>JARHVA010006581.1:0-462500 GCA_037957365.1 Torreya grandis
TAACCTTTAATATATAGAAATATTATAATGTGTGTGTGTGTGTGTGTGTGTGTGTGTGTGTGTGTGTGTGTGTGTGTGTGTGTGTGTGTGAGGGGAGTGTAAATTGATAATTAAACCTTACTCAAAACCCATGACTACTAACTTGCCATTACTTCCCACCATCATTTCCCAACTCACCTTGAAATATTGCATTGCTTTCATGCTCTATAAGAATGTATTTGGATGTCAAAATAAGTTCATGTAAAGTAAATGTATTAGGTTTTGTCTTGGTGATTGCAATGGAGAAATTTTTTCCATTAAAATGGTGATGGAAAAATTAGAAGCAACCAAGTGTAATTTGGAATTTTATGTTTGGGATTTGAATAAAATTCTGAAGTAGACATGGGTACATACAATCAATATCAAGATTGAAGTTGTAAACACTGTAAACCTTTGTGAAAAATGTATCATCTATATTTCACAATAAATTGCATTTGTGTCTAGAGGGATTTGAGCTGATGTTTAGGCATTCAAAATATTGTATGAATTTAAGGTAGTGGTTAGATTTACATGGCTTGCATCCATAAAAAAATTGTTACATAACTTACAATGTGGCAGGTTTTTTGATTGGATGTTTGATATCATGAAGGGTTAACAAAGACAACATGACACTAATTGTGAGAAGGCTCCATGTTTGATGTGCAACTAGCTTGCAGGGGTGGTGGCATATTTTATTGACTATTTTATATTTGATTGCAAAAAGTATCGATGTCTAATTTATGAATGAAATCAATAATGCAATGATGTTGATGTGGAGTAAATACATTGAGTTTATGGATTTGATATTATTGATTTCACTACAGTTTAAGTGAGTATTGATGCTTTTATAAAGTGCATGCCACATGGATGCATAAGAGGGCATCACTCATGATACAATGTGAATGTCATGCAAGAGGAGTCACCAATTAAGATAAATATGGTTGATTGGTGATCATTCCTAGGTGACAGAGAGAGTTGGTAGGTTTAATTATCATGTAGTATGACATGCACACATCATACACTTAAAATGGGAATATACTCCATAAATGGAAAAAAAAAAACACTTCCAAAAGGAAATCATAAAAATTACATATACAATATTCATATATATTATATAATTAATGTTTAACATATAAAAATATTATAATATATGTTATATAATATTTATATAATAACTAAAATTTAATATATAAAATATATATATACTATTGTAAGTGTGTAAGAAGGGTTCTGTAAAGTGAAATAATGTAAATTAATAGTAAAACCTCACTTGAAACCCATGACTACCAACTTTCCATTATTTTTCACCATCATTTTCTATCCCACCTTGAAATATTTCACTACTTTCATGCTCTATAAGAATGTATATGTGAAAATATTTTTATATAAACTAATTATGGGTGTAGACTAATCAGGAACTGAATCATTATTCAATGTTTTAGTCTAGGATGGCTTGCATTCTTCATAGAAAGAGATCAAATCTTTTCCCAAGCTCTATGTCAAAATAGTAACTCCCTTGGTTTTGATCAGGCAACATCTATATTCACTAGTTGAAGATCCCAACATGTTGGGCTCAGGACAACTGTAGGTGATCAGGTTTTATTTTGTTGATTACAATGGATAAATTACTTTTATTACAATGGCACTAGAAAAATCAGAGGCAACTAAGATTGATTTAGAATTTTGAGGTTGGGATTTGCATAAAAAATTGAAGTGGACATAGGTATTATTATCACTCCATATTGCACCCTAGTTGAATTGAGGGGTGTTCAATTCCTCCTTCCAAACCTAGACTAACATGGGAATGGTCTAAGGCTATGGGTTACATGTATCTAGACCAGACCTCTAGGATTTTTAACGAGGCTAGCTCCTCTTATGCATCATTTAGCTCATTTCCACACTATTACAACCTACTAATTACTAGGGGAGAGAGAGAGAGAGAGAGAGAGAGAGAGAGAGAGAGAGAGAGAGAGAGAGAGAGAGAGAGAGAGAGAGAGAGAGAGAGAGAGAGAGAGAGAGAGAGAACATGAAAGGGAAATCCTAAACTAACAATAGTGATGCACCTAAATTATGGGTTGATCTACCCTGCTTGACTCTTAGAACACTAATGAAAAAAATAAAAGACCAGATCCAAGATTCTAAATATCTATCATACATCAGTGTTTCATGAGAAGGTTCACCAAATAATATAAGCTAAGGGAAATAAAGGGAGAGGTATAAAATAAGACACTAACCAGGCATAGTATCCATTTGCAGGCTTCAATCAAGAGATGTAGAACACTAAACATGACATGCATAACAAGATGAATTAGTAACTAGGTGAGATCATAATTTGACAAGGGATAAACTTCTACCATGTATGCAAATCTAACATGTACACCCTATACTAGAATAATGGAATCAAAAACACAGCCTTCTATTCATATCAAGAGGTTATAAGCTCCATCTTGGTAGAATTTGGTCATGCCCAAGAGAGGGAGTAGAGAAAATATAGAGAGAATGTTTTGGCTCAAAAACCTATATATATATATATATATAAATGCAAGAGAAAGATATGGGTGCCTACATGGGAGAATAGAGAGCAAGTCATAATGACCAAGATTTTTGTAGCTTCCTCAAGTTCCTCTATGTTAATGGCACTAGGATTGTAAGGATGGAATCCCCATACTTATATACCTAATAGGGCCATGCTCATGTCTACTTTTAGTGGTTATATGTTGACAGCATGGCTCGAGATGCTCCTGCATAAATGAAAATATTTGCCTCTACTTTGAAATGTGAACCTAGGCCTATTGCAGAGGAAAACCCATCCAAATTATTGGTTTTCCTATAGTTTTTATGTCAATGATGCTCTGCTTGATGTCTGGTCCCTTTTTTGTCAAAAAATTAGCACCTTTTGTCTATATTAGGTCTAAAAGACCTATCATACCTCTACTGAGATTTAATGTCAACCTTAGGCTCAAAATATTCACCTTGGCCCCACCTAGATCATATTTTGGTCTCAGTTTCTTTACATTTACCTTACTCAGGGTGAAAATGGCTCTGTCAAATTTTGTCAAAAGGCCTAAGCTTGCCCTTTATCTATTGGCTATCGATATTTAGCTCATCTTGTTGATATTTTGACCCATGTATTTACCATCCAATCTTTATGGCATGGGCCAATGTGAGCCCTAGATCTTTGCTTGACTCGTTAACTCTATCTAAGTTAATGCCACTTGGCAATCCCACATTTACACTCAGGATCTGCTAATAGTCTATTTACTCTCATGCTTACTCTATGTGGTAGCCTCTAATATCCTTAACCTTTTGACTTGATCACATGTTGTTAGATCTAAATCTACAATTGAATATGAGCCATTGATCTGATTGGGCCCATTAACTTGTTAATGTCATTAGATCTAACTCTTAATATTTTGCCTTTTATCACCTTTGTACTTGTCCATGGGGGCCTACTAACTTGTTGACCCTAACTCGCTTGCATGCCATTATATTTTTGTTTAGGTACTTGATATCTTGACACTTGTCAAGCTCATATTCATTTGGTTCCCTTTGATGATTTTTCAATGCAAATGCATATTTCTAGGGGCATGAAAATGATGACTCCATGACCATTAAATGACATCCACAATAATGTCAATGATGTTTGAGAAACTATCTTGGTCACAAAACCTATGGGCTATGGCCTCTCGAAAGACAATGCTTTCAAGCTTTTTCTTTGGCCACTTTCTCTAAAATAATCCTATTTACCATGTCCTTGTCTTGAGAAATTCTTTTAGGGTCTCTGTCTCTGATAATTTCTCTAAAATAAATGCCTATGGATCTATTTCTTTGAGATACAAGCTCCAAAATAAATGTCGCTTCAACCTCTTTTTGAAATAGCCCCCTTGCCCTTGTAAGTGCCCTTTGGAACTCTGATTTTAGACCATTTTCTTGAGAAAAGACCCTTCAAGAAAATTAAAGAGGACACTTGCTCAATAAAATTATTTTTGGGCTTTTGAAAAGTGCTCTTCGGATATTATGTTTGGGAAACTTTACTGACATCAGATACCCTTCAATCTTTTTATTCAATATTTTTGTCTAATTGAAATACCTTTTGAAATTTATGCACAAACAATTTCCCCAGAAGAGTAAGTCCTCATAAGTTTTCTCTCAGATAAAATGTCTAAGAAAATTCCAACACAACTTGAACAAAATCCTTGAAATAAATAATGCACTTAGTGAAATAGATCCCTGAAATAAATAAACAGTTAGCCAAAAAGTGGGACAAAATCCCTAAAAGAATTAGGCTTGTACCTTACTATGGGATTTGTGGGAAATAATCCCTCTGAAGGAATTCTCAATGCTATACTTAACTGAAAGATAAAATATTTCCTAAGTAAAACTTAGGCTTCTTTGAACCTACTCCTTCAACTATTCTGCACCATGAAAACCTTCTCTGATCTTCTCCATTTATGATGCTTGACCCATTTCTAAGCCATCAATCCACTAGTTTATCAAACCATGCAAGAGATTCATATGAGGGCCAAAATGACCAACATCTTTGGAAACTCATAGGGGTTGCATGATTGTCTATGTAAAAGAGCCCATACCATGTTCCTAGTCCAGTCTATTGGGCATGGAATCTCTTTTTTGGATCCAAAATATTGACTGTCAATCCTGTTCTAACCTCTTTAAAACAAATACAAGGAGAAAAAAAGAAAAAAATAGAATAGAGTGCCCAAAGCACTTATTAAAGGGAAACTAACATAAAATAGTGACAACAAACATAGAGATAGAGACAATACTTAGAGGAATTTAAAAAAATATTAATCTAATATATACAACTATAAAAATTATGTGTACCTTTCTTCCTAGATCAAAAGGAAAGTTTGAGTTTGACAATTTTCTTACCTTATGGGATGAGGAGTTAATTGAGGCATGCAGCTCCTTAACTTTTGGTATTAATGTCTGCCTTTTATTAATTGTAACTATCAACCTCCATAGCATGATATTCAATAAGAACCAAGTAGCTCCAAATAGATCAGTTGTGTGCATCCAGACAGCCTCAACCTTTTCATATGGCTCCTTAGCTCTGAACACTAATGGTGGTTCAACAAGGCATAACTCTTTGATTTATATGGCATCCTCAATAAGAATGGGCTTATTTGTTAATTTAAGTTCCTCAGGCTCATCAAGGAGCTCTACATATTCTTCCCAATCTTGATCATTTTCCTCCATGGGAAACTCTTTGTCTACCTTCTCAAGCACTTGATCCTCAACTTGACCAAGATCTTCAAGTTCTTAAAAAAGCTTCATTTGTAGCTGCCAATCATCTTTCTCCTCCTTATCATCTAAACCCATCACTTCTTCAACCTTCTCTTATTGATGTAAGAGGTCATCGAGCTTGTGTTCTTCATGCTCCAAAGTATTGATGGAATCTTCAAAAGACCCCACCTACTACACTATCTCATCTTCCAAATCTACCATCTTGAGCTCATCAATCTCACTCTTGAAATCATGATATAACTACTTCTAATGGTCATCTTCTTTAGGAATTATCTCTACCTCAACAATGGTTCTATGTGAATTATCCTCCTGGATACCTTCTAAATAAATATGAACCTACACTTGATCCATATTAACTACCACAAGATCTTGAGAAAACTCTTAACCTTGGACAAATGATATGTGATCAAGAGGTTCTTGACAAACAACCTCTTGATGCACATCTGAGACTTCCTCCTATTGGATATCATCTCCATCCTACATTTGCTAATGTAACTCATCTTCCTTGACATCATGAAATACTGATACATGTTTGTCCTTACCAAGAGGTGTCCCAATCATGATTTCTTCTTCTTGATCACCCAAGTCATCTTTATTTCCTACTTCTTTAGCTACATCTTCTTGATTTTCCTCGTAGAGAAGAAGCATAGCAGATCCTTGAAAATACTCAACAAGGTGAGAAAGGTATAAAGAAGTTATGATAGGTACCTAAATTTGCTCTTGAAGTTATTCTTATTGGATCATCTTCACTTCTTTTTCCTAATTCTTGACCACTTGAATGGCTCTCCATGAAGGAAAAGCTTTAGACTTTTGAGGGGGAAGGGGTGGAGGCTGCATAGTTTGTTGTTTGACCTCCATAATCTCCACTTCCTCCTTCTTCTGCCTACTACTTTAAATGGATCTCCAAGGTGGAAATGACCTAAATTCTTGAGGGAGGGATTGGGGTTGAATGGTCTTAGATTTACTTGACTGTATGACTTGGTTCCAAGATGGGAAAGACTGAGTTTCTACTTTGACCTTTTGTTTTTGGTTCTCCTCCTCTTTCCTTATCCTCATCTCTAACTCTTGATCTACTTATCAATATTCTCTTGAAATATCTTCTCTCTAAAGTGATCAGTAGCTTCATGAAGACAAGGAACACAAGAAGGTTCTTGAGGAGGTCTGAAAGATGCTTGCAGAGGTTCAAATCTTCCTTTGTTTTAGGCCTTCAAATACATATTTTCTTCACTTTACCCACCCCAAGATTCCACTACTTGGTTATATCTTGGAATTTTGAAGGACTTCATAAGGGGTTATTGAGGAAGGATATAATCTTGAACCTTAATAGCAGGTTGTTCCACAATCATCTCCTTTCTTTGACAGCTCTCTTCGATAGACCCCTAAGAAGGAAAGGTTTGAGGAACATATGAAGAACTTGGAATACTCAAAGGAGCACTTGTAATGGTTTATTGAAGTATATCAGTTGCACATAAGAATATTGAGGTGGTGTATATGCAAGTACAAAAGGTTGGCAAGGTTGGGTCTACTATTATTTAAAGATTTTTATCTTGTCCTCAATGCTCTGAATGTAACCCCCCACATTAATCATGTCACTTGTGAGATTTATCCAATTTTCTCTCTCAATTATTACCCACTCTTCTTTTATTTTCTACAATGACTCCCTCCCATGATGAATCAAATGAGTAGGGACATTTTGGCAATAACATCTTTGTGAGCCCAATTCTAGTGCATGTTTTTTAAGGCTTATCAAAGTCCACTTAAGTGATAGTATAGATGGCTCATGATAAGGTTGATGAGGAGTAGTATTGTGATGGGATTTCTATCCATAGGAAGGATCAGGGCAATATCCTTGATGATAAAGATCATGAGAAACCTAACAAGGCTCCTCATAACTTTGATAGGGCTCATAGTAGGGATGATAAGATTCATATGGATCATGTGGATCATATTAGGGCTACTGATAAGGGGGTGGATAAAAGGATTAACCACCATATCTATTCATATTAACCTCATATATCAAATGAGATGTAAAAAATTGATTAGAAACATCATTGAGACAAACTTGGTCTACTTATAACTAGAAGTTTTGGTTTGGAGTCACCATTGGTGCTAACTTGCTTGCTTCCAAAAGATGTTTAGAGGAAAGACACACCAAGGTCTTCCCACTCTTTTGGAACTAGTCCCATTGGGTGTGCTAGAACTGTTAGCACTCTAGGTTTCACCCTAGTTGAAAGGAGGGGTGTTTAAATCCTCCTTCCAAACCTAGACTAATATGGGAATGTTTTAAGGCTATGGGTTACCTATATCCAGACTAAACCTCTAGTATTTTTAATGAGGCTAGCTCCTCTAATGTATCATTTAGCTCATTTCCACACTATTAAAACCTACTAATGACCAAGGAAAAGAGAGAAAGAGAACATGAAATGGAAATCTTAAGCTAACAGTGGTGATGCACCTAAATTATGGGCTGATCTACCATGATTGACTCTTAGAACACTAATGGAACAAGTAGAAGACCATATTTAGGATCCTAAATATCTATCATACATCAATGTTTCTTGGGGAGGTTTACCAAATGATCTGAGCTGAGGGAAATGAAGGGAGAGGTCTAAAGTAACACACTAACCAGTCATAGTATCCACATGTGGGCTTCAATCAAGATATGTAGAACACTAAATATGACCAGCATAACAAGATGAACTAGTAACTAGGTGAGATCATAATTTGATGAGGAAGAAACTTCTACCATGTACACAAATCTAACATGTATACCCTATACTAGAACAATGGAATTTAAGACATAGCCTTATATCCATATAAGGAGGTTATAAGCTCCATCTTGGTATAATTTGGTTATGCCCAAGAGAGGGAGTAGAGAAAATACAGAGAGAATTTTTTAGATCAAAAACCTCTATATATAGTAGAATGGCAGAGAAAGAGATGGGGACCTGCATGGGAGAAAGGAGAGGCGGTCATAATGATTGAAATTCTTGTAGCCTCCTTGAGCTCCTTTTGATTAATGGTACTAGGACTGTGAGGATGGAATCCCCATACTTATGTACCTGATAGGGCCATGCTCATGTCTACTTTTAGCAGTTATATGTTGAGAGTATGTCTTAGGACACTCTTCCATAAATGTAAATATTTGCCTCTACTTTGAAATGTGAACTTGTGCCCACTATAGAGGAAAACCAATTTGAATTATTAGTTTTCCTATTATTTTTATGTCAATGATGCTTTGCTTAATGTTTTGTCCCTTTTTTCATCTACAAATTACCACCTTTTATCTTTGTTAGGTCTAAAAGACCTATCATACCTCTATTGAGATTTAATGGTGACCCTGGGCTCAAAACATTCATCTTGGTACCACTTAGATCATATTTTGGCCTCAGTTTCTTTATATTTACCTTGCTCAGGTCAAAAAATTTCTTTACTAATCTATTCACCATCTGATCTTTATGACACGGGCAAATCCAAGCCTTATATCTTTGCTTGACTTGTCAACTCTATCTAAGTTAATGCCAGTTAGTAGTCCCATATTAACACTCAGGATCCATTGACAATCTGTCTACTCCCATGCTTATGCCATGTGGTGGCCTCTGAGCTCTTTGACCCTCTAACTTGCTCGCAAGTCATTAGATATCAATCCAAAATTTAACATGAGCCATTGATCTACCTAGGCCCATTAACCTGTTAGTCACCACTCACCATTGGATCTAACTCTCATGATCTTGCCATTTATCACCTTTGCACTTATTTGTGTAGGCATAATAACTTGTTAAACCCAACTCACTTGCATGCCATTAGATGTTTATTTAGGTACCTAAGATCTTAACACTTGTTAAGCTCACATTCAGTTAGGGGCTCTTTGATGATTTTTGAATGCAAGCAGCTATTTCCAAGGGCTTAAAAATGACGGATCCATGATCATTAAATGACATCCATGAGAACATCAATAACATTTGATAAAATATCTTGGTCAAAAATCCTATGGGTTATGGCCTCTTGAAAGATAATTCTTTCAGGGTTTTTCTCTGGCCCTTTCTCCAAAAGAGTCTTGTTTGTTACATCCTAGTCTTGAGTAATTCTTTTGGGGTCTTTGTCTTAGATAAAATTTTTGAAATAAATGTTTGTGGGTCTCTTTATTTAGGAAAAAAGATCCAAAATAAATGTGCCTTCAATCTCTTTTCGAAATAACCCCCTTGCCCTTGTAATTACCTTCAGAACTCTACTTTCAGACCATTTTCCTAAAAAAAGACCCTTCGAGAAAATTAAAGAGGACACTTGCCTGAGAAACTAACCCTTCAAGCTTTTGAAAATTTCCCTTCTAATATTCTATTTGGGACACTTTTTTGACATTAGATACCCTTCAAGATTTTTGTTCGGGATTTTTATCCAATTGAAATACCTTTTGGGCTTTGTGCACAAACACTTTCCCGAAAATAATAAGTCCTCAAAACTTTTATTTCAAATAAATTATCCAAGAAAATTCCAACACAACTTGAACAAAATCCCTAAAATAAATAAAACACTTAATGAAATAGAGTCCTAAAAGAAATAAATAGTTAGCCAAAAAGAGGGACAAAACCCCTAAAACCATTAGACTTGTACTGTATTGTAGGATTTGTGGGAAACACTCCCTCTGAAGGAATTCTGAATGTTATACTTAGCCTAAAGCTAAAATATTTCCTAAGTAAAACTTAGCCTTCTCTGAACCTACTCCTTCAACTATTCTACACCATGAAAATATTTTTTAATCTTCTCTCTTTACAATATTGGACTCATTTCTAAGCCTTTGATGCACTAGTTCATAAAACCATGCAAGAGCTTCATATGTGGTCCAACATGGCCAACATCTTTAGTGACTCATAGGGGTTGCATTCATGTCTATGCAAAATAACCTGAACCATGTTCCTACTCTAGTCCATTGGGCATGGAGTCTATGTTTTGGATCCAACATATTGGTTACCAATCCTATTCTAACCTCTTTGAAATAAATATAAGGACCAAAAAAGAAAAAAATATAATAGAGTGCCCAAGGCACTTACTAAAGGGAAACTAACCTAAAATAGGGACAACAAATAAAGTGTTAAAGATAACACTTAGAGGAATTTAAAAAACATTAATCTAATATATACAACCTAAAAAACTATGTACCTTTCCTCCTAGATCAAAAGAAAAGTTTGATAATTTTCTTACCTCATGGGATGATGAATTTAATGAGGTATGCAGCTCCTTAACTCTTAGTCTTGATGTTTTCCTTTTATTTATTACAATTGTTAGCCTCCTTAGCATGATGTTCAACAAAAATTAAGTAGCTCCAAATATATCAACTATGTGCATCCAGATAGCCTCAATCTTTTCATATGGCTCCTTAGCTATGACCTCCAATGGTGGTTCAACAAGGCATAACTCTTTGATTTCTATGGCATCTTCAATAAGACTATGTTTCTTCTTTGATTTAAGTTCCTTAGGCTCAATAAGGAGCTCTGCATATTCTACCCAATCTTGATCATTTTCTTCCATGGGAAATTTTTTGTCTACCTTCTCAACCACTTGATCCTCAACTTGACCAAGATCGTTAAGTTCTTGAAAAAGATTCATTTATAGTTGTTAATAATCATTATCCTCTTTGTCATCTAGAACACCACTTCTTCAACCTTTTTGATGCATGAGGTCATCAATCTAGTGTTCTTCATGCTCTAAAGCATTAATGGAATCTTGAAAAGACCCCACCTACTACACTATCTCATCATTCAAATCTACCATCTTGATCTTGTCAATCTCACTCATGAAATCATGGTAAAATTGCTGCCAATGGCCATCTTCTTCAAGAATGATCTATACCTTAGCAATGGTTCTATGTGAATTAGCCTCTTGGCTACCTTTCAAATAAATATGAGCATGCATTTGATCCATATCAGCTACCATAAGATCTTGAGAAAATTCTTGACCTTAAACAACTAATATGTAATCAAGAGGTTCTTGAGAAATAACCTCTTGATGCACATCCAAGTCTTCCTCCTATTAGATATCATCTTCATCTTGCAATTTCTCCTATAACTCATCCTCCTTGACATCATGAAATACTAAGACATATTTGTCCTTGCCAAGAGGTGTCATAATCATGATTTCTTCTTCCTGGTCACCCAAGTCATCTTTATTTACTACTTCTTTAGTTATATCTACTTGATTTGCCTCATAGAGAAGAGGCATAATATATCTTTAAAAATAATAAAAAAGCTGAGAAAGGTCCAACGAAGTTATGATTGGTACCTAAATTTTCTCTTGAAGTTATTCTTTTTGGATCATCTTCACTTCCTTTCCCTATTTCTTGACCACTTGAATGGTTCTCCATAAAGGAAAAGCTATGAGCTTTTGAGGGGGAAGGGGTGGAGGATACATAGTTTATTATTTGACCTCCATAATCTCCATTTCCTCCTTTTTCCTACTAATTTTAATGGATCTCCAAGGTGGAAATGACCTAGATTCTTGAGGAGGGAGCAGTTGGGGTTCAATGGCCTTAGATTTTCTTGACTACATGACTTTGTTCCAAGATGGGAAAGACTGAGGTTCTAATCTAACCTTTTATTTCTAGTTCTCCTCCTATTTCCTTAGCCTTAGCTCCAACTCTTTGATCTACTTATTAATATTCTCTTGGAATATCTTCTCTCTAAGGTGGTTGATAACTTCATGAAGACAAGGAACACAAGGAGGTTCTTGAGGAGGTATGAGAGATTCTTCTAGAGGTTCAAATACTCCTCTATTTTGGGCCTCTAAATGAAAATTTTCTTCACTTTTCCCATCCCATGATTCCACCACTTGGTTCCATCTTAAAACCTTGAAGGATTTCATAAGGGGTTCTTGAGTAAGGATAGAATCATAAACCTTAATAGCAAGTTGTTCCACAATCATCTCCTTTCTTTGACAACTCTCTTGGATAGACCCCCAGGAAGGAAAGGTCTAAGGAACATATGAATAACTTGGCATACTCAAAGGATCACCTAGAATGGTTTCTTGAGGATAGATGGGTGGCACATAAGAAGGCTGAGGTGGTTTATATATAGGCACAAAAGGTTGGGGAGGTTATGCTTGTTGTTCCTCAAGACATTTTAGCTTATCCTCAATGATTTGAATGTAACCCCTACATTCATCATGTCACTTATGATATTTATCCAAGTTGCTCTCTCAACTAGTGCCCACTGATCTTTTATTTCCTGCAATGACTCCCTCACATGATGAATCCAGTTAGTAAGGACATTTTGGCCATAACATCTCTGTGAGCCCAATTCTAGTGCATGTTTTTCAAGGCTTATCAAAGTATTCTTAAGTGTTGGTATAGATGACTCATGATAGGTTTGATAAGGATCAGTATTATGATGGGATTTTTGTTTATAAGAAGGATCAAGGAAATATCCTTGATGATAAGGATCATGAGAAACCTGACAAGGCTCCTCATAGCTTTGATAGGGCTCATGGTAGGGCTGATAAGACTCATATGGATCATGAGGATCATATTGGGGCTACTGATAAAGGGGTGGAAAATAGGATTAACCACTCTCAATTTTCATATTAACCTCATATATCAAATAAGATGCAAAAAATTGATTAGTAACATCATTGAGACAAACCTAGTCTGCTCATTACTAGAAGCTTTAGTTTGGACTCACCATTGGTGCTAACTTTCTTACTTACAAAAGATGATTATAAGAAAGACATACCAAAATATTCCCACTCTTTTGGACTTGGTCCCACCAAGCATGCCAAAAAATTTAGCACTCCAAATTATACCCTAGTTGAAAGGAAGGATGGTCAAATCCTCCTTCTAAACCTAGACTAACATTGGAATGGTCTACGGCTATGAGTTTCCTCTATCTAGACCAAGCCTCTAATATTTTTAATGAGTCTAGCTCCTCTAATTCATAATTTAGCTCATTTACACACTATTACAACCTACTAATGACTAGGGAAAAGAGAGAGAGAGAACATGAAAGGGAAATCCTAATCTAACAGCAGTGATGCACCTAAATTATGGGTTAATCTACCCTACTCAACTCTTAGAACACTAATGAAATAAGCAAAAGACTAGATCTAAGATCCAAAATATCTATCATACATTAGTGTTTCATGAGTAAGTTCACCAAATGATCTAATTTGAGGAAAATGAAGAGAGAGATCTAAATTAAGACACTAACTAGTCATAGTATCCACATGCAGGTTTCAATCAAGAGATCTAGAACACTAAACATGACCTGCATAACAAGATGAACTAGTAACTAGGTGAGATCATAATTTAACAAGGGATAAACTTCTACCATATATGCAAATCTGACATGTACACCCTATACTAGAACAATGGAATCTAAAAAATAGCGTTCTATTCATATCAAGAGGTTACAAGCTCCATCTTGGTAGAATTTGGTCATGCCCAAGAGAGGGAGTAGATAAAATACAGAGAGAATTTTTTGGCTTGAAACCCTCTATATATAGTATAATTGGAGAGAAAGATATGAGGACCTATGTGGGATAATAGAAAGGGAGTCATAATGATCAAGATTTATGTAGCCTCCTTAAGATCCTCTATATTAATGGCACTAGGACTATGAGGATGGAAACATCATACTTATGTAGTTGATAGGGCCATGATCATGTCTGCTTTTAGTGGCTGTATGTTGAGAGTATGGCTCAAGATGTTCTTCCATAAATGCAAATATATGCCTCTACTTTTAAATGTGAACCTATGCCTACTATAGAGGAAAACTAATCCAAATTATTGGTTTTCCTATAGTTTTTATATCGATGACACTCTGATCGATGTTTGGTCCCTTTTTTCATAAACAAATTGCCACCTTTTGTCTATATTAGGTCCAAAAGACCTTTCATGCCTTTTCAAAGTTTTAATGGCAACCCTAGGCTCAAAATATTCATCTTGGTCCCACTTGGATCATATTTTGGTCTTGGTTTCTTTGTATTTACCTTGCTCAAGTCAAAAAATAGATTTTTCAACTTTTATCAAAAGTCCTAAGCTTGTCCTTTGTCTATTAGCTATCGATATTTGACTCATTATGTTGACATTTGACCCATCTATTTACCATCCAATGTTTATGGCATGGGCAAATGCGAGCCCTAGATCTTTGCTTGACTCATCAACTCTATCTGAGTTAATGCCACTTGGTAGTCCCACATTTACACTTAGTATCCATTAATAGTCTGTCTACTCCCACACCTATGCCACATGGTAGCCTCTGATCTCCTTGACCTTATGACTTACTTGCATTCCATTAGATCTAAATCCACGATTGAATGTGATCCATTGATTTTCCCCATTAACCACTTATCATTAGATCTAACTCCTGAGATCTTACCATTAGTCACCACTTATCATTAGATCTAACTCCTGAGATCTTACCATTTGTCACCTTCACACTTATCTTTGAGGGCTTATTGAATTGTTGACCCTAAATCGCCTGCATGCCGTTGGATTTTTGTTTAGGTACCCAAGATCTTAACACTTATCAAACCCACATTCAGTTAGGGGCCCTTTGATGATTTTTGAATGCAAATGGCTATTTCCAAGGGCTTGAAAATGATGGCTCCACGACCATTAAAATGATGTCTATGAGAATGTCAATGACATTTACAAAACTATCTTGGTCACAAATCATATGGGCTATGGCCTCTTAAGAGATAATTCTTTCAATATTTTCATTCAACCACTTTCTTTGAAAGAATCCCATTTTCCACATCTTTATATTGAGTAATTCTTTTAGGGTCTATATCTCTAACAATTTCTCTAGAAGAAATGCTTATGGGTCTATTGCTTCAAGATAAAAGTTTGGAAATAAATTTGCCTTTAGCCTCTTTTTTAAATAGCCCCCTTACCCTTAGAAGTGCCCTTCAGAACTTTGCTTTCGAACCATTTTCCCAAGAAAAGACCCTTTGCAAAAATTGAAGAGGACACTTACATGAGAAATTGACCCTTCAAAATTTTGAAAAGTGCCCTTTGAATATTCTATTTGGGACACTTTGTTGACATTAAATACCCTTTAGGATTTATGTTCAAGATTTTTGCCCAATTTAAAAACCTTTCATGTTTTGTGCATAAACATGTTCCCCAAAAGAATAAGTCCTCAAAAATTTTCTTTTGGACAAAATATTTGAGAAAATTCTAACACTTAACCCGAACAAAATCCTTGAAAGAAATAAAACACTTAGTGAAATAGAGTCCTGAAAGAAATAAATAGTTAGCCAAAAAGTGGGACAAAACTCCTGAAATAATTAGACTTGTACTTTACTATGGGGTTTGTGGGAAGCACTCCCTCTAAAAGAATTTTGAATGCTATACTTAGCTGAAGGCTAAAATATTTCCTATGTAAAACAAAGGCTTCTCCAAAACTACTCTTTCAATTGTTCTACACCATGAAAACCTTCTCTAATCTTCTCCATTTGTAATGCTAGGCCCATTTCTAAGCCTTTGATCCATTGCTTCATCAAACCATGCAAGAGCTTCATATGTGGGCCAAAATGGCCAATAGGTATATACAATCAATATCAAGATTTAAGTTATAAATATTCAAATCATTTGTGATTATTTTACATAATTACCAACAAATTACTTATAGTATTATATTACAACTATTCAACAACAAACAAAACCAAAACACAAAAACAATTGCTTCATGGCAGGGTAATTATAACAATAAAAAGGAGAAATATAAAAAGTTGAGGGCACAAAACTCACATGCCCCTACTTGGCCTAGGATTTTATGACTTTTAAATAGGCTCACATAGTCTCAATACTAAAAACAAGATAAAGGCTTTCTAAGACCATTGATGTGCTTTAGATAACAGTTCATATAGACCATAATTATATTAAAGTTTTTGACATTTATGTATGATTCACCTTCCTTTTGCCTAATTAACTATCTTTGCCAATTAGGTTTTGTTTTACAATTTTGATGTTAACAAATTTAAAAACTATACTAAAATATATATTATATGGGTAAGTGCACAAATTTGGGGGACAAAAAATGGCCTACCCATGGACATGTTTTTTTTGAAATTTTAGAAATCTAAACTTCTATAATTAATTTGAGATATCTAGACTCCAAATTTGAAGATGGTGTAAGAAAGTGAAATGTAGCATTTTGAGTCTAGTTTCCAAAACACTAACTTTTTTTTAAAATGGTTAGGTATAAATAGGTCAAACATATACAATTTGAATAGGAACTCCTATTTTTTTAGAAAACATAGTAGATACATGTATATGCGGTGCACCATTTTTTTAGTAGCGTTTAATATTCCTTGAAACCCTTTGAGAAAATTTAGATAAGATATTCTAGTTTGTGACCTATATTTTTTTATATTTTTTCAATGAATAAGTTTCTTATGAATTTTTCAAGTAAATGGATTCTGAAAACTGACAAAAAAATAGATAGTCATTCATGTGATGCACCTAACTACCTAAAAAAAATGAAAATCATTTTTTTAATGTGTGTAGAATTAGGCCTAGTTTGAGACCATATAACTTGTTTTTCACTTAGATCAATGAGATAAAAATTACATGAACATGTATAGGCATGTATTTTGTGGAATGTCATGGTCTAAAAAAGGTATAGTTAGAAATCAACATAGTTTTAAACCTTAAATTAGTCCAAAAATGATAAAAAACATATTTTTGGAAAGATGAGAGCATGCTCACAATGATGATATTAAATTTTTAATTTTTAAAATTTAAAGTCTTAGTGTATTTGGAAATCAAAGTTGGATTTTATTGTTTTTTATCATAACTCTCAAAACTGACTATACATTGATAGGTCCAAGCCTTTGGCTCGAGAATCCAAGCCATTCCCTAGCCAAAAGTCATAGAATTTGAATTTAAATTCAAAGAGTGTGATCAAATTAATAACATGATCAAGTTATTAATTGAATTATTAATTTATTCATGTTATTAACTAAATTAGTAATTCAATCGTGTTATATTTTTCACAACACCCTAAAACCCGAATTTGCATTTTGACCTACTAAAGGAGCCAGTAGGCTTAGAAGTCTTAAGAACAAAGTTTGATTGATTAGGAATATTGTTTGGGACCAATGTTCTTGTCAAGATTTTATAGAATTTAATGATAATTATATATGTATTAACCTATGAATAAATTTATTATTTATTTGACATGAGTCTAATATTCCTTAAAATGCAGACAGTCCTAGTCCATCCTAGACAGGAACAAGAAGTCAAAAGTTATTTTTTGGTGATCCACTTATCCAAATCACTCATAATTTGGTATATTTGATTTATATTTCATTTTTTACATGATTAAATAAATTATATTATCCAAAAATCAACTGGAGTACAAGGATCCTCTGACTGAGTACTAACAGACCTAGAGTATTAGGTTTGAAAGAGAGTTTAGTGATATTATAAATGTTTAAGGATTAGTTATTTGAAAGTTGGTATTTGAAAAGGAATTTATAGTCTTCACAAGATGAAAATGGTTTTTTGGAACAACAACAAATAAATCAAGGGTCATTATATTTTGTTTCAAGAGTGTATATTATCCTAAAAGAGGTTGAATTTGGTTAAATAGGACAATGTTAGTTTTTGTGGACAATTGGTGATGTTTGAAACCTATAAAAAACTTTTATAAACTTTATAGTATTTTTTGAGTCTATGATAATATTATTTGAGTCACTACGTGAAGTTCTATAAGGATCTATTTTTAAGGTATATCAATGCATTAGTGCCCTATTTTTCATATAAGAAGTTGTCATTTATCAAGTTTAGAGATGTCACAAACATACATGTGAAAAACATACATGCATTATGATATAACTGATTTTATCACAATATGTCATAATATGCATTTTTTAAACCTATGCCCAAAACTTAGCCTTTGCAGTACCAATCTAGCTATGCATTTGAAGTAAATTGGGGTTATTTCAAGCCCCTTTAACCTAATTACATGACTATAAAATGTGATTTGGGGGTTGATCAACTCCAATTTCATTATCTTGGTTAAATAAAAGAAACATAATTTATTTATATGCAAGTTCTACATGCATAAATTGTGTTTTTGAGCTCAATAAACTTGAATTCATTAGCTAATGAATGTAAATGTCAATTAGTTTAATTGTGAAGGTAATTAGGGTCAAGATGAGACATGTGAATGTATTTTAAATTATATATTCAATGTGATTTGGAGTGAAATTAAAGCTAATTTCATGTCATATATAATTAACCAAAGAGTTGATTCATTTAATCCAGGAGGTATTTGAGGCCAATTTGAAACCCTTAAAGAGCAAGATATCATTTAGGGCAAAATTAAAAGTTTGATTCTATCATGAATTGATCTAATTAGTCAAATTATGCAATTAAGGGCATGATTTGGGCAAAATTAATCCCCTAAACCAAATTTATGTCTCAATGAATTTTATAACACGTATGCAACATGTATGGCTTAACTGACCCTACTTTTATCAGAAATGCAAACATGTTCAGGTAATTATCATAAATAGGTGAACAAGAAGCTCAAAGTTTCTTCAATTACCTTAGTAATTGGACCATATATCTGATATCTTAAACCCTAAACCTTGTACCATTTACCTTAAACCCTAATCCATAAGCCTTAAACCCCAAACCATTTAAATTATAGACCTTAAACCATTAAATTTAGCCCCAATTAACATCCTTTATAAATAGTAAGAATTAGGTTCACAATAATGAACTTGGTCAAAATCGCATCACTCATTACCATAATTGACTTTGTAGGCTCAATATGTGATGATGTGGGGACTAATTAATCCCAAAATCACATTCTTTACTCATATATCTAGGTTCAAGGAGCTCAAATTTGCCCCAATCACCATCATGATTGTACCTTATATACCCTAAAACCTATACACTAAGCCCTAATCCCTAAACTCTAAACCATAAATATAAAATCTTCAAACCTTAAATCAATCATTTTATCCCAAATTAACATCATTTAGACTAATAATTAAGTTCATAGGGCTCAATTTGGCCTAAATCACATGATTGATTGACCCATTTAACTAATTCACTCAATTTCCATGATGACATGAGGTATAATGACAAACTAAAAACACATTCTATAGTCACAAATGGGTCCAAGTGATTCAAATTGTCCTCCATTATCTTTGTGATTGACCTTATGTATCCTAAACCATATATACATTAAAGCCTAAGACCTAAACCATAAACCCTAAACATTATACCCTAAATTTTAAACCATAAAGTTTTCCTATTTACCAATTGATTTAGTCATAATTAACATTTTTGTAGTAATAATTAGGTTTGAATATAACATAGGAGTAGACATTATATATAGGTCCTTAAACCTAAACCCTATGCCCTAATCCCTAATCGCTAAAACATAAATTATGATCCCTATGCCCTAATGCCCATTACATGTCGCGAACATACATGCCTTATGATATAACTGATTTTATCATGATATTTCATAAAATGCACTTTTTAAACCTATGGCCAAAACTTATCCTTTGGAGTACCAATATAGTTGTGTATCTGAAGTAAATTGGGGCTATTTCAAGGCCCTTCAACTTAATTAACCAAATAGGAGGCTAGTTGATTATTTTAATCAAAGATTCATTTGAGGCCAATGTGAACCCCTTCAAGAGCAAGATATGATTTGGGGCAAAATCAAAAGATTGATTCTAACATGAATTGATCCAATTAGTCAATTTGTGTAATTAGGGGTGTGATCTAGGAAAAATTGAGCCCCTAAACCAAATTTATGGATCAATCAATTGTATAACATGTATGCAACATGTACATGGTATAATTAACCCTACTTTTATTATAAATGCAAACATGAAGGTAATTGTGATAAATAGTTGAACAATCAGCTCAAATGTTCTTGAATTACCTTAGTGATTGGACCCTATATCTGATATCTTAAACCTTAAACCTTGTACCATTTAACTTTAACCCTAAACCCTATACCATTTACATTAAACCCTATGCCTTAAACCTTAAACCCTAAACCCTTTAAATTATAGACCCTAAACACTAAACTAATAAATTTAGCCCCAATTAACATCTTTTATATATATAGTAAAAATTAGGTTCACAGGGATGAACTTGGTCAAAATTGCATCACTCATTAAATAACAATTGACTTAATTGGCTCAATTTATGATGATGTGAGGGATAATTAAGCTCAAAATCTCATTCTTTAATCATAGATACAAGTTTAAGGAGGTTAAATGTACCCCAATTGCCTTCATAATTATACCTTATATACCCTAAAACCTATACCCTAATCCCTAATGCTTAAAGCTCCTAATCCTTAAAATCTAAACCATAAATATAAACTCTTTAAACCTTGAACCAATCATTTTATCCCAAATTAACATCATTTAGATAAGAATTAAGTTAACAAGGCTCATTTTGGCCTAAATCACATGATTGATTACCCTATTTGACTAATTCACTCAATCTACATGATAACATCCAGGGTATAATGACAACCCAAATACACATTCTATAGTCATAAATGGGTCCAAGTGATTCAAATTATCCTTAATTATCTTTATGATGAACCCTATGTACCCTAAACCATATATACATTAAAACCTAAGCCCTAAACCATAAACCCTAAACACTCTACCCTAAATTATAAATCATAATATTTCCCTATTTACCAATTGATTTAGTCCCAATTAACATCCTTTGTAGTAAGAATTAGGTTCACATGGCATAGAGCGATTAGACATTATATACAGATCTTTAAACCTAAACCCTAATCCCTAAAACATAAATTATAAGCCCTATGCTCTAATGCCTATTACATGTTGTAAACATACATGCCTTATGATATAACTTATTTTATCATGAGATGTCATAAAATTCATTTTGTAAACCTATGGCCAAAACTTAGCCTTTGGAGTACCAATCTAGCTATGCATCTAAAGTAAATTAGGGCTATTTTGAGCCCCTTAAACCTAATTACATGACTATAAAATGTGATTTGGGGGTTGATCAACTCTAATTCTCCCTAATCACTACCATGATTGTACTTGATATACCCTAAAACCTATACCCCAAGCCCTAATTCTTAATGTTACTAATCTGTAAACCTAAACCATAAATATAAACTTTTTTAACCCTGAACCAATCATTTTATCCTAAATTAACATCATTTAGACTAAGAATTATATTTGTGATTAACCCTGTATGTGCTAGATTTAAGCCCTAAACACTATACCCTAAATTATAAACCAAAAGCTTTCCCTATTTACTAATTGATTTAGTCCTAATTAACATCCGCTATAGTAAAAATTAGGTTCACACATGGCATAGAGTGATTAGACCTTATATATACCCTTAAACCTAAACCCTACATTCCCTAATCCCTAAACCCTAAAACATAAATTTTAATCCCTCATTCCTAATCCCTAACACATAAATTGTAATCCCTAACTCTTAATCCCTAATCCCTAAACCCTATGCACTAATGCCTTAATACCTAATCCATAATCCCTAATCTATATTAAGTATAATGTTATCATGTTATTTAATAACACAATCACATTATTCTTAATATAGACAACACCTGATTCTAAATGTCAATTTCTAACCCTAACTGAGTATTAAGAATAACATGATCATGTTATTCTTAATATATGCTTATGAATATGTATGTTGAAGTAGAGGATAGTATAACAAATAACATGATCATGGTATTCTTAATATATGCTTCTCAATATATATGTTGAAGCAGAACCTTGTATAACAAATAATGTGATCACATTATTATTATGGACTAAGATCAGTTTTTAACATCTATTTTTAACCCAAATCAAGAATTCTATCCCCACAAACATTCTTTATGTACTTTTATGGTACCTATGTACTTGACCTCGCCTTTGAAAAGCTATCAATTGTCCTTGATGGGTGATGGATCACATTTGAGGAAGAAGAAGATATTGAAGAATAAAATACCAGAGGAATTAGAATATTTGAGAGAGAAAAACAAGATATGAATGCAAAAAGTTCATGGTAGACAAGGTATAAACCCCAATCTTGATGAACCAAATGCCATAGATAATGAGCCAATTGACAATAATGAATTAAACAATGATGAAATTGACCATAATGAATTAAATAATTATGTATTTGACCATAATGAAATAAATAATAATGAAATTGACAATAATGAATTAGGTAATGTTTGAAGTTTAAATTCAAAGTTCCAAGTTTTTGATTTTTTTGATGATGAGTCTATGTATGATGCTTCACCCCCCATGAATGAAGAAAATTTGATGGAAATAAATAATGATAAAATTAACCATCAATAAAATTTCATGGAAACATATAATGAAGAAATAAACAATGAAAAAAATGTCATCTAACCTCTAAATAATGAAATTAATAATGATTTTGAAACACCCTCTCAACAAATTCCACCATTAATAATACCTCCAAAAATTATGCGTAGAAAAGACAAGTACTTAAATGAAGTCGGTAAAAATATTTTAAAACCAATGAATAACAAAATGTTTGGTCACCATTCAATAAGATTGGCTCAACAAATTTGGGATACTTTCTTTCATAATTTAGATTATGATAGTCAAAGATGTCAATTATTTGTTTCATTGATAAAATTGATTAAGATGAGACCTATAATGTACACATTAGGACTAAGAACATTTAACATGGATGATGAAAATAATGAAATTGTTAAAAAACTATATGATGCATATCATAATTTAAGCCTAAAATAATGCACCTAAGATTGAAATGTTGCCTAGCATATACTTACAACTTGTGCAATAAGTGACAAAATAGGGAAAAAATGAAAGGTTTAAAAAACAAGCCGAACACTTAATATAAACAAAAAAATAATAATGAAAGTAATTGAAAGACATGAAAGACTTAATGAACCTAATACCAATGAGCTCTAGACATTCTCTGGTAGACTTTCACGAAAGGACAAGGCTATAGCTGATACTCTCAAAGAGTTACTCAATTTTGGAAAGGCAATATAAGAGTTTCATCCAATGCAATAGATGTGAAAAAAAGAGTTGGTTTTCGTAATCGTGAACCAGATCTAAAACATTTATTGGATATGAATCAAACACAATTGTACTCTAATTTTTTTGAAAACATCCACAAATTTCTATTTTTAAAAGATATTTTAAGATGGCCAAACCTTTTTATGTAAAAATAAATCACACACGCACCACTTATTGTTGTAGGAAACATGTTGAATTTTTAAAGCATTGTGATGTTTTTTTCTATATTTATTGTACTTTTCTTACTAACAACATTTTGCAAGAGTGTGGCATTAAATTACCACCAATATCAGTCAGGGAGTTTATTCTATCTTTTGCAAAAGATTAGATGGACAATTTATTTACAACAAATCATGTTTAAATAGAAATGTATATATGAGGAGATTACACGTACAACTGGATAGGAATTAGTTGATTTAAGTAAATACAAATCAGAGACTTATCAAGTAAAAGATGGCAAAGAATCTAAAAGGTGTGAGCTTGTTACAAAAAAGATACCTATTTTCAAATTTTTGCTCAAATTTAGGAAGAAGATTGTTTATGAGTATGCAAGGCACACACACAGGGCTAGATGGTTAGATGAGCATTTTAAAATAATAAAGGATACATTTCCACTTGGTTTGATTGTTTTAGTAGTTGATTTTTTTGAAAATTACACATTGAAACTCCAAATTGAAGTTTAATCATAGTATTATAACTCATCACAAGTTGTCATATTTATGCATATAGCATTCATGCATGCACCTAATAGTATAGAACAACAATAAAAAATATTAAGAAAATACCATTTCTATATCAATGATGATTGATCACATGGTTCAGAGTATGTTCAAGGTTATTTTTAGAAGTTATATGAATATTTGAGTCAGAAGAACATTACTTTCAATCAACATTACATTTAGTCAAACAATTGCACATCACAATTTAAAAATGCATAAATATTTTATTGGTTGAGCAGGATGCATGTTATCACTGATGTAGAACACTTTTGGATTTTCAACAAGACTGACCATTGAAAAGAGGAGCATGAGAGTGTTGGAGAATGTGTAAAAAGAGCTATTACAAGGGAAGAGTTGAAATTTAAAGAGGTTGTTCATTTGACAAATGAAAAAATTATGGTTGAATGGTGTAATGAGAAAATGTGTCATGGTGGTCAACCAAATTCTACTATTCATAGACATTTCTAGTTAATGGAGGAAGAACACTTGACAAAGTATGAGGATTTTATAACTCTAATGGGTTCAAGTGACCTCTACTAATTTCATAGCTCAAATTCAAGTTCTTGGACTATTCATACAAGACACTTGGCATGTTTATGTTTTGCATGTGTGGACTTTGTTTGGAATGAGTGTGAGTCATAAGAGTAGGTGGATGATTGGATTTCCAAACCTCTAATTCTAATCAACACATATCAAGTTCCAATAGCATTGCAACTTACAAATATGACATCCTCAAATGATTTTGAGTATTTATCTAATCTAGTGTAGCCAATTAAAGTACTTTTCATTATGTATAATTTATTCTCATTATATTTCTTTATATTATCACTAAAAATAGTTTTTTGTGATATAAAGTATGTTTTTGTAGTTATTACAGATGAGAATAATGAAGAGGGCACTTATTACTACTTGTGTCAATGTGTAGAAAGAACGAAAAAATTGAATTCTCCAGTTATAGATAGAGAAAACATTGACTATCCCATTGGGTTAGTGGTAGTCACTAGGACCTGGTTTTGACAATATCCTATAAAATATTCATATCAATGGTTTTTTGAAGAGTTTTAAATACGCAAGAAGATACTAAACTATTTAGATTTGATATTTACAATGAATATTCAATTACAAAAATATCATGAGAGGTCATTAAATAGGAAACTATGAAAAGTTTGGGAGTCAGACCATGAAACTATTCTTGATACTATCAAAGTTAGATTAGATCCTAGTTGCTCATTGGATTCAAATGCATAGATATGTTGTCTTTTCAAATGCAGATGTAATCAACTTTACCAAATCTTTTTTGTTTTCTAGGTAGTACATATAAATTTTATTTTTAATTAATTACTAACAATTTGTTGTAAGTTAGTGGTTCCAAATAAGCTTCCACCTTCATGTGGTTGTCATTGTCAGTAAAGAATTCTATATTCTTGAACCTAAAATAAGCTCAGGTTGGATGTGATAAAAACTCAAGAAATGACTTATAGGTTACAGTTTATGGGTGTTTGAACTTAGGGTAAAAATTTGTATTTTTCTTGTATTGGGAAGGGCATTCTTAAGGCTAGAATGGGTGGTGGATTTATCGATCAAGCCTAATAGGAGGCCAAAAACCTAGTCTTAGACATTTTCCACCCCCTAAATGTTTTGGCAATGTTAATTTTTAGTCAAGAAGCATCGAAACTAGAGTTCTATAACCATAACTTAAACTTTGATGATATTTATTATTAGTGTTTCTACACTTTAGAATGGTAGTGAAAATGCACTTTTAGGTGGATCTGAATGTCATGTAAATTTGATAACATGTAATTTGCCTGTTTGGATATGATCCAATTGATATATTATTAAGTGGAGGTCCCAGAAGTAGAAATGGCAGTTGGAGCTCAAGAAGTTGTTTGTTTAATGCCAAAAAGTTGCATTTTTGGACCCCTCACTGCAACTTATCCAAAGGATTGATATCAAATATTTCACCTAAGTACTTTGAGGTATGTTTATAGGTATTAAATAGGTAGGGTAGGGATCTGATGGTTTATGGAAATGACTTACAGGTTTTGTTTTATGCATGTTTGAACTTAAGCTAAAAATTACATTTATTTGGTATTCGAAAGGGATTTCTTGATGTCGGAATGGGTGGAGGGCTTGTTAATCGAGCCTGATGAGAGACCAAAAACCTAGTACTAAATATTATCCACTCCCCAAAACATGTTGGCAGTGTCAGTTTTTGGTTAGGAATCATAAAAACTAGAGTTTTACAACCATAACTTAAACTTTGACAACATTTGTTGTCAGTGTTTTTACACTCCAAAATGGTAGTGAAAATGCACTTTTAGATGGATTTGAATGTCATGATGGTGTGATAATATGTAATTTACCTATATAGATTTTATATAAGTGATATATTTCTAGGTGGAGGTCTTGGAGGCAGAAATGTCAGTTGGAGCTCAAGAAGTTGTTTGTTCAATACCAAAAAGTTGCATTTTTGGACCCCTCATTGCAACTTGTCAAACATATTGCTATCGAATCTTCAACCTAATTTATCTATATTATGATTATATGGATTAAGGATTTAGGGTATGGATTTAATGGTTTATATAAATGACTTACAAGTTTCATTTTATGCATATTTGAACTTACGCTAAAAAATGCATTTTTTTTATATTGGGAAGGGCGTTCTTGAGGCCAAAATGGGCAGTGGATTTGAAATCGAGCCTGATGGGAGGTCAATAACCTAGTCCTATATGTTATCCACCCCCTTAGATATGTTTTTAGTGTCATTTTTTAGTCAAGAAGCATCAAAACTAGAATTATACAACCACAACTTAAACTTTGACAATATTTGTTATTAGTATTTTCGTGCTCCAAAATGGTAGTGAAAATGCACTTCTTGATGGATTTTAACATCATAAAAGTGTGATAACATTTAATTTACCTATTTCGATGTGATCAAATTTATATATTCTCAAGTGGAGGTCTTATAGGCAAAAATGCTAGTTGGAGCTCAAGATGTTACTTGTTCAATGCCAAAAAGTTGCACTTTTGGACCCCTCACTACAACTTATCCAATGGATTGCTCTCGAAGCTTCCACCTAAGTGATCCAAGTTGAGAATATAAGGATTAAATAAGTAGGATAGGTATTTGATAGTTCATGGAAATGACTTACAAGTTTCATTTTATGCATGTTTGAACTTAAGTTTAAAAATTATATTTTTCTTAAATGGGTGGTGGGTTTATCAATCAGGCCTGATGGAAATCCAAGAACTTGGTCCTATATATTATCCACCCCCATAAATATTTTGTTAGTATTAAATTTTAGTCAGGAAGCATTGAAACGAGAGTTCTGTAACCACAACTTAAAATTTGGCAATATTTGTTGTTAGCGTTTCTACACTCCAGAATGGTAGTGAAAATGCACTTCTGGGTGGATTTGAGTGTCATGATAGTGTGTTGAAATGTAATTTTCATATTTATATATTTTCTAAGTGTTATATTCTTAGGTTGAGCTCCCTAAGGTGGAAATGGTAGTTGGAGCTCAAGAAGTTGTTTGTTCAATGCCAAAAAGTTGCATTTTTGGACCCTTCACTGCAACTTGTCCAAAGGATTGCTATCAAAGCTTCCACCTAAGTGATTCATAGTGTGACTATAGGTATTAAATGAGTAGAATAATTATTTTATGGTTCACATAAATGAATTATAGGTTTTTTTAATTCATGTTTGAACTTAGGCTAAAAAATTACATTTTTCTTGTTTTGGGAAGGGCATTCTTGACGTCAGAATGTGTGGTGGGATTGTTAATCAGGCCTGATGGGAGGCCAATAACCTAAAAATAAATGTTATCCAATCCCTAAAACATGTTTTTAGTGTCATTTTTTGGTCAGGAAGCATCAAAACCAGAGTTTTACAACAACTTAAACTTTGACAACATTTATTGTCAGTGTTTTTGCACTCTGAAATGGTAGTGAAAATGCACTTTCAAGTGGATTTGAAAGTCATGATAGTGTAATAACATATAATTTTCCTATATATAAATGTTATTGAAGTGATATATCTCTAGGTGAAGGTATTGGAGGTATAAATGTTAGTTGGAGCTCAAGAAATTGCTTGTTCAATGCTAAAAAGTTACATTTTTGGATCCCTCACTATAACTTGTCCAATGGATTGCTATCGAATATTTCACTTAAGTTATCTAGGGTATTATTAAAGGGATTAAGTAGGTATTGGAGGGATCTTATGGTTCATATAAATGACTTATAGATTTCCTTTTATGCATATTTGAACTTAAGCTAAAAATGCATTTTTGTTGTATTACAAAGAACATTTTTAAGGCCAAAATGGGTGGTGGGTTTATCGATCAGGCCTAATGGGATGTCATAAAATTGGTCCTAGATGTTATCTAACCTCCATATACATGTTTTAAGTGTCATTTTTTAGTCAAGAAGCATCAAAACTAGAGTTCTACAACCACAACTTAAATTTGACAAAATTTGTTGTTAGTATTTTTGCACTCTAGAATGGTAGTGAAAATGCACTTCTAGATGTATTTGAACATCATGAAAGGTTTATAACATGTAATTTACCTATTTGGATGTGATAAAATTGATATATTCTTAGGTAGAGGTCTCAGAGGGAGAAATGCTAATTGGAGCTCAAGACATTGCTTGTTCAATGCCAAAATGTTGCATTTTTTGACCCCTCACTACAACTTGTCCAATGGATTGCTCTCGAAGATTCCACCTAAGTGATATAGGATGAGATTATAAGGATTAAATAGGTATGGGATAGATTTTATGGTTCATTAAAATGACTTACAAGTTTTATTTTATGCATGTTTGAGCTTAGGTTAAAAATTTGCATTTTTCTTGTATTGGGAAGTGCATTCTTGAGGCCAGAATGGGTGGTGGGTTTGTCAATCAAGCCTGATGGGAGGCCAAGAATGTATTCATATAAATTATATATCCCCTTTAATGTGTTGGTAGTGTCATTTTTTGTCAATAATCATCGAAACTATAGTTATGCAACCACAACTTAAACTTTGACAATTAGTGTTTATGCACTCTAGAACGATAGTGAAAACTCACTTTTTGGTGGATTTGAAAGTGGTGGCAGTGTGATAACATGTAATTTACCTATCTTTACATGATAAAATTTATATATTCCTAGGTGCATGTTCCAAAGGCATAAATGGCAGTTGGAGCTTAAGAACTTGTTTGTTCAATGCCAAAAAGTTGCATTTTTAGACCCATCACTGCAACTTGTCCAATGGATTAATATCAAAGGTTCCACCTGAGTGCTTTAGGGTGAAATTAGAGGAATTAAATGGGAAGGGAAGAGATTATATGATTCATGTAAATGACTTATAGGTTTCATTTTATGTGTGTTTGAACATAGGCTAAAAAATTCCATTTTTCTTGTATTGGGAAGGGTGTTCTTGAGGCTAGAATGGGTGGTGGATTTGTTGATCGAGCCCAATGGTAGGTCAAGAACTTGATCTTAAATGTTATCTGCCCCACTGAATATGTTGGCAGTGTCAATTTTTAATAAAGAAGCATTAGAACAATAGTTTTGCTAAACTCTCAACCTGCAAAACATGTTAAAACTTGGGTAAGATGAGTTTTTGGTTGAATTGAGTTATATAAACTTGGGTAAGGGTTAGAACATATTAAAATTTCTAAAATACTACTATAAATATAGTTTTTAATAGCTAAAAACTCTATTTTGATAAATTGATATATTAGAGCAACAACTAGGTCTAAAGACCGAGAAACTTAATGAGTAATTGACCTATTGACCTAATGATAAATTGACCTATGGACAAACTCTATTATGAGTAATTGACCTATTGAGCTACTGATTAATTGACTAGTTTAAAATAATATTGTTTTAGAGTGGATTTTAAATCAAGTTCAGAATAAGAGAGGATAAGTGAGGTTGGAATTATTGATGATCTTAGAGCATATGAGTGTAACTTTCATAGTCTTATTAAACATAGATGAGAAAACTGTGCATTAGGTGGTATTAGGGGATGATATAAGGCATACAAAAAGTGGGCCTTGTTTCAAGAATAGCTAGTCAAAAAGGCATTAGAGCTAGGTGAAGGTGAAAGATTAGGTAACTTACAGGTATAGTTATCCAAGAGAGAAATTTGTAGGGATTTATGAATTATTTTATGTATTTGTATTATACAAGTTTGATCATGATTGGGTACGGATTTTAAGTATAATCAAATTGTGTTAATGATCAATTACGAAGTTGTAAATGGGTGATGACAAATGCAAAATAGATAAGAGTGTCATTAGTCATTTCCACTACACACAATCAAATAAAAACCTTAATTTAAAAAGATATGAGAAATCCAAGAATTATAGCATTGAAAAGAATATTTTTTTAATCCTCATTTATGTACAACATTAAATACAAGATCTAATAAATAATAGTTTGGAAGATCAAAATAACACTATACAATAATAAATAATGAGATAAAAACTAAATATAAATTAGATAGATTACCATGATAGGCATATAATATAGGCACATTTGTGCAATTTCAATAACACATAGATTGTCAGTATAGGCATACAAAAAAATACATCTACCAACATAGTATCTAATATTGGTTGAATGTCATATACGCATATATAATGCCAAAAATTCATAAATTGCCATATAGACATACAAAATGTACATCTCATGTAAGATATCATATTCATCAAATAGCCTCCCTCTCTTTGCCTTCCTTGAAAAAGACTCTCCCTAGAATTTCCTACTGGTAGATGGATACCCCTTGTTAGGAACCCCACGGAAGCACAATTGATTACCATATACAAGCAACTTACATGCAAAATTAAACCAGAATCACAAGTAACTAGAATTCGAAAACAACACAGAATATGAGAGACAATACCCAATTGTATTAATACTCATCTAGAAAAGAATACAATAAAGAAGATGCCACTTTTTCTTCACACCTCAAGTGTACAGTAATTCTTTCCTCAAAGCTCTCTCTCTTACAGTCCCAACACACAACTCAAACACAGAGTTGGTGTTCACCTCCAACCAGTCAGTATCCACTACTGCCAGTACACCGAGTATATACACATACTCAACCGAGTACACAACACACTCCAAGTAGATCTCCCATGAACCTACAACAACCTGCAGTCCAAATGATCTTACTTTGGAAGGATCTTTCTTGCCTTCCTCTTTGCTCTCTTTCTAAGTACACATTGTACTCCAAGTAGATCCTGCCTAATCTTGCTCCCTATTGTGTTGTTGTCACTTTGATCCTGATGCCACCTGTAGATCAATCTGGTTCTACACACCTGCAAACCTTAGACCTCGCACACACATACACCTGCAGATCAATGATCTTACTTACCATGCAGATCTCCTAATGTAGCCATGCACACCTGCTGACCAAGATCATACATACATGAAGAACCCTTCTGATTCTCCAAACCAGCACCCACACTTGGCACTATGGCACTAGGAGGAACACACCATGCTCTCTTCTCTCTGAAGGAGCTAATTTTGCTCTCTTACTCTCTAGCACAAATTACAATACAGTCCATGAGTCTATTATATAGATCTCATGCAAACAATAATTAGACACCTAATTACAATAATTAGATCCACAGCTTCAAGTCTATAATTGGCTCTTAACATGTAAACACTCAGTTCGTTAACTAATTGTCCGTGCAATGAGCAGTTTCAGAACCACACAGACGACCGACGTTGGTCCCTGTCTGCCTGGAGGTGACTAACGTCAGTCGATCCCTGATCGACGTCGGTTGCTCTTCCTGTCTAATACTGACTGACGTCGATTGGCCTGACCGATGCCAGTGTCTATGACACTTTAGCAACCTCCTCCAATGTCTGCATCAGTGAAGCTTTTAGCTCCACAACCTAACACCCCTCTAGTGCCTTGGATTACTCCAAGGTCTGACTATGGGTCCTACACTCATAGCTCACTTGTAGTTGAACCTTTTTAAATACAAGTATTATTATAAAATTAACATAAAATATATTCAACCAATTATTAAGAAATTAATTTTAAACTAAAATTAAAAATCATTTAAACATGCACTTATTGCAAGCTCACGATCCTGCTCAATATTTTTTTGATGCTCAAACAAGTCAATGATAGGCTCAGCTATTCGAATAGGCATCTAAAATATAGGAAAAATATGAGAAGTTTCCCTACTAATCATCTAACTGGGACTATCAGATGTCATAATATAACTCTGCATACATAATACATTTACATAAGTTATATTTTTCCCAAGTATGTAGTAAAATTATTAAAATAAGTCTATTTTTAAAATTTAAAATTACAAGTTAATATATACCTCTGTCAGTGCCTGTGCAGATGACATTGCAGTAGCAATGACTATGTATGTATTGGATCATAAAGAGGGATGAGTATCTACTTGAGCCATCAACTATTCATGTAAACAAGGTCTCACTTACTTTTATATAAAGTATCAAAGATATATATGGTAAGTTTTTCACAATGTAAACTAATATATATGGGGCAATGCATTTTAATGTGCATATCATGAAAAGATAATGTAAACCAAGAATCATGGAAGTGTAACTGCCATACAATGTGTAATGGCTAAGAATAGCAAGTAGTTTTCATGTTCGAAGTAATATAAAAATTGTAATACATGTAGGAAGTGTGAGTGGAAGAGTAGGAGGTTCTTAGAAAGAATAGTAGCACTTCGAAAAGGCAAAGTTAGAGATAAAAAAGGAATAAGAGACATATAAATAACTCTGTACTTACTTGTAAAGCTTCTTTGGATAGAGTAAAATACCATTATATATTTACTAGGGAAAGTTTGAACTACACATATATGGCCATCATCTTTATATTATATGCATGATATCAATACTTTGTATCTCTATATATAATACATGGATTGATATCACATTCATTTATAATAGATGGATGACTTGATTTTTGGGAAAGCACCCAACTAATAGAAAGGAGTGAGCCATGGTGAATCCACCTCTTGATGAAGGTGTGTGTAAATATCATTCTACCAATAGGTCGAGGAATGGAGGTCCTTGTCCAATATATCAAGTTTTAGCCATCTAAATATATTGTCTTGTTTTGGCTCAAGATGACAAAATTAAAAAATAATTTGGATGTTGAATTGGAATAAATTTCAAGGTGTAATTGTTGAGGCTAGCACATATTTTAGTACCAACACAAATGGTGGCTCTCCCCAAACTTGTTAATGGGGATACAAGTTATTGAGACCCGATGCAATGTTTTCTTGCATAAGGAATGTTGAGTAAAGAGTTTGTGTACCCTTTATACCTTTGTCATAGCCAAAGTAAGAGGTGTAATGAGGCATTGCAATTGAAATATAGACCTTTATCGTGGCCAAAGAAAAAGGTGTAATGAGATATTATAATTGAATTATCATGTGTATTACAAGTTTATGTCTCGAACATGAGAAGGTGAGGTCAACTCCAAAAATTTTAGTCCCCCTTTCCCTAACTCTGCCCCTTCCTACAAACCACACCTCTTCAATCGGTCATCAAATATTATAAACATGTATAAGATCTTGTAATAAAATGAAGTAAGATTTAAGTCCTACTATCAATATGTCTTAAGCGAAGTCACTTAATTAAATATAAATTTATTTAAATAACTATTTCATTAACTTTATTTAAATAAGTCAATTTAATTTTGGGGCCTGAGTCATGGTCCTTTATATCTAATAAGACTCTTAGAGTTGCATTGTTAAGTTAATGATCCATAAAGTATGATTGTTGATGTTTTAATAATCAGTGAGTAATTTTAAGGTTTTGATTGCGTTTGCATTAATATTATTTTAAGGTAATTATAATTAATTAAGCCAAATATTTTAATTATGGATATGAGTATGCCTTTAGTCATAAAAAAAATTAAAGTTCAATTAATTGAATTTATAACATGTTTATGAGTTGGTTGTAGGTAGGTTAATAGTCAAAATTGTTCAATTAGGTTGAAAGTTAGTTGATTTGGGTGGCTTCAATGCAATATAATTAGCGCATCATCCAAAAAACTAAAATTACATTGTATAAATTGATATGGAAGTAATGGAGAAAGGGGTCAAATTTATGAGTCATCTTTACATTTGCCCACCATGATGTGTCTTAATCATGTTAAATCTAATTCCTTATATTTTTACCTTTCATGCACATTTCTTATTTTTTACCTTAAATTTCATTGTTATTATCACTCATTTTCAAGGGTAAGATGTGGATTTAAGTATAATGGTAATGGTGACATAAGTCAACATGAGAATATGACTATATTGAGCTTAGCAACTTCATTCTCAAAATAGTGTTACCTAGAAGGACCCTTAGATATGTGTTCTTCATTTTATAAGTATCCTTGTGGCATGTGAACTACCCTCATATAATATTGAAAGAGATTATTCATGGCATATTTGTGGGATTTTTCAAAATTAGTTATATAAATACCATTCAACCCATTCTCATAGCTTGTAACTATTATGGTTCCTCTTTAATGGTTTGTGATACCTCATAACAACTTCCAAAGGTTCACGGTACCCTCTATATGATAAACCCATCTCTAAAATTTATGGAAAGGTGTATTTATATAAGAGGAAGAGGATTTTGAAGGTTTAAGTTCTATTTGACTGTATATGGTATGGTTTCACAGTCAATAACCTTTAATTAGGCCTAGGAGACTTAATTAGTCTTGAAAGGCATTGAGTTAGGTGTTCTCCAGATAGAGTTAAATTATGAAAGTCCCTAATTGAGCTATGTGATGTAAAAGGGTATTTGAATTTGGGTTTGGTTTAGTTGGGATCTTTGTAGTTTACTTATAACAAGGAGGTTTGCCTCAAAAAGGGCTAGTAGAAATAAGGTGTCAAAGAGGAAAGAAGAGTTAAGTGAAGAGTTGAAGCTTGGAGGTTGTGTGGAATGATTGGATGCATGAAATGATACGTAATCAAATAAGTAGATGCTTTTATGAGTATTGTGGAAGGACAAAATCAAAGCAACATGCAAACCTACGAAAACACATAAGAATATTGTAAAGAACATAGCAAGGATAAAGAGAGAAAACATGAAAATAGAGTACGAACTGAGGACGTTGATGTTAAAAGGAAATATTTTAGAGTTAGTTGATTAGTAAAATGACTTCAATCTTAAGTGAATACAAGGAGGCTTAAGAACCATTGAGTAGATAAGTATGAACAAGAAAGATCTAGTAAATGCAAAGTGATCAAAGAGATAAGGAGGTTAAAGACAAAAGACAAAGAAGGACAAGAAAATATCACAGTTGGGTATTTCACAGAGGTAAGTGTGTGTTTCCATTCATATTAGGGAAGCTTGTTATAACCTATACATCAAGATACATGATAGATAAATTTAAATTAAACTTACAAGGCAAATATACATAGACTAAATGTACATAGAGCATAAGATTAACTTGAAATTTTATTTGTATAAGTAAAATAAGTTATCCTAATACAAATAGATGCATTAGTGGATGGGCCAACAACTAGATCTAAAAATGTAAACAACAGCCACTTCAAATCAAATCTTGTAAATGTCAACTATGACAATGAAGATACAGTCACCTCTTGCGACATAAAAAATGATATATATATATATATATATATATATATATATATATATAATTCAATTTCTATGTAAATCAATTGTTATCTAAATTAAATTTACAAATAAAACTTAAATTTAACATGAAATTTATATAAAATATCCATGCATTTGTGTAGTGGTTGATGTCTGCACACCAAATGTGCATGCCAAAAACTTATCACTCATAAGAATATTATCAAATCCCTCTAAATCACTAGTGCCATCATCATTAGAAGGCCTAGTACACATATCTCCATAAGAACTGCAAGGGTGGGATCGAGTATGCACACTAGGTGGCATATCTCTAGCATCAATTTGTGAGAGCTTATTTGTATGCTAAACAAGTGTATCAGTGAGTGAACTAAGAGCATGCAGAGTGTCAATCTCCATGACCTACTGAAATACAAAATGGATCTCGAGCTTAGTGGCTTTTACATATAAATCCTCACAAGCTGATTAGGTGAATGACATGCACCTGGTCGATCTTGCATAGAGCCTTTCCCTCGATCGTAAAACTCATTAAAATCAAAATAGTTTGGAATCTCATTAAAGATAAACTCATAGTAGAGTTTCCTCAAAAAATACAATGAGATCTCATAGTTGTTACATGGTGGATAATCAAACACATTCCACCATCGATCCCAAAAAATGGCTCTGATTAAGTTATGTTGGTAGTGATGGATTGGAAAATATTAAACAGCTACAAAAAATGGGGCATTGGTGGCTAGGTCAATGAATAAGGTGTAAATGGAGGCTTTTGATAAATATTTGTTCTTGAACTCAAGTGTTGATAATTTATCAACATAATAAGCCCTACAATTATCCCTATATGAAGTCCATTTGTTAATTTGACTCGTTATAGGGTCAATTTGACCTAATAATGTCTCTAGAAAATTGACTAGCTTGGTGTGGTGGGGGTTGGTGGAAGTGGGATCCCTCATTCTCCTAATTAATTCTTCAATTTTAATTTTATTTCTCACAATGTTTTCAATTAGAATGTCCTGACTCCCTGGGGGATTTTGTGAAACTGTAGCGGGGTTAGGTGGAGGGATAGGAGGAGGAATAAGAGGGTTTTGTGGAGGGTTAGGAGGAGGAACAAGAGGGTTCTATGGAGGGTTAGCAGGGTGGGTTGTTCAAAATAAAAAAAATTATAACTAAAAATTACTAAAATTATGGTTAAACATTGAAAATTAAAAAAAATTAGGATTAAAAAGTATATGTTTTTATCACTTACCTCTTCTACATGGTGGCATCATTGATTAGTGGCTTTTTGGTATGAATTTAATGGCTTCTTGTTAAGCTTTTGTCTCTCTCATACAAAAATCAATCATAAAAGTGAAGTATAGCAAAGGAAACTCGAATGCAAAATGATGAATTTGCATTCGGGTTTTAGATTTTTTTTTTTTTGTAACACGGGTAATACAATCTTGTTATTAACGTGATCATGTTATTAATGTGATCACATTATTGAAAATAATAATAATGTGATCGTATTATGACTTGATAATTATCAAGCTATAATTTAAATAACATGATCGTGTTAATTAAATAATGCAATAATGCTATTTATTAATGTGATTGTTTTACCTAAAATGTCCACATAATTATCCCCAACTGCATGCACTAAATATAATATAAGATTTATATATAGTATTCATATATATTATATAATTAGTGTTTAATATATAGAAATATTGTAATATATATTGTATAATATATATAATACTAACATTTAATATATAAAAAATTATACTCAAATCAAATCATTGCTTCAATGCCAATGACATGGAGACAAAACTTTAAGGTTCCAAAGTTTATATTGTAATTTATGTTCATCTATGCTACCAATTTACTGACACCTAGAGATTTCAAAGTGAGTTAGATGGTAATGACAAGGGGAAATGATAGAGTATTTCATATGATATCGTACACCAGAGAACCCATATCATACACATACCTCGACTTCAGGGTAGTGGTGGTATATTTTATTGAGTATTTTCTATTTAATTACGAAAAGACTCATTGTCTAAAGTGTGGATCCAATATATGAATTGAATCAACAATATAATGACATTGATGTGTTAGGACAATACATAGAGGTTATGAATGCATAAGGGGCATCATGCATGATACAATGTGAATGTCGTGGAAGAGGAGTCACCGGTAGAAAGAAAAGGTGGTCAATTGGTGATTGTCCCTAAGGGATGTGGAGAGTGGCTAGATTTATTTCTCATACAATAAAGGGTGCCCACATCATACACTTAAAATAGAAACATACTCCATAAATGAAAAGAAAACACTTATAAAATAAAATCACAAAAATTAAATATACATTTCATCCAACATAACTTATAACTTCAAAACAACTGCTAGTACATATACTCATACATACCTCGCACATCAATGAAATAATAAAATTATTTATTCATACTTAATTTTCTCTTTGTATACTTTATTTCCATTCATTTATGATTCGTTTTTCTATAACTCTACAATCTTACTTTCTTCTAAAATTATATTAATTAAATCACCTCTTTTTATAATATATATATGTATATATATTTTGCAATTTAATGTGTTTTACATTACATCCCCGATCCAGTCTGTATCAGTATACAAAGTTTTTACAGAAGGAATATTTATTACTTATGTAGAAGCTCCATATAATTTTTTTACAGCGGCAATAAGGATTATATATTATTTATCTGTAAATAAACTAATAATTTCTACACAAAGAGAGAATGTTATATATATATATAAACACATGACGCTTGCACTTCAAAATGGGGAGACGGTTGGCCATATTTCGAAAATGGAGGATAATGAAACGAATGGATCGTTAAAACAAATATGGCAGATCTATAAAAATATAACTTGGGCTCTCTGCTACAGTAACCATTATCGCTTTGACAATAAACCTTTGGCCCTTTCTTGATCTGCATTGCCAGCCATCTGGTTGCAATATTTCTACTTCAAACATGCAGATCCATGTCAGAGTCTCCACGGGCCAAACAATAACAGTGGAAGTCAAAGGATATGAAATAATCCAAGAAATAAAAGAAAAAATCCACAATGGCCTTGGAATACCCATTCCCAGTGGATGCAAACAGCAGCTGTTCTGCGGGACTGTTTCGCCCTTGGAAGATAACAGAACGGCGGGATATTACGAAATTAAAGAAGGATCTTCGCTCCACCTTGAAGTTGATTTGCCTGAAGACGATGATGGTCATATAATTAGAATCACGTTCTATCAATACAGGACGAAGCCTGTGTACACATTTTTTGTGAAAAGAAATGAAACGGTGGAGAGTGTGAGGAACAAGAAGTTGTCATTGGTGGACATGAATGTTATTACGGGGCCTGCAGACATATCTCCATTGAACAGATGTGAGGACGAGACCCAGACATTATTTCATTATTCTATTGTGGACGGTGCTGCCATGTTCCTCAATATTATGGCTCCTCCTGAAGATTTACTGTCGAAGGATAAGGAGATACAGAAAGTTGAAAAAAACAAGGGTTCAAAAGATGATCTAGTGTCGAAGGATCAGGGGATACAACAAATGGCTCCTCCAGATGATTTAGTGTCGAAGGATCAAGAGATACAAAAAGTGGCATCTCAAGAGGATCTAGTGTCAGAGGATAAGGAGATACGAAAAATGGCTCCTCAAGATGATCTAGTGTCTAAAGATCAGACAATACAAAAAGTGGCTCTTCAAGATGATTTAGTGAGGAAGGCAAATAAGATAGTAAAAGGTCTAAAAGATGTAATGTTGAAGGATAAAGAGATACAAACAGAAAATGAGATAGTAAAAGTGGCTCCTCAAGATGATCTAGTGTCGAAGCACCAGGAGATACAAAAAGTGGCTTTTCAAGAAGATTTAGTGAAGAAGGCTAATAAAATAGTCAAAGGTTTAAAAGATGTAACGTTGAAGGATAAAGAGATACAAACAGAAAAGGAGATATCAAAAATGGCTCCTCAAGATGATCTAGTGTCGAAGGATCATGAGATATAAAAACTGGCTCTTCAAGATGATTTTGTGAGGAAATTTAAAATATGTAATGTTGAAGAACGTAGAAATAATGAAATAGCTCCAATGTCCAAAGGATGAGAATAAGATAGATTAGGGTCCAAAAGATCTAATGTTTAAGGACAAGATGATTAAAATTGAATGAAATATTTATGGTGAATGACATTTGGTTGTATTATTATTAATTTTTTTTGGTTGGGTAGTAACTTTTTAAACCGGGGCTCAGTTTTCGAGAGAATTATTGAATCATTATAAACAGTTAATACTTGATCACATTTGAAATCATCAAGTAAACGGCCACATCCAGCCTATAAACGCCCTATAAAATTCGAATTTGGATGAGGCTGACACAACCAAACCACATCCCCTATCCTTCTACATCTCATTGGCTACATTTGATTGTATTATTAAAATAAAACTGTGAAGTATTATATTTAAAAATTGAAAATTGAAAATTTTAATGCTCATTTTTCAAAGAACATAATTCTATAAAATTTCAATTTATAGATACAGAATTTACACTGGAATGAAATCCTCGACTTACTGGTAAACAACAATAAAAAAATTGCAGAACATTCATCAAAACAATTAGACAACAGTGATATAAAACTTTACAGAACATTCATCAAAACAAGCAGACAACAGCAATTAAAAACTTGCAGAACATTCATCAAAACAAGCAGAGTCGACCTCAGTCATTAAATCTAACCTCTCGGTGCAGGACGCACTTGCTATAACCAAGAAACCACACCCACAGGAGAAAAAAGCTTAAACCACATTTCCACATAGAGAACATAAAGGTATCAAGGGCAAAGCTATGCATCAAAGGAGCCACAACGATCCAACCCATCTTCCTTGGAAACCTGCACACCTGGAGCCACTCTCGTCTAAGTTAAACCCTAACCTTAGTGTTTCAGTCGAAAGAGGGAGGACGCAGAGCACCTGGTCCATTTCCTTCATATCTTGCTAGAAATCTTTATTTCATTTATGTTTTGTTTAAAATTTGCGTCTGAAATCTGATCTAGGAAATACGTACTCGGGGTTATGACAATTTCATACTAGAGTTTTAAATTCATCTCCGGTGACTGCTACGGCCGTACATAAAATCATGATAGAAAGTCACAATCATACACATCTTGTATATACCCCTACTCATCTTTGGCTTCCCAACCTTAATTTTTGTGCTCTACAACTCGTTTTCTTTTAATTCTAGTTCATGTGAAGTGTTAAGGAAAACGAAGTTAAAGTTTTAAACTTGAGTTCTTTGGCCACTTGTAAAACTCTATGCAATTCCACATTTCAGATACCTTCACAAGCTCCTAATATCATGCTCATTCTTCATAGTACAATAATACACATCACATAAGTACAAAGACCACATCACATTCTTCAACTAAATTAGAGAAGAGATGCCAAATACTCTCCCCAAACCAATATTTTCAATTGGTAATATCTGTGTCGTTTCATGCATAATGAAACAATATATTTGCATGTTTTGTGTGGCCTACACCACTACACCACATTACATCATGCATACAACTTCTACATAGCATTGGCCATAAGTAAAACACCCTAAAACATATTGTACAACTTAGTCCCTACATAAAACACCCAGATTACACATCAGTGCGTGGAAAATCTATGTCACTCTACACCATGTTAGGTGGAATATCCAAGGCTTACATTATGCTAAATCCTATTTCAATATATCACACACCTATTAGTCAAGTCACTTAACTATTGTAAGGTGAAGAGTTATATATGGAAGCCCAAAGAGTTCAACTTCCATAATGGTAATTTATTCCTTTTGTGGATTTGTAATATATGCATACACATATGCAACATTAGAGAGCAAAAAGTAGAAAACTATACATCTCCATTAAGAGTATGCCATATACATAAAGCATAAATTAATATAGTTTTTTATTTTAGTTCTATTATTTTCTCTATTAGGAATTAAGTGTCTAATATTTCATTCACATACACACATATAACACATCTAAACCCTAGTTTGGAGTGTTGTTCCCTGAACCTCCTAAGATATTGACCAATGGTATAAGAGTAATTCATCTTACATGTCCCATTGAATGAACCACGAGATCCCTTATAATACATATTGTGTCATTTTAGTAAATTTCAGATGGTGAGAGACAATAAAGTAGAAAATGAAGTCCACATCATGATAAATTTAGAATAGTACAAAAAAATTGCGCATAATTTAAACGTAGATTTTTTTTAAAATATTTAAAGAATATACACATGTTTTGACATGCTAGTCTTGATCATAATATGTAAATGTGTGTGTGTGTGTGTGTGCCCACACACACACATATGTGGGTGTGTGTGTCTCACTTAAGAACTACATGTGGTATCTATATTCTTTCAATCATCCAAAAGTTTCCCATTTTTCATGCTTTCATTGTTGATTCCAAATGTTCTATAAGATAAAAAGATAATTTTGTTCAACCAATTCATTTAATTTCTTAAACTCGTGGTTTCATTGGCTCACAAATTAGGTAAATATTTTTATGTTCAACTCCTCCCCAATGTTCAAGTAAATCTAGATAATCTTGACAGAACTGGCCAATAGGCGATATTTTGGTAGAGTGAGCACACAAGAATTTTGTAACAATGACCTTGCTTGTATTCAAAAAAATGCAAGAAGATGTGCAATAATTACGTTGATTGATAAATAGATTTATAATAAATGTCTTATCTAGGAGAAAGAACATGCAACTTCCACCTAGAATCATGGAGTTAATAGATAGTAGACTAGTGGAGAACAAATATGTAACAACCACTTAGTTAAGACAAGTATTAACTAACTACTATAGATTAAAGAATCACCTACGCAAGCTGAAGATACATGTGTAGGGATAATCTATTTAAGAAATAAACGAAATAATAAATATTCTACACCAACACCCCCCTTAAATGTAGCTTAGGTAGGTGGAAAATAAAAAAATGAGTCCCAACAACAAGGCCTAATGAGGTACCCATGTACAATACAACTCTCAAAAAATGGAGTAAAAGGAGAAAACTCAGTGGAAAAAAATCCCTCCACAAAAGAGGGTCAAAGAAGAGAAGGTAGGACTAAAAAGCCCCACTCAAATCTACAACTGCCTATAGCCACCTTGTATCATGCAAAGCAGCCTCTTAGAGTGATTGTGGATCAAAAGTAGATGCTATGAAGAGTGGATCACCATGAAAAGGTGAATGAATCCACCAAATATATGATGGATCTCCAACCAAGGTGTGGTTCCTATACAAGGAACTAAGGTACTCATGCAAATTAGAAATGGTAATTGCTCTATGAAGTGATGGTGCATCTGAAACAGAAGCAAAGAATGAGTGTTGAAGGCCGTGTAACTATGTAGAAGATTTCCCAATGTTTGATGTGACCTAAATCTAAGATCCTGCTCCCTGAAAAGTATGTGGTGGACCAGAAGTAGGTGGATCAAAAAATAACTCCTCAAGACATGAAAGGTGACAAGGAGATGGAGGAAGTGGGTCCCCATCGCTATTGTAGTTGTCCGTGAAAGAAGAGAAGTCATCAACATTAGAAATGTGTTTAGGCTTTAAAGTATCATCAACTATAGGTGAATCTGATGAAGAATATGAAAGAGGGACAAAGTGGGAGAAAGAATATAGTCAAGTCTCATGATCAACTAAACCCACTAAAATGATACGATCACCATGAAAATCTCTGAGATGTACTGAATCTAGAGTGAACTCAACTCACATGACCTAACCAAGGTGAGTAATCTAATAGATTGATAAGAGATTATTTGATAGTGACGGAATATTTAAAACATTATTAAATGTTCCACCACTCACATCAACAGACCCTCTCCCAAACACCTGTGTAGAAGTATCATCCCCTAGTCGAATGGAAAACATGGCACATGGCTCCAAGGAAGTGAAATCTATGTGTGAAGAAGCCATACGATGTGATGCACCAAAATCAATAACCCATGTAGGAGCTAGAGGTACTATTGTAACTAGAGCTTGCCCCTTTATTTTTTCTTTTCCTCATTCTTTCCCTTTCATTTTTCCATTATCATGTTCCTTGGATTCATGGGTTGATCCAAACCCTAAGATCTGTAATAAATTTGTACGCCAATACAAAAGAAAATACATGAAAATGCTTAAGCAATATGCAAATTCTTCTTAATAAATTTAAGAGAATACAAAAATAGAAATCAAATAGATAAATTGATTCTCATTACCACAACCTAGTGCTCTGATACCATGATAGAATTGGCCAATAGGTGATCTTCTAGTAGAGTGAACCCACAAAAAATTTATAATAATGATCTTTCTTGTATTCAAAAAAATGCAAGAAGATGTCCAATAAAATCCTTGATTGATAAATATATTTATAATAGGTGTCTTATATAGGAGAAAGAACGTGTAAATTCAACTTCGAATCATGAAGTTAACTGACAGTAAACTAGTGGAGAACAAATGTGGAACAACCACTTATCTAAGATAAGTGGCAGCTAACTACAGTAGACTAACGAATCGCCTAAGCAAGTTGAAGCTACATGTGTAGGGATAATATATTTAATAAATAAATGGAATAATAAATATCCTACACCAACAAATCCTTTGTATGAGGTAAAAATAAATGCAGATGAGGTAGGACTCATATTTTGAACTATGAATTAATTGTTTTGATGAAGAGAAGATAAATAATACACTTCTTAAAGTTGATTCACCTTTCAATAAGTGGTGGCAAGCCCATGATTTTCAAGAGAAAGACCAAATATAAGAATAAATTGAACCAACTTTGGAAACATTCCTCGAAGCCTTAAAAATGAATATTATCTTGCAGATTTGTATGATGAACACTATATTAGTGTCAATGACTATAAAATTAACATTGATAGTTAGTCCATGCCTAGGCTAATGTATGCCATGATATGTATGCAAATATGGGCTCATTCTAGTCAAAGCAACATAGCCTACAAACATTCATTCAGTCTAAACTGAATTTGGCTAAAATCAGGACATTGGGTGAATCCTATCTCTTTGCAACAATCATTGAGGAATATTCAAAACGTAAGGGAAAATGTGACACATATTTTAAGAAAAATAAGACACTTACTTTATAAAAGTGCAAACTATCTAGGATATGTAAATGGTGTGACAAACAAAAAACAAGAAACCAAACTAATGTAGAGTATCACGTGTATAAAATCTTTCTTTCATGCACATAAGTAGAGGGTCTATAATATCAACTATTTATAGAAGAACAAGACATAGACTCATCAATGATTTATCTCTTTGTAACAACCACACCAAAAAACCATAATCTAAATCATAACACATATTCAATTCATAGATGTGGGTGCAAGGGGAGCTAGTGGATTTTATAATCAATGGCTACATACCATGAAGAATCTAGTCTTTTGAGGAAATAAATAAGTGATTGAATATTCCAACCATGCCAAATCTATGTCCTTAAACTCTAATAAGGACCAATTCCTAAAACACCAAAGGTATGCATATCACTCACCAATGCCATTTCTCATATGTTATATATCCTTTCAGAGACGAGTTATTTTATGTTCTAGCACCAATTGATGCTTATGATATAATACATAGGCATGCATACATGTAGAAACTCCATGATGTGTACCTTTCTAATCCTTAGATTATTATCATATGAATGAGAAGAAATAGATACCAAATTATTAAAGTGATTCCATGATCTAGTCATGTCACATGACCTTTTGGGATGTCTCCACATTCATTGCCCATAAAAACACAATGAAAGATGGTAAATATAATCAAATGGTGGAAACCATAATAACATGACCTATTATCTAATGGTAAAACCATGCCAAAGGAAAATTGTTCACCAAATATCAACTAGAATCTAGGATGCCATACTTGCTTCCTAAACATAATTTAATTGTTATAAGTACTTCTCAAGAAAGGGCATATGGTATTTTCATATGCACACCATTCCAAGATCTCACCTTGATTTCCTTGGGCACTTAGACAAATCCATGTAGTTTCACACTTTAAGCACCTCTATACATCTCCTATCATCATGTGTGTTCCACACAATGCTAGGATAAATGATGCATAGCTACAAAGACCACATTGTGTACCTCATAATATCGATTATTTGTGTAGGCCCCAAAAACATATCACATATCTTAGTTCCTAACTAACACTCATATTGAAAATTGGCCATGTGGATGCTTTGTGCCACACTACACCATGCTATGTGGTAATTATATAGCTTGCTTTAATATATAACCTATCTCAACATACAATGCACTTGTCACTTAAGCCACATAACAATTAAAAGTTGAAAAGTCACATATGAAAACTCAAATGGTCCAACTTTTATAATGATTCTTAATTCAAGTTCATGAATTATTTGTGTGTGTGTATTTGTAATATTAGATAGAAAACCATACATCTCTCTTGAAAGACTATCATATGCAAATGTCAATAATATAATTTTTATATAATAAAAATATTTTTAACTTATACAAGAAAAATATCCTAAAATAGAATTTCAAATGTGATGTGTTTGTCCTTCCTCCTTCAAAATAACCTATCTCATTTATCTAGATATAGAAGATTTAATTGAAATTTTGGAAATATTTGCCAACATTTTTAATTTATAATAATTGGAAACATGAAAACCAAAAAGTGTCGATTGGGACCAATTAACATAAGTTAGGAAATAAATAAAGAGGTCAGGACTATATGTATGGCCTTCATAGATTTTAATACCATACAAACAATCTTGTTGTGGGAATTGGAAGACCTTAAATTGAGATGGATAAAAATCAAAAGTAAGCACAGAGAAGGTTTTCATATGTGGTAGGGAGGGTAATAATATAACAATTCATTTATATTAAGATTTTTTAATAAAGAAAATAAAATGTTGTATAATCTTGAATATTCAAGAGTTAAATAGTTATTTTAGTATATTTTGATTTAATATTGGAAGTATTGGTGTATATTATTCATTTATTTCACCTTTTTATTCTTATGATCACTACTTTGCATAGTATTTTGAAGATAAAAGTTATGATAGGACATTCACATGGCCTAAAAATATTGTTACTTTTGTGATATTTTTATGTACAATTATATCTAAAAATATATAATTTCATATAAGTTTAAATACTTTTATAAAATGAAACTACTAATAAAATGTAACCAATAACGATGGTAAGGTGTGTTCAAAAATATCAAATTTTACTTAAAAATTTTAAAAGTATTTCAATTTTTAATATAAAAGGGTAAAAACTTTATTAAAACTTAAAACATCATATTACAATAGCTCCAAAACAACCCAAAGACAAGAAAACCACTAACAACAACCTCACACCTCAACTCCACCAATATCTCCAGCAAGAATGGGTTTCAGTTCCTGACGTAAATCGTCAGGCAGCTGCTCCCATTCATCCACCTTACGGCCATCTCCCGCTCTCGACGCCCATTTAGCCAAGCAATCAGCCGCCCTATTCCACTCCCATGGAATGTGGGCATACGAAACAGACTCCATGAAGGAACTCACTTGTAAAATCTATTGCACTATCATGGCCAGTTGCCAGCTCACATCTGAGATTTTCCTCTCTAGGATCAAGTTAATCAGGACCTGAGAATCAACTTCACAGATCACCCTGCTCCACCCTAAAGCATAAGCTCTCCTCAGATCATATAGGATAGCCAAACCTTCCATTTTATTAACAGTCTGCACTCCCTGATATGCCGAGAAAATAGAAACCACAGATCTTGAAAAATCCCTAGCAATCCCACCAATCCTAGTCGCACCTGGATTGCCCTTGGACGGTCCATCCGTATTAATTTTCAAAATCCCAATGGGTGGAGGCATCCACTTCCCCACCCGTTGAACTTTCTACTGCCCTTGTATACCTCTCCTGACACATGCTAAAATCAGAGATAACTCCCTTATGCCAAATCATTCCAACACCTCAGTGTCCCCTTTCTTCAATGGCAGCGTAACCTCACTCTTCACTTCAATAGATTCTTGGATCATTCCTTTAATAATGCTCCAGACCTGCTGAGTCACCATTTTTTCCTCCCTAAAAATCCTATGGTTCCTTTCCAACCAAACTTGCTAGAGCAGAAAAATAGGGACAGCATGCCACGAGTCCTACAAGAAGGAAGTCAAAGAAGGGGGACGACCCACTCTTGACCAAAAATCTGCCAGAGAGACAGCATGAATGCACTGGCACCTCCACATGTCCCACCAGAAGTGCCATACTTGAAGAGTAAAGGGACAGTGAAAGAAAATGTGAGAGGGGTCTTCTTCCTCGGTATTACAGAGAACACACCTCGAAGGGCCAGCAAAGCCCTGCTTCTGAATATTGTCCCATGTCAAGCATCTATTCCACACTAAATTCCATGTAAAGTAGTTACACTTCAACCAAGAGAAACCATTCCAAACTTTTTTCCACCATTGGACTTCCCCTCTATCTTCATACTACTAGGAGATCAGCTCTTGATAACCATAGGACATAGTATACTTCCCCTTGGGGTTAGGGGACTAGGCTAACAAATCGCTATCCATAAGTGCATTACAACTATGATGAGATAGAATATTCTGCAGGTTTGCACACTCTACCTCCAAACCAAGAATTGGCCACTCTTCTGGGGACTTCCATCTAGCGACCTCCACCTGCCCCTAAAGGGAAAGGGATTTAAAGTCACACACCCTTGTCCAACCAGCTTCACAAAACCTCTGGGCCAAAGTACTCAACTAAGAATATTAGCTAATTATGGCAGGGTAACTATCCCAAGAGTCATGCCAAAATTGGGCCTCCACCCCACTCTTGCAAATCCAAAAAAGACCCCTCTTAATCAGCACAGCTCCTTTCTTGAGAGTAACCCAAATCGTCAAGCCTTTGCCTGCCAAGTCATACCATGGAATATCCCTATGGGGTATCCAAAAAAGTACTTGTGGGACAACACTCTAGCCCATAGCTGATCTTATTCCACACACCAATGCTAGTATAGTTTGGTAGCCAAAGCAGTACCAGATAGCATAGACTACCGTAATCCCAGCCCTCTAAACCTCTTTGGGCTGCAAACTACCTCCCACTTAATAAGGCTCCACTTGGTCAAAGATAAATTCCCAGCCCATAAAAACTATCTTGTTAAGGAGTCTAAGTCCTTAACAAAGCTCATCGGTGCTAATTGGATCATACACCTATAGATAGGAAGAGCTTACACCACTGATTGAATCAGTTGAACCCGACCTGTAAAGGATAACCAACAGTGGGTCCAATGATTCACCTTGTCTTAAAATTTGTCTAGGATCACCCACCACGACTCCTTAGCCTATCAGCCAGCTGAGATAGGAATCCTAAGATAAATCAGTGGGAGACTCCCAATTTGGAACCTGAGGATAAGAGCCACTCTTCGTTGTATGGAAGGAGGAGTGTTAAAGAAAAAAATAGATGACTTGCCCTCATTAATTACCTATCCTGAGGCAGCAAGGTAAACATCTAGGCTTTTGCATATGTTAGACACCTCCCTAATAGTATCCATGCCCATCAAAGCCACATCATCCACAAACTAGAGATGAGATTGAACAGGGAGTCCCCCTCCCAACTGCCAACCCTAAATAGCACCATCATCCACATTTCTTTTGATCAATCGACCCAAGCCTTCTGCCAATAGAAGAAACAAGTAGGGAGAGAGAGGGTCACCTTGTCGCAGTCCATGAGAGGCCTCAAAGAGATTAGAGTGCTTGCCATTAATCAAAACTGAAAAGGAGGTCGAGTTCACACAACTCAAAACCCAATGAATCCAATCCTCAGCAAAACCAAAGGCACCCAAGACCTTCTGGAGGAAGGACCACTGAACTCTATCATAGGCCTTTGACATGTCCAGCTTGATAAAGATCACCTTCTCATTGGACTGGGTCATGGAGTGTATAGTCTCTGTAGCCATCACCACCCCATCCAAAATCTGTCGGCCCTCAACAAAGCCACCTTGCTCCTCAAAAATAAGCATTTGCAGCCACTTTTTTAACCTCTCAGTAATCAACTTAGATATAGTTTTATAAGTGACATTGTAGATGGAAATGGGCCAAAAAAGACTCAACCTATCAGCCCCTTCTCCCTTGGGAATGAGAGCCAAGAAGGTAGAGTTCAAAGCCCAAAGCATTTGCTTGTTCCTTTGGGATTCTTGAACAACTGCCAAGAGGTCTAATTTGATAATTTCTCAAAATTCTTGGAAGAACTCAATCAAGAAGCCATCTGGACTAGGCGCCTTTCCTTTTTACATCATAAAAACTATCCTCCTTAACTCCTCCAAGGATATATCCCTCATCAGATGTTCTTTCATATCCATGGTCACCAAAGAAGGAATACAAGACAGGATCTGAACCTCTTCATCCAAGTCCCCCTACGCTTCCTCCTTAAATAACAAAGCAAAATACTGCACTACCTCATTAGTAATACCCTACATAGAAGAAACAGTCTCCCCGCTATCCATCACCAAAGAAGTTATCCCCTTGTCATGTTGTCAAGCTCAAACCTAATTGAAGAAGAAGGCTGTGTTCTTATCCCCCTCTCAAAGCCATTTAATCTGGGCCTTTTGTTTCCAAAATATTTCCTCTCTTAGTTCCCATTCCTCCAAAGCTTTTAAGGCCTTGGCTTCCTTCCTTAGCAAAAACTCAAGCATTCCCTCTTCTTAGATGATTCTAGTAATGTCATTCAGCTCCATTTGTACCTCTTTTTTCTTTTGGAAGATGTTCCCAAAACTTTTTCAGTTCCACCTTTTAAGCTGGTACTTGACGAATTGGAGAAGCTTAACAAAAGTATACATTGTTGTTCCTACAGTAGGCCTGCCCATCCTCCACCAATCTACCACACGTCCAAACAGGTCCGGGTCCCTGAACCACATGAGTTGAAACTTGAACAGTGCCTTTTGAGGCACATGAGCTGAGGAAATTACCAATTTGATGGGCCAGCGGTCCGAGCCCCTCCAATCAAGTATCTCCAAGCAAGAAGACCATGAACCCCCCACCTAGTAACAGAAGGTCATGAATCTATCTATACGCTCTAAAATGCACCTATCCCCCACCCTTCTATTGTTCTAGGTAAAGCATCCATTAACAAGCTTGATATCCACTAAATTGAGTGCCACAATATTATCCCAGAGCAGAAGAGAAGAAGGATCCAGCCTTGCATTACCTCCTCTTTTCTTAGTTAAATCAAGAATATCATTAAAGTCTCCCGCAACAATCCAAGGCAAGTAGGGAAATAATCGACGAAGAAAGTGGATGTTTTTCAAACAAGAAGTTTACCTTGGAAATCTGTAGGAGCATAGACATTGGAAAAAAAGACTGATTCACCTGACTTGATACATGAGGCCACCATAGATAAAGAGGATTTAAAGGAAATCCAGGACACAAGTTGGATCTGACACGGATTCCCAAAACAAGCCACACCCCCCCGAAGACCCATGAGCTCCAATGCACTACCATGAATCGTACCTCCATAACTTAGGTGCAATATTCCTCATATCATCCACAGAAACTTTCATTTCTTGAAGAAAGAGAACATCAGGTACTTGACATCTAACTAATTCCCTAACAGCCTTTTGTCTAGGACCGTTGTTCAGTCCCCTTACATTCCATGAGATAATGATCATTTTAGAGGAGTTAAAAAGTGAGAGTCTAAGGTCTTAACCGCACCTGACTCCACCAAGGTCTCCCCAATCATCTTAATTATGTATGTGTCCTTCTTGCACCCCAATTTAGCACTTTTTCTGACATCCCCTTATTTCCCTCCTTTTGAAGAATACCCAAGTGAGGAGAAGATTTTCCTTTCTTATCTACTTCTGCCACCACAATCCCTGCTAAAAGGTATGCATCCTCTCCATTTAGTTCTAGGTCACCATTTGTCGCCTCCACCCCCTGTGCCTCTGCCTATTCCTCCAAAGCCATGGGTAAGGCCGACTCTTCCTGAAGAACCAAAGGAAGATTGGTTGAATTAATCTCTGGTCCTGAACCTCCCATGAGCTGCTCCACACTCATTAAACCCAAATTTACTTCTTGCTGGCCCAATTCATCCAAGATTTCAAACGTGTTGAAGGAGTCTTCATCATGTCGTTCCCTAATGGTCCTCTTCTGGCCACTGTTGCGGCTTTGAGCTTTCACTTGCACAAAACCTTCAGCATCCCTACCCTCCCCAACCCCCAACTTCTTCCCTTTATCAGCACTGGGAATGTTGCTAGGTGGCAGTTGGGGTTGCTGCTCCATTGGCTTAGCCTTCGGGCATCTACGCACCAGGTGTCCATATTCATGGCATAGGTGACACCTGAAAGGAAGGGTCTCATAGTCCAATTATTGCACCCAGGAGTATGAACCCGCACTCATCTCCACCGCATCAGGCAATGGTTTGCTCAAATCAATTTCCACACAAATTCGAGCAAAAGTCATGACTTTCTTACCTAAAGTCTGTGTTGAAGACCCCACCAGCCTTCCAAGCGTCAAAGCTAACATCAGGAGAACGTCCTCTCGACAACATTCAATAGGAAGTCTGGGGAGCCTAACCCATACTGGAACTCGAGTTGGTAATTTCTCAGAAGGATTAAACCCAGCATGCCAAGGTTTGACAAAAAGTCCAACCTGATTGTAAAAATAAGGCCCTCCCTCAAAAACCCTATTGTGGTCAGCCAAGGATAGAAACATCACCATGAAGTAGTTATTTGCCAATAACGTGACCTCCATTTCTCCCTCTAGTTCCCACACTCTCCTAGCCCAATTCTCCAGAAATTAAAGGGAAACTCTTAAACCGAAAAACTTGTAATACAATGAGTGCTTAGAATAATATTCCACATCTTCAGAAATCATATCAAAAGGAATTACTAGTTTAGGTCGATCCTTGCACTTCTCCAGGCAACCATTAATCTTCATGATCCTGGATCCCCCAGGCAAGCTCCATTCCATAGCTCCTGAATTCTGGGAAGAAAACTCATTACCTAATGTATTAACTTGCTGCTCCTACCTGTTCATGCCCACGGCTGCACTAAAACTCTTGCCAGGCATGGTCTTTAAAGGCTCCTGTTGAGCCATTACCACGCCCTCCTTGGTCTTGCATGACCGTTTGATGCCTCTGCCCTCCTCCACGCACTCGCCCCCCCCAATCTGCCCTTGTGCACTCCTAACCACCGCCTGAACAAGCTAGGGCATGATTGCCCTAGCTCGGCCTTGACCTGCACCCTCTGAAACCTGTCATTCTCCCCTTGAATTGGTTTCCTTATAAAGTATTTCAATTTGACTATAATTATTAATTGTATTTTTTTATTATATAATTTAATATGACAAATTAACATTAAAATTAAATGTGACATTATTTCCATTCTATATGATTGAGAATGATATGATATCTCGGAATAACATCAATATATATCTATCAATATACATTTTATCTTACCACATCAAAATATTTTATTGAATAAATATTATATTCTTTAATATTAAAATGTAAGATTATTTGTCTTTAAATGTTCCAACTTATTTAAAATTACATGTTGAAATTTAAAAAATGGATAATAAAAATGTCTTTAAAAAATAGGAAAGTAAGATATTTAATGAAAAAATAGGTTACTTGTAGGGTTATTAATAATAAAACATAGAAATGTAGAAAACAAAATTATCTATGGGTATTTTCTAATGTTTTAAAATGAAGGTGATATGAGATAATTTTATTGAATGAAATTTTTATTAGTTTTAAACTATCAAAAATTGGTAAACATGTTAATAATGTTTAATTTATATTAATTATACAAAAATGAATATAATTATAATTCAATAAATGTTAAGAGTTTATTTTTAGGTGTTTATATAATTTATAATTTTAAGTGTATTTTTAGCTATAAAGTAGATGGTGCAAGCACACACTTCAAAATAAATATATTAAAAAAAGATAAATAATAATATTATATAATTAAATATTATGAAATGAAATTTTATGGATTTGAAATACAATTAAATGAGATATAAATATAAAGTGGATTTGAAATCTTGTATATCATTATTTAATAGACCTACACATCTAAATCAAATATGAATTATTAGATCATTAAATCATTGGTTAAAATAATAATTAAAATTAGAACCTTATAATTATCAAGCATTACATCTTCAATTCTAAAAATAATATATTTAAATATAATAATATACATACCTTTTATCCTTCATATTATAAAAAATAACATAACTTTAAAACTATAATGAACGATATATACCCTTGTTTTAAAATTTAAGGTGCCCCAAAAACTTATTTCTAAAAATAAATTGATTGTATATAATCTTGAAGCATATCATAATATTTGATAACACAATATACAAAGAGGTAAGGTTGCAAGGTTGAAGAATATGTACCAAGATAATATTTTCCATGTAAGTTAGAGATATCTTAATTATAATGTATAAATAATTAAAATTATTATAAGATTATTTTATTATTCAATAAAACAATATATAATAATTGGGAGTGTGAACTCAATTAAATGAGTTTTCCTCGTTATATGTGTGGTTAAATGTTATGGAAACATAGCTCAAATCAAACATTTCACTATGCATTATGGCAAGATAACATAATATAAAAGAGATTTTTGAGAAAAATAGTCTTAGCCTTTTATTGGAACTGTGTTTGTCCAATTAAACATATTTCATATAAACTAGACTCATTAATTATTTTTCTAATATATAATAATATTTTAATTCAATTAGACTCATTAATTATTAATTGATATTTTATTAGGATTTGTTATGATTAAATCAATTAATTAACAAATAAATATTTGTAGTTAATTGAATTTATTTATATCAAATAAAAATTATTTAAATTATTTTTACTTTTTAAATTTAATAAATCACAACATTGTTTATTAATATTATTATTTCTTAAAATAATGATTTGAGATTATTTCTTTCAAAAATATAATTATTAAAATTATATAAAAATACAAATTATTATAATATTTTTTAATAAAATATCATGATATAAATATATTAAATTAATTATTAAGTATTTAATAATTTGTATTCTTGACATTTCTATCTTTACTTTATCTATTTACCATTTTACTAATAATTTATAAGAGAAGTTTAATTATCTTGTAATTATAAAAATATTATACAAACATCATTATTTCAATTGTTCATTCCTATTCAAACCAAAATTTCTTGTCAAACTTATCCTAATAATTTATAGCCTTCTATCCTTATAATTTATAGCCTTCTAGGATAAGTTTGTACTAGTTAGATAGGGTCATATTACAGCCTTGTCTCCTAATACAACGTTGTCTCCCGCACTCCAACAATCACTTTTTTGAATTATTACATTTTACAACAGTTATTCCATGCATTTAGTAAGGTTAGTAAAATTATTTTAAATACTCTCCTATAAAATCATATCGAAACTACTCATTCTACCCCCACTGGAACTCCATAACAAAATGCATTGCACACTGAACAAAAGAACACTATTTTTTCATATTTTCAAGTTTGCAACATTCTAAAATTTCATAGCCAAATTTGAATGTTATTTATTTTAGGTCAAGGGAATTTATTGTCAAGCATTTAAATCAATAATATAACTAAATAATTCTAATTTATTAATCACATAATCACTCTAAAAGGGAGAACTACATTTTGAGCTATGTAGGTAGCTCTTGTTAGAAATAGTTAGTATAAATATATATTATGTGACGATAAATATATGTTAGAGAAAAAGTGTTAATATACACTTATAATATTTTGTATTATTAGTGCATTATTTCAACCTTTTTAATTTATATAAGATAAATATATTTGAAGGATAATAATTGTTAGTTGATAGTAATATAATTAAAGAGAGTGGTTATAAGATATGTCATATATATTTTTTAACTTATATTGAATTAATTGATTGAATGTGATTGATCAAAATCATACTTTTACATATATGAGCTTTGGCTCTTCTCTATTGATAAGTTAAAACTTATCAGTGCTATCAGAGTAGATTCTCCATTATAATTGATCTACAAATTACTTTGGCCTCAAACATCTCAAGTATGAATAGTGAAAACCATGTGTAAGTGCCTTTGTATATGATAAGCCTTTCACCATTCTTAACATTAGAATAGCAGTGTAGATCACATGATATTTTCAATGTCAAAATTTTGATGATAAATTAGTTTTATAAAAATTTAAAAAAACATACTTTTATCTTTTAAATTTATGGTTTTAATTAAAAAATTTAAAAAAACATACTTTTATCTTTTAAATTTATGGTTTTAATTAAAAAATTTAATGATTTTTGTTAAGAACTTGGAGTACAATTGATTACTTTTGTATAAGTAACTAAACACGAAATTAACCCAGAAGTAATAAGTAACTAGAAATCAGAAACAACAAATAATAAGAGATACAAGAAACAACCAATCTTGCATTAAACTCTTCCAGAATACAATGAAGAAATCTCACTCTTCCCACACCTCTTGGGTGTACAGTATTTCTCTCTCAAGAGTTCTCTCTCTCTCTCAATCAATTACAATCAACTCAATAACCAAGTTGTTATTCCCTCTTTTCATTCTTCTTAATTACAATACTGTCCCATGGGTCTCTTAAATAGGATCCAAGGCAAACAATAATTAGAAAAATAGACTCAAGACTAAAATTAGTCTTTACATTCAAACCAATTGTTCTCCTAAAATTAGAACAAATCTAATTCTGAAAACGCATGCAAACGCACACACACACACAGGTGACCGATGTCGGTCATTGTCGGTCTGCATATGACCGACGTCGACCGATCCCTGATCGATGTCAGTCAGTTCTGATCCATGCCTGACCGATGTTGGTGATACTGTCGATGTCAGTTACTGGTAAACTCAACAACCTCAATCTAGCTCATCAGTGAAGCTTTTAGCACCACAACTCAACAATCTCCCACTTGGAGATAAACAGTTGCACCTGTACCTGTACAATAGCATCCTCTAACTTGTTTCTCCATCTTCAAGTTCAATCTTGAAGACCAACAAAAGTTGAATGAAGATTTAACTTCTCCTATGTTACCAGCTTTGTTAACATATCTGCAGGGTTCTTATCCGTATGAATCTTTTCCAGCTTCAACTATCCATCCTCCAATACCTGTCTAATGAAGTGGTACCTAAACTGTATATGTTTGGTTCTTGAATGAAAGGCTAAATTCTTTGCCAAATGAATTGCACTTTGACTATCACTGTACAATCTGCAACTCTCTTGCTCCTTTCCCAACTCTTCCATGAACCGAGTCATCCAAATCACTTCCTTGCTAGCCTCTGTGACTGCAATGTATTCTACCTCTGTAGTAGAAAAGGCAACAACCTTCTGCAACTTTGAAATCCAGCTAACCGCCATTCCACCAACAGTGAACACATATCCTGTGGTGCTTCTCCTCCCATCCAAGTCACCTACCATATCCGAATCTACATACCCATGTAGAGAAGTGTTTGACCATCCATAGCATAAATGCCTAATGTTGGTCCCTCTCAGATATCTGAGAATCCACTGAACTGCTTTTCAATGCTCCTTTCTTGGAATGGCCATAAATCTAATGACAACTCCCACTGCTTGGGCAATATCTAATCTGGTACATACCATTGCATACATCAAGCTCCCAACTACTGAAGCATATAGAACGTTGCTCATGTACTCAACCTCATCATGTGATTTAGGACACTATTCTTTGCTCATCTTGAAGTGTCCAACCATAGGTGTGCTTATCGGTTTTGCATCCTGCATATAGAACATCTCCAACACCTTATTCACATAATCCTCTTGAGACAAAATCAAACTGTGATTTTTCCTATCTCTCTTAATACTCATGCCAAGGATTTTCTTTGTTGCTCCTAAATCCTTCATGGCAAATATGTGAGCTAATTTCACCTTTAGCTCAGTAATTTCTTGCATGTGTGAACCTGCAACAAGCATATCATCTACATACAGCAACATGATAATATAACTATCATTATCTAATTTGGTAAAATAAACACAATGGTCAGATTAACATTTACTAAATCCATGCTCTGTCATAAACCTGTCAAACCTTAAATACCATTGTCTTGGAGCTTGCTTAAGACCATATAAGCTTTTTTTCAACCTACACACAAGTTTCTCCTTACCTTTGACCTCAAAACCTTCCAGCTAATCCATATATATCTCTTCATCTAAATCTCCATGAAGAAACGTTGTCTTAACATCAAGCTGCTCAAGATGCAAATCCTCAATAGCAACTAAAGACAATACAGTCCGAATAGAAGTCATCTTTACTACAGGAGAAAAAATTTTACCAAAATCAATACTTGGTTTCTGTGCAAATCCCTTTACTACCAACCTGGCCTTATGTCTCATTTGTCCATTCTCTCCTTCCTTTAACCTGTAAACCCATCTGTTTTTCAGTGTTTTCTTTCCGACTGGCAACTCAACCAAATCCCACGTATGATTCTTTTCCAAGGAATCAATTTCCTCATTCATGCCATGCTCCCACTATTTTCTGGATTCTACTTGCATTGCCTCATCAAAACTTTTTGGTTCTCCACCATCAGTGAGCAACAAGTAGTATAAATAAGGGGAATAATGAATTGGAGGTTTACTTACCCTTTTAGACCTCCTTATGGGCGTTTGATACTCATTGACAGCTTGTTGTCCGCCCAAATTTTTTTCTGTCAGTGACCGATCTCGATCATCTCTGACCGATGTCAGTCTGCACCTGACCGACATCGATTCCTCCTGGTCGCCGATGTCAGTTTTTTGACTGACATCAGTCTCTACCTGACTAACGTCAGTTTCTGTGTTTTCCTGTGAGTGATGATTTTTACCTACGAGCTCATTTTGGATCATAACCTTTTCCAAATCAAGATTGCCCTACTCAGAATTATTCAACCTCTTGAGCTAATCACTGTACATCACCTTCTCATTAAAAACTACATCCCAGCTTCTAATAATTTTGTTAGTTTCTAAATTCCACAACCGAAATCCAAAATCTCCAAAACCATAACCAATGAAAGTGCACCGCATAGATTTAGCATCCAGCTTCTTTCTATTTTCTTTATCAACGTGCACAAAAGCTTCAAAACCAAAAACTCTGAGAAATGAAATATCTACCTTTTTACCTATCCACGTCTCTTTTGGAATTCCACCATCCAGTGTAATAGAAGGTCCTTTGTTAATCAGGTAAACCACATTATCTATAGCTTCTACCCAAAACTATAAGGGCAAACCAGCATGCAACCTCATACTCCGTGCACGCTCCATTATTGTTTTATTCATCCTTTTAGCAACTCCATTTTGCTGAGGTGTCCTTGGAACTGTCCTTTCCCTGTGTATTCCACTCATAGAACAGTACTATTGAATTTATTGTTGCAGTACTCACCACCATTGTCAGATCTAAGGCACTTCAATCTCAAACCTATTTCATTCTCAACCAAAGCTTTCTATTTCTTAAATGTGTCAAAAACATCAAATTTTCTCTTTATGCAATAAAACCATACCTTTCTTGTAGCATCATCAATGAAAGAAACATAATATCATTATCCTCCAATAAAAGCTACCTGAGTTGGTCCCCACACATCTGTGTGAACAAGCTCTAACTTGTGCTTCTTCTTTGTTGACCCAGTTTTGAGAAACCTCACTTTCTTTTGTTTCCCAAAAATATAATGCTCACAAAAATCTAGATCTATGCTTTTCAAATCTGAAAGCTTACCTTTTGACTTAAGAATATCCATTCCCTTCTCACTCATGTGACCAAGCCTGTAGTGCCACAACTTTGCATCTACATCTGAAGTAGATAAAATAGAAAGAGAATAATCAGTAATACAAGTAGATAGATAAAGTGTACCTACTCTCTTACCTCTAGCTAATAGAAGTGCACCCTTGGAAACTTTTCAAGATTCAGCTGTGAGAGTTATTGTGCAACCCTCATCACACAACTTTCCTACAAAAATCATATTCCTCTTCAGGATGGGTACATGCATGACATCTTTCAACACCCATGTGTTGCCATTCTGCAATTTCAGCTGCACTTTTCCTTTGCCAGCAATTTGACAAGGCTCATCATCCCCTAAATAAAATTTTCCAAAATCTCCATGGACATAATCATTGAAAAATTCTCTATTTGGGGTTGCATGGAAAGAGGCACCAAAATCTAAAACCCAAGATTCTATTTTATTATCCAAAGAAAATATAAGAGCATCTTGTGCAACAATACCTGCAACTTTTGCTTCTTTATCACCTTCATGCTGATTTTCTTTGTTATCCTTCAACCAACAATCTTTCTTTGCATGCCCTTTCTTTCCACAATTCCAGCAGGTTATTCTTCCATTTCTGGATTTGGATCTTCTTCCCATCTTTGACCTTAATTTCTCTTGCTTGCCCTTCTCTCTTTGCCTTCCCTTTCTTACAAAACTTAAAGCATTACCTGATGTTTCCCCTGTGCTTTTTCTGTGAATTTTTTCATTCAAGATTACACTAATAACATCATCAACTTTCAAGATATTTGAAGCAGATGCAGTATTACTAACTGTCATTACCAAGCTATCCCAGCTTTCAGGTAAAGAGCATAAGAATAAGAGAGCCATAATTTCATCATCAAAAACTATTTTGACTGAATTTAACTGATTTACAATTCCATGGAAATCATTAAGATGACTAGATATAGATCCACCTTCCTGCATTTGCAAATTAAATAATTGTTTCATAAGATATACCTTATTCGAAGCTGAGAGTTTTTCATATCAATTTGCCAAAGTATCCATTAGCTCTATTGTTGTCTTTGCCTGTGATAAGTTTGAAAACACAGAAGCTGCCCAGCTCAGCCTTATAGCTCCAAGAGCCTTTCTATCAAGAACATTCCATTCTTCATCTTCCATATCTGTGGGCTTGCTTTCAACCCCACCCAACGATAAGTACAGATCAATCTGATACAGATAATCTTCTATCTGCATCATCCATAATTGATAATTCTTGCCATTGAATTTATCCATTCTTAGTTTACTTTCTTCTGCCATTACTTTACTCCCACTCAATCAGAAACCCCTGTGAGTGAATTCTGTAATCAACAAACACTAACACACTCTGATACTACTTGTTAGGAACTTAGAGTACAATTGATTACTTTTGTATAAGCAACTAAACACGAAATTAACCCAGAAGTAATAAGTAACTAGAAATCAGAAACAACAAATAATAGGAGATACAAGAAACAACCAATCTTGCATTAAACTCTTTCAGAATACAATGAAGAAATCTCACTCTTCCCACACCTCTTGGGTGTACAGTATTTCTCTCTCAAGAGTTCTCTCTCTCTCTCAATCAATTACAATCAACTCAATAACCGAGTTGTTATTTCCTCTTTTCTTTCTTCTTAATTAGAATACTTCCCCATGGGTCTCTTAAATAGGATCCAAGGCAAATAATAATTAGAAAAATAGACTCAAGACTAAAATTAGTCTTTACATGCAAACCAACTGTTCTCCTAAAATTAGAACAAATCTAATTCTGAAAATGCATGCAAACGCACACACACACACAGGTGACTGATGTCGGTCACTGTCGGTCTGCATATGACTGACGTCGGCCGATCCCTAACTGATGTCGGTCGATTCTGATCCATGCCTAATCGATGTCAGTGATACTACCGATGCTGGTTATTGGTAAACTCAGCAACCTCAATCTAGCTCATCAGTGAAGCTTTTAGCTCCACAACTCAACAATTTTAAAATAAGTGGTATGGTTTTTCAAACCCATGTTTTTGTTTATTCATAGTTTTTTTTTTTTTTGGGTTATTTTATGTTTTTTTAGATTTTTAAATATTTTATGGTTTTAATTTTAATAAGTAGTTTATAATTTTAGATGTTTTACTATTAGGTTTTATTTAGTTAAATTTAATTTTTATATTAGTTTTTTAATGTATTAATTTTGTTTTTATTTTATTTATTTTTAATTTTAATTAAGTTTAGTAATTAATATTTTTAGATTTATTAAAAATAAGAATTTAGATTTGTGTGTAGTTTTTTATTTTAAAAAATTATTTTTATTTTTATTAGTTTTAAGTTTGAAGTATTTTTTTACTTTAGTTTTTTTTCATGTCATATTTTAAAGTAAATGTCATTTATAGTCTTTGAGTTGAAAGTTTTTAAATAAGTTTATGAAGGTATTTAAAAATAGAATAATATGTATCATTGTAATAAACTCTCCTGTGTACAATAATATATTACAATGTAATAATCTCTTATAGATATATTATCATGTTTGCATGCCAAAATTTTAGAGGGGAAATAAATAGTTTATTTAGTTCATAAGGTTCCTCTCTCCATGTTAATACTAAAGGGGGAATGTTAGAAATAGTTAGTGTGAACATATATTATGTGAGAATAAATATAGGTTAGAAAATAAAGGTGTTAAGATACACCTATAATATTTTGTATTGTTAGTGCATTATTTCAAACACACACTAATATAGGACAAAGAGATATTTGAAGGATAATATTTGTTACTTGTTACAATAATTAACCTATAATTAAGGAGAGTGGTTATAAGACATCTCTTATATATTTGTGAACTCAAATTAAATTAATTGAATGAATGTGATTGACCAAAATCATGTTTCTATACATCCAAGCTTTGGTTCTTCTCTATTAATGGGTTGAAACCTATTTGTGCTTAGTTATAATGGGTTTTGAGGTCAGCTCAGTTATTCTTACTAACCTAGTTTTACCCTTATTTATTATCTAATTGCTATCTAGTGCATGTGCACGATGAGGGTTTATCTATTTTCAAGTCTTATACATGACATATCAATAAACATAACTCAACAGTCAACCTTAAAAATCTATTGCACATGCGTATATTGATAAATTAGGAATATGATCAACTGGTTGTGGTTGTGGTCAATAGAAAAAGTTGTACTGCACCCTTGTCTATCTCTTGTGGATTTGTTCCAACAAACTACGAATTATTATTTTCTAACACGATGGTGTATGTAGGTCACTTCATACATTTTTTACTTAAAGTAAGCATGCATAATTAGATCTATTTCAATTTTAAGGCACACCCTCTAACCCTATACCAATTTACTATTTTTAGCAAGCTTTTGATTTTTTTAAATATTGTAGTTTTATTATATTTGACTATATTTTAATATCATATCAGTAGATATTAACATTTTTATTTTAATATTTTAATTCAAATAGATTTAATTACTTCTTAGATTATAAGGGTTGAACATTTTCGTGAACCCACTATATTTAGAACATTGTTTGATGTTTTTCTTTGATTTTTGAGATAAGATTTATTTCAAATTTATGTAAATTCCTGACACTAAAAAAACAACCTTTAAACCTTGGATAATATCTGACATAAAATGATTCAATTTATTCAAACTTTGATTAAATCCGACACTGAATAAATTATCTTGTCACCTTGGATCATTCTAACATAAAAGCTCTTTATTTTGACCTCAGGTTGAAATTTGTTTATTTTTAAACACAAAAAACTTTTGCCTTTTATTTTTCACTTTATTTGATGTGTTTTATGTTTTTTTTAAGAAATTGTGTTCCAAAAAATTTCAAACTACTTAAAGATTATCATGAAGGGATATGTAGTGTTCTATTTGTAAACATCATGGAATGAACTATTTACCCTAATACTCATAGCAATAGTACATCATTAAACATAAATTTTTATGTCCACATACTTCATAGTATATTAGAAACACGTAGGGTTCATTATTATACCAATATGAAACATATTTTATATGTATGATTTATGGTGCATTTGAGAGGAACGTATTGACCAATAAAGTTAATCTCACCATACCCTCAAAATTGGGGTTAGTGGGCTATAGACATGGTTCTATCTCTATATTTAGTACTTTAAAATATTGATTTGACACTAATCAATAATGAACAAGTATATTTGAGAGCTAAAAAATATTCAAACCCTTATCTAGATCACCCTTATACATTGATTTTTTTTTACATTATATTAATAATAATTAACATTGCTTGACTCACATTATATTGTATTCATAGTCACTAGCATTACTTAGATTATATTGTAATATTTTTTTATTATTATTGCATTTTATTTATAATGGGTTCAATGAATGAAAGTCTCCCTCATATGTTACATAAGATTATGCAATTTAATATAAAATATTATCATACTTTCCAACATGATATCTATTTCATTTATACATACTTAAATTTTTATAATGTTCCAAAACTTACTCTAGATCCATTTATAGATTTCAATCGATATGGTTTCAAATTTACCTAGGTAAAAAAAATATAAGTATACCATTGGGCAATGATTGGATAAGTATGCTACAGGAATTATTGATCCTCGTACTCTTTTACCAATAAAGGGTATATGGGTCTTAGATATAATGTCATGCCCTCCACTCATGGATTATTTCAAGTCAATCCATCTTCCAAGATCATTTTTACTATTGCTCATGGTCATAATATCCAATCTAAAAAGACTTGGGAACAAGAGAAAATATATACATCAATTACATCACATAGGAAATTTCAAATGATTTTGCCTTTTTCACTTTTCACCCTATTGAGGGATAAATAATAGCTATTCTTTTAGAATCCAACACTCAATAAGAGGTTAATGATCCAAATTATGATGTAAAATTCCTAAAATACATTTGTGAGCATCCTGAAAAGGTTGATTCATTATTATATGTGGCTAGATGAACACAAAAAAGGCACCCAATATGGCTCTTCCAATGTAGTTATTTATAATATTTCATATATTCTAATTTATCCTTATATATAACCATATCTTGGGCTGGTAACATCACTTGGTCTCCAAAATATATACATGCATATGCCTACTCATGTTACTTACACTCCATCTATTGATTCTTCCAATTCTACTCTAGATCATACCATTATTGTAATATTAAAAGTTAAGTTGGCCCACATTTTGAAAGTTTTTAATCTATGGAGGGAGTGAAAATAATATTTTATTCACTTTAAAATTCAATTTAAATATCAACTGATCTATCCTAGAATTACTAGTTGTCAAATTAGTTGTGTTGTAAGTGAGCTTGTTGACCAAACATTATACTGAATAACTTCAAACTTTAAAATATATGATTTTTGGTATAAATTATTTTATACTTGAAATAAAATAAAATATTAAATAATCAATAATATTCTCCAATTATAAGTAATTCATCACACTACCTTTATGTGTAATTTTTATTAATAAAGAAAGCTAAAATAAGCTTATTACAAGGTAACTTGCAATACAAACTAAGTTTAAAAGTACATAATAAATAAATAAATTTATTTAATCTCTAATTAAACTAAATTTATACTAAATATGATATTTTTGACTCACTTATAAGATATGAACATCATGCAAGAAGCATATTCATCAGTTAAGCAAACATGCGAATTCACATGTACATTAGACAAGTGAGTGTCTAAAACTAGAATTCTAAAAATATAAAATGTAAAAATATAACATTAAAAATATAATTATAAAATTATAGTTTTGAATAAAATAATTTTAGAGTTCAGTTAACTAAACATTTCGTGAACTAGGCTCTAACTAACACTTTTAGATTTTTTTAATTTTTTTTGGAAAGTGTCCAAAAGTGAAGCAAAAATTAATTTAGAAAAATGAATCAAATAACATTATTAAAAACATAAAATAAAAAATATACTAATTATAACACTAATAATCAAGTACCTAAATTAGCATCATACTCAACATTCCCCCCTTGATGCAAAGAGGAGATATACCTATCATCTCCTTAAGCCTTTAATCTACTTGTGCAATTCCTTAGTGAGAATATCAAAAAAAAAAAAATCCCTTCTCACATATTCAATGACAAATTTTTATCATTAAAAAAGTATCTAAAAAAATTATGTTTGCATTTAATGTGCTTGGTTCTAGCATGGAATAGTGGATTCTTGGATAAATGTATTTCCCCATTGTTATCATAATATATCTATTTTAGTTTAAGTTGAGCTTCTTTGAAATCAGTCGAGATTATTTTTAGACAATTACTTATTTTCAATGTTATATAATGGATTTATATTTATCTTCAGTAGAAGATAATGCAATTGTATATTGTTTCTTTTACGATCACGAAACCAACCCACTTCTTAATGTGAAGCAACAACCTAAAGTTGACCTCCTATCATCAAAAAATCCTCCCCAATATGAATATGTGTATCCAATTATACATAAATACATTAATTGTTTAAAATTAATACACTTATTATAATTACCTTTTATATGTCTAAAATTTCTCTTCCCTACTTTCAAATGCATGAGTGGCAATTTTCGCATAAATCTAAAAACTAGTGAAACTTCATAACTGATATTAGGTCTTATCATAAAGAGATACATCAAACTTACCACTATTATAATAAAATTAATTTCATAATCTCAATGACTTTCATCATCCCTCATAATATTTTTTCTACTTGTAATTGAAGTGTTTGTAGGCTTTAAATCTTGAAGATTGTACTTCTTTAACATGTCTTGGGCATACTTAGCTTGACAAATGAATACTTACTCTTTCTTTTGATGGACTTCCATGCCAATAAATTACTTCATAGTTCGAATATCAATCATCTCAAATTATTATTTCATAACTTATTTGAATATATATAGCATATCCATAGAACTATCTTTAAATATCAAGTCATCTACATAAAGATAAATATATAAAATATTAGAACCTAATGCTTGTATGTAAATATTTGATTCATTTTTATTTATTAAAAATTCTTGACCATTAACCATATATAATTTCTTGAATACCAAGATATTGTATCTTGATTATATCCATTAATATCTTTATTTAACTTATATACCCAAAAAAAAATTATCTTTTACCTAAAAATGTTGTGACTACCTACATATACTTCTTCAATCACTTCTTTAGGAATTCAATCTTAACGTACATTTGATATCTTCAATCCCATATATTTTTCATATGATATGTTCCTATCATGTGAGGTGTTTGAATGTGTTCTGAGGAAGACAAAGTGTAACATGTCCCAAAGTAGACCTAATGGGATTAGGTCTCTATGAGACCTAAAGATGAAATGAGACCTAATTAAGGCATGTCAGACTTAAAAGGACTCAAAAAATATTTTATTCATGCCTATAAGATGTCTTAATATATTTTCATATCTGACCTAAGAGGGTAAGGATGTTTGGCCAACCAAGAAGGATATGAACAAGAGACTTGTATAAATACTAGGTAGTTTTAGACCTATTTGAGAGTGTCAAGAATAATTCAATGGAATAGAACATTGGTAAGTAGAATAAGGTATTGTATACCATTATAGGAGTGTATAGGAACTATGATAAAGTTTTGATAGACATTATGTGCATTAAAATCAAGGTCATATGATATAATCAAGTCAATAAAGTACTAGTTGAGCGAAGAAGCCTAAAAGGCAGTTTGAGAGGAATAGAAGAGAGAGAAGAATTAAAGTAGATCATCATCTATTGAATGATAAAAAAAAGTGTTTTGAAGGTGATCAAGGTTTTCATATGGTTGAGTTTATTATAATTCATCTATGGGGTTGGTGCCTCCTTCATAAATAGTATTCAATATGTCCCATATCTCTTTGGATGATACATAGTGCATTACCTTCACAATCTCTACCTCTGATAGGCCACAAGGAATGACATTCACTACCTTGGATTTATTTTAACTATCCTTCTTACCAATTACATTAGTTGGTGGAATAAGAGGAGCACTATAGAATTTGATGAGGAAGAAGAAGAATTTGAAGAGAGACATGACTCAAAAGGACCCTCGAGATAGATTCAAAGAGATCACCTTGAATGTCAAATCATTGGCAATAATAATGTAGGTATGCAAACAAGGATAAGACTGGTAAGTAATCTAAATCAATATAATGTTACTCTATTATCCAAGATTGAATCTAAGAGACTTATATAAGCAAGAAAAGATAAATTTTGAATAGGTGCTATGAATGAGGAGTTAGACCAAATAGAGAAGAATGAGACTTGGGAACTTATTTCTAGACCTAAAGACAAGAATGTCATTGGCAGAAAATGGGTGTTTAGAAAAAAAAATGAATGAAGTGGATAAGTCACTAGGAATAAGTCTAGATTGGAATGTAAGGGATATACACAAGTTAAAGGGGTAGAATTTGAGGATGCCTTGGCACCAGTAAAAATATTGGAGGCCATCAGATTGTTTCTAGCATATGCAGGATTTAAAAGATTCAAGGTATACTAGATGGATATCAAATCTGCCTTTTTGAATAGGAATTTGTAAGAGGAAGCATACATTAATCAACCTGAGGAGTTCTCAATATCATATGATAAAGACATGTTTATAGATTGAAAAAATCTCTCTATGGTTTAAAGCAAGATCTTAGAACTTGGTATGCTAGGTTGGACATGTATTTGTTGGATCAAGGATTCAAAAGAGGAGTTGTAGATAGTAATCTATACATCAAGATAAAATATGACCATCAGTTGATAGTATTTGTCTATGTGAATGGAATCATCTTTGGTGGAAATAATAATAACATGACCAAGGCCTTTGCAAAAGTGATGAAGAAAGAGATTGAGATGTCCATGCTAGGATAACTATCATTTTTTCTTAGGTTGCAAATCACTCAATCTAAAAATGGTATATTCATATCACAAAAGTACATAAGACAGATGTTGAATAATTTTGAGATGAAAGATTGCAAGGCAATGAGTACACACATGATCACAAGATGTAAGTTGAGCAAGGAAGATAAGTATTTAAAGGTCAATTAGATGTCATATAGGTCAATGATTGGAAGTTTGTTATACACCATTATCTCTAAACCTAAAATCATGCAAGTATTAGGTCTTATGGGAAGGTTTCAAGTAAATCCAAAGGATAATCATCTGCAAGTAGTCAAAAGGATACTCAGGGATCTCAAGGGGACTATAGAGTATGAATTTTGGTATCCAAGAAACAAGGAGTTCAATTTAACAACATGCATAGATGTAGATAGGGCAAGAAGTATAGATGATATGAAGAGTACCAGTGGAGGAACTTTCTTCCTAGGTGGGTGCCTAGTTTCATGGATAAGCAAGAAGAAACCATAGGTATCACTATCCACTTGTGAATCTAAGTACATTACAACATCTTCATGTTGCACTTAGGTCTTATGGATGAAACAGACCCTAAAAGACTACAAGGTGGAGTATGATGGTCCTAGCCCTATCTATTATGACAATACAAGTTATATAAGTGTTTCAAATAACCCTATCATGTACTCAAGGACCAAATACATTCACATTAGGTATCATTTTATAAGAGATCAGGAAAGTGAACAAAGTGTCAAACTTGACTATGTTTCTACTCAAAATCAGATTGCAGACATCTTGACCAAACCACTTCCAAATGTAAATTTTGAACACCTAAGATAAGAATTAAGTGTAATTCATGCCCCAATAAATCATAGAAGAATCCAAGTACTTAGGGGGAGATGATAATGATCATTATCTCTAAGAACATGTGAGTTATTATAAGAAGGTATACATGGAGATAAAGGGAACATGTTTGTTTTATGTCTCATAAAATCATAGTTCTGTGTGTTGAGTATTTTGGTTGCAAGGAGTGTGATCCAAGGATTTACAGACATCACTTTGTAAATTATGTCAAAGTGGAATAAATACTAGGATGTAGAGATAAGGATGATTAGTTTTTAGTATGGTTTTCCATCAATGACAAAGGGAGAGATTATTGAGGATTGTTCATGTTGTGTAGGTTTGGCATTGATGTTGTCATTAGTGTTAAAGGTTATTCATGAGGTCATTGAAGAATGTTCTTGTTTGATAGAATCATTAATAATTTTTTTGGCACTCTATGATCATGCAACAAAAGTGAAGATACTTTCATAAGTGTTTCAAGGTCAGTTATCAAGTTTTAAGTGCTTGAGAAGCCTAGTCATGGCACAAGTCATAGCATGAAGAGATCTTGTGAGAAGGTTTGAACATGGTGTCCTGGTGATATGGATGCACAAAGGCATGAGAGTATGTATAAGGTTTATTTATTATGTATATGAGGTTTTTTATTACTCAGAAGATTTTTAAAATAAGCTTACAGGGTAAGACCTTAAGTCCAAGTGTGCAACTAGAGTAGTTCTAGACCCTGCCTGACCTAATGAGGTGTCATGAGGTGTTATCAAGGAATATGAAGGACGTTTGAAATTTTTTCAGCATGTGATACATTGTTTGAGCATGTAATTTAGGTTGGGATTACATGGAAATAGGTTTGAAGGTTAGTTCAAGACCTAATGAGGTGTGAAGGCTCAAGTGTGGTAAAGCAAGATGGTGAGAGAATGACCTAATGAGGTATCAAGATCAGTTTCAAAGGCATGTTTAAATAGGCAAGAATTTTAAAAGGTAATTCAAGCTATTTTAATCATATGTATGAAGTTTTGGTTATGGTTTGTAAGATAAGATGTGAAAAGTGGTTTTGAGGTCTCTTGTATGCATAAAATGAAGCGTTCTCAACCCAAGAAGGAATTTTAGGTGTTCATTGGCATGTGTAACCTCTACATGAGAACCTAAGATATTGAGGAGAGATGGTGAAGGGTCCTATATAATATTTATAGGTATTAGTTTTGGAAATGAGAGGCAATCTTTTATGAACAATCATTAACACCAGAAATAATGTTAACCCTCTCTAAAACCCTAACAATGACCTGATGTGAAATATATTGATAAAAATTTATCAAAATGTATTGGTATGAATATTTAATTTATTGGATGTATTAAACTCTCTCAAACACATCCAAGTGTGAGTGAGTCTTTAGGTGAGTGAGTGGACCCTACAAGAAAGGCCTTATTTCTTAAAAATTTATTCTAGCAGTCAGAGTTGACCAAATCAAAGTTGATAAATAGATTAAATTAAAATATTTATAACTTTATTTTATGTAAATTTTGGTTCTTAATCAGTTTATATCCCATAGGTGTGTTAAACTGGTCATCTAAGATAACTTATTGCTAACAGGCCTAATGGTGCAAATAGTGAAAAACCCAAGTAGAAGTGAGAAGGTGATTAAGGATATCTTATCATGGAATAGGGATGAATATAAGTGCATTGATACATTTTTCAATAATTTTAATACATTTTCATGTTATATATAATTTTTTTAGGTCAATGGATATGATGAAAATGTTGCTCAGAAGTTGACCTATCTGGTTCAAATGAGACAGTGGGAAACAAGGTTGTGAGATTGGTCTAAAAGACCAATATTTATATTTGACCATATTATATTTATATTTTAATATGTTATAATGATATCATAATATCATCCAAATTCATTATGACTCTTAAAATTTTCATACAGGTGTTGAAGGTCAAATTCACCATGACTAGTCCTTAAGGTAAACTGGCAATTCTGGGTAAGCAAGTTATAGTGATGAGTTTGAGACTCTATACCATGAGTTGATGTATATAATACACATGATTTTGTTTATTTGGACTTTAATTACCTATAAATTCTTTTCATAATATTTAAATTCAATTTAAGAGGTTGAAAAATTGAAGCCAAAATGACTTGACTGGTTGAGTAAGGTTTGTGAGAAAGAAAGTCAACAAATTAGTCGGCAAAACCAATAGTTATTACTTTAGCTTATGATATTTTTTATTATAGGTTGTTTTGAGGATTTTTTAGGATAATATTCATGAATTTTAATTACTTTATTGTGTTCCTTTAGGTATCATAAGTTCAAGTTTCCATGATTGTGTTTATAGGCTAGTTGGCAGTTCTGAGTGAGCTATTTGCAAAGAAGGGTTTGAGTCCTTTTGACATAATTTTAAAAGTATAAATAACATGGTAGTGAATTTGACATAATTTTAAAAGTATAAATAACATGGTGGTGACTCTAAGTTAATTTATATTATTTTTATGTGATTTTTTCCAATGTTTGTTTGTAAAAATTGTGTTTATGCTTTAGTTGTTCAAGATAGACTTTTTGAGTATACACAGACCTAATTGTGAACAGTGTTAATGGTGTGCTTCAAGTGGTGGTTGGAGATAAAAGGTGTTATGGAGTCTAGATGAAATTATAATGGGTATATTTAAGTGTAATATGATACTTTATTTCTATGTAAGGTTTTTTAATGTGTTTTAAGGAAGACAGTGTAATGTGTCCCAAAGTCGACCTAATGGGATTAGGTCTCCATGTCTTACCTAAGAGGGTAATAGTGTTCGATTGACCAAGAAGGATATGAACAAGAGACTTGTATAAATACTAGGTAGGTTTAGGCCTATTTGTGTGTGAAAAGAATAAGCGAATGGAATAGAACATTGGTAAGTAGAAGAAGGTCTTGTATACCATAAAAGGAGTGTATATAAAATTTCATGAAGTATTGATAGATATTTTTTTCATAAAAATCAAGGTCATATGACCTAATCAAGTCAAGAAAAGGACTAGTTGAGCGAAGAAATCTAGAAGGCAGTTTGAGAGGGATAGAAGAGAGAGAAGAGCCAAAGAAATAAATCATGATATATTGAATTATTTAAAAATTGTTATGAATTTTATCAAGGGTTTCAAGTGGTTGAGTTAGTGCTGAATTATCTAGGGGGTTGGTGCCTTCTTGTAAGTTGGTGCTTGTTAAATCCTAGCTGAGTTGGTGCTTAGCTAGTTGGGATTGTTGCTCCATGTGAAGTGAGTGCTTCACTAAATTTGGTATTTGTATTATATAATTTTAATCCATTTGAATATATCAGTGGGTTTTCTTCTCCTTGAAGTTTTCCCACATATGTGATGTGTTCTTGTGTTTCCTGCTTATGCGGATAGGTGTTTATGCTTGTAAAGATATATATACTTGTTTTAGTGTTTCATTATTGCTTAAGTGAGATTTTTAAGAAAGTTTTTTGAAGACTGATTCACCCATCCCCCCACCTCTCATTCATTTTTATTCCAACAAATAATATTTTTTTTATCATTGAAAAAGTATCTAAAAAAATTATGTTTAAATTTAATGTGCTTAGTTCTATCATGGAATATTGGATTCTTGGATAAATGTACTACCCCATTGTTATCATAAAATATCCTTGTTAGCTTAAGTTGAGCCTCTCTAAAATCAACCAAGAGTATTTTTATACATATTACTTATTTTTAAGGTTATGTAATAGATTAATATTTATCTTCAGTAGAGAATAATGCACTTGTAGCTTGTTTTTTTAAGACCATGAAACCAACCCACTTCCTTATGTGAAGCAACAACATAAAGTTGACCACCTGCCATCAAAAAACCCTCCATAATATGAATCTATGTATCTAATTATAAATAAATACATTAATTTTTTAAAATTAATATAATTATTATAATTACCTCTTATATATCTAAAAAAACTCTTCACTGCTTTCAAATGCTTGAGTGACAGTTTTTGTATAAATCTAAAAACTATAGAAACTCCATAATTGATACCATGTCTTATCATAAAGAGAAACATCAAACCTCCCACTATTATTATAAAATAAATTTCATCATCTCAATGACTTTCATCAATCTTGATAATCTTTTCTTCGCTTGTGATTGAAGTGTTTGTAGGCTTCAAATCTTGAAGACTGTACTTCTTTAACATGTCTTAGGCATAATTAACTTGACAAATGAATACTTACTCTTTCTTTTGATAGACTTCCATGCCAATAAATTACTTCATAATTCCAATATCAATCATCTCAAATTATTATTGCATATCTTCCTTTAATATATTTAGCATATCCATAGAACTACCTTTAAATATCAAGTCATCTACATAAATATAAACATATAAAACATTAGAACCTAATGCTTGTACGTAAATATTTGATTCATTTTTATTTATTACAAATACTTGACCATTAACCATATACAAATTCTTGAATACCAAGATATTGTATCTTGATTCAATCCATAAATATCCTTATTTAAATTATATACCTAAAAAAATTATCCTTTAGCTCAAAACATTGTGACTACCCACATATACTTCTTCTTCAATCACTTCATTTAGGAATGCACTCTTAACATACATTTGATATATTTTACATCCTTTCTGAGAATATACAAAAAATATTATTCTTATATCATATTGATATGCCACATGTGAATATGTTTCCTCATAGTCAACCCTATATGTTTATGCAAATCCTTTTGCAAGTAGTCTAGATTTCAACTTGTCATTTATACCATCACTCTTGACTTGATATTGTAGACCCACTTGTTTAAAATAAAATATTTATTTAATTGAGGTTAAAATAAATTCCATGTAACATTTGTCTCAATTTTATCCATATTAGCTTCATAACATCAACCCATTTTTTCTTTTGACTAGTTTTTGCATAACTTCTAGGCTCACCAACCACATTTGACAATGCAAACATAAAATTTTAATCATAAACATCATCAAAAAAAAATTAATATGGTTGAATAATTTTAATGCTCCTATAATAATTATTATCCAAAATTTTATTGAATGGATGTGGATTCAACAACCATTTGTTCTTACTTGGAGTTGATGTAGATAAATGACTAGTCACTTATGAAGAGCTAGTATTGTTTCATGTTGAAACGAGAAACATGTGTAGGAATTTGTAATATCTAAAAATAAAATTAAAGAGGATTAGATCGTTAAATTATTAATTATCTAAATGTTTATAATAAACATTCATTTCATTAAAAAAAATACAATCCCTAGAAATAATTGTGGATTTGCTATTAAGATTATAAAACTTGTATGTTTTACTTTTATCGGTATAACCTATGAAATTGTCATAAATAATATTAAGATATTTTATTTCACCCTTAAATTGACTTATTTTTATTTTAATATTATATTTTAATTCAAATTATATATACTTTCTATCTCCCAATTTCACATAGCTTTTGAAGGAATCATCTAACTTACTAAAATTGTCTTTGTGACTTGTCAAGTGATTTGAGAAACCTGAATCAAGAGACACAAAATTATTTTCATCCTCTATTTCCTAGAACACATGTTGGAAAATAATTTATGTGCTCTTTCTCTAACTTTATTTAGTGTGAAATTATTTGTCTTCACTCTCTTGATTAATTTTATTCTTAGTTGCAAGTATCCTATAATGTTTTATCATGTATTCTAGTTTTTTATAGTAATGACAAGTAAATCATTTATTACTTTTACCTGTAAAATTAGATTCATCTTTACCATTTTAATTTGATTTTTTAAATCTTCCTTCATTATGATGTTTATTTTTCTCTTTGGTATTTGAAACCCTTACCTTGGTTTCAAGTGTTTGTTCTTGATCTCTTATGTATAGTCTCATATTATCCTCGTGGGACAAAAGAGAACCAACCAACTCATCAACACTTATAGTATTCATGTTATTACACTCTTAAATATTGATTAAAATATTTAGTCATATTTGATTTAAATATACCAATATACTTCTTATTATAAAACTATCTTTAATAATTTTCCCATAAACCCTCATTCTATATACTAAATTATTTACCCTTATACAATAATCTCTTGTTCCTTCAGAATCTAACATTCTCAAATTCTCAAAATTTATTTTAAGTGTTTAAAAAAAATTATGATCTTAACTTAATATATCTGTGATATTAATTCTCCAAGATAATATATGCTATGGGCATTATTTCATCCTTCAATTTTTGGATAAATGTTTGGGTTTGTGGCATTCTAAAGATAGAAGAAAGCTTGTGTATCTGACTTTTCTTCATATTTTTAAGTTCTTCTATGATATTGTGTCAAGGTATTCCAATATTTAGGTGGTTTGAACCCATAGATAACACTCTTCCAAACTCGTTTCCATACAAGAATTTTCTTCAACTGATTTCTCTAATACTCAAAAGTGTCACCTTCAAAAACATGAATATTCACGAAAAGAAATTTCATTGAAGCCATTATTGATTTTGATAATGGCTTTAAACCCTTATGAATTTTTTTTGAAAATATATCTAAAACCAAATGAATCTTTTGAATGTAATGAAAATCATATTTTTTTCACTCTAAACTTGAAGTTATATATCAACCAATCTGTCCTAAAATTACTAGTTATCAAAAGTTGTGTTGTAAGTGAAATTGTCAACCAAAACCTATAATGAATAACTTAAAATTTTAAAAGATGTGATTTTTTTAAGTATAAATTATTGTATATATAAAATAAAATTAATTCTCAAACATGTAAAAAAGTTTTCTAGTTCGAATCAATGCACCACACCATCTTTGTATGCAAATCTTATTAATAAAGAAAGCTAAAATAAGCTTATTACAAGGTAACTTGAAATGCAAGGTAAGTATAAAATTAAAAACTTGATAAATAAATTTGCTTAACCACTAATTAAACTAAAAATATACTAAATATTAAAATTATAACTCACTGGAAATATATGAACATTGTGCAAGAAGCCTCTTCATCGGTTAATAAAATATGTATATTAGACAAGTGAAAGTGTAAAAATACAATTCTCGAAATAGAACTCTAAAAATAGAAGTTTTACTCAAATAAATTTAAATTTTAGTTAACAAAACATTTAGTGAACTACGGTGAACTAGACTCCAACTAGTACTTCTAGCTGTTTTTTAGAAAAATCTTGAAAAGTGTCTTAAATTGACCTAACAAATAATTTAGGACATAAATGAATAAAATAATATTTATAGACACATAAATCACCAAAAAAATTAATCACCACACTAGTAGTCAAGTGTATAAATTGGCATCATATTCAACACATTGAACAATTATTTTCTCATGTTAGCCCATCCATGGACTCATGTTCCTTGTTACAAAACCCTTTAGAACCCAAAATTGCATGTTATCAATTACCAGCTGGTTGTGTGGCTCCAAAGATTATTCTTTATGAAAGAAAAAGTGATCTTGACCAACATTTGTGTGTCGTTCAACCTGTCTAGATTATATAGATAAAGATAAATTGTTGATTTTTTTCCAAGAAATCTAAAATAATATTCTCTTTTTTGGTATATGATTTTCCTCTTCAAATAGTACAGGATTTTAATCCTTTGAAAAATAAAAAATTTGACATTTTTTTACCATTTGAGGAAATTTATCCTAATCTCAATTTGCAAAGATCAAACAAGGGTATAATGGAACAATTAGTGAATATGTGCTAAGGTACAATAATATGCTTGCCAAAATAAAAAATCAAATGGTTGATAATGAGATTCAACGTATTTTTACACAAAGCTTGTTGTCTCTTATTCAAAAGTCCATTATGTTTGATAAGTTAAAATCTTTTGATTAATTATGCCATATAGTTAAAGAGCATGAAGTCGAGTTACATACTTTTAATAGACTCAAGTATGTTTCAAATTCTCCTTCTACTTCATATTTCAAGTTTCAAAACAAGCCAAATTATAAGAGAAAATTAACATAAATCAAGAATGAATAAAAAGTTACATTTCATACTATTTATCAACCACCTCAAAGTCTTCAATTAAAAGCTCCACCAAGGAAGCCATTCTCAATTTTACAATCCCCTCATGTTTTTTAACAAAAGATCTCGAAATATAATGTAATCATTATTTCTCCACCAATGGGGATATACATGTCTAGAACCAAAGATAGAAATTTATATGACAATGCATATTGTTATTATCATAGTTGTATTAGGCATTATACAAGTATTTGTTCTAAATTATACCTAAATACCAATACTCTGAAGAGGTATCAAACTCCATTTATTTTTCTCATTCTACATTGGTGTGTACAAAACATTGGTGAAATTTTATATATTGGTGCAATTCTGATGTAATTATGTGTTTGAACAATGTTTTATGACTTTGGAGGTGTATTAAAACTTGGATTAGTGATATTAAGTTGTGTGTACTTATAATTTGGAAAAAAAAATGTTTTCTTCTCAATTTGTAGTTAGATGTTTTATTGATTTTCAATCATATGAGCCTCTAGTGAACAAATAGTTAGAAAATGTAGCTTTATAGTGATATTTTTGCAAATTACTCAAATGTGGATTGAAAAATGTGTAGGATGACCCATTGAGTGAATTTTAATTTAATAAATTAATTATTATTTTGAAGGAGGATGAAATCAATGAATTCAAACACTACTAGTGAGTGGGATAGTCCTGAAGGAGTGACTTTGTCTAAGGAATAAAAACAACTACACTAGAAGTTTAGATCAATCTAATAGTGAGTATAGGCTATTTAGAATGAGGAATAGGAGAATAAATTATCATGCTTTCTTAATGATAAGGACCATATAAATAGAATTAGATGAATATCAATTCAAAAAATGTGGAAGTGAGCATGAGCTAATTTTGCATAAAAAGATGGTCACAAATGCATTATTTTATAAATAAATGTTAGTTTATGTAGATATAAGGACATTAACATCATTATAATTTTTATTAACACTCTCTACCACCATATATGTTTACCTCTCTCCTAGATGTATAGGGAATCTCTAAGGTTTCCTCCATATGTAGGATGTTGAGGTTTTATTCTAAAATTACCAATGCTTCAAGTACCCCTCTATTGAAAGAATTATAATACCTAAGTGTTGATGTGGGTTTCATACACACCAAATATTATTATAGGAATGTCCTTAACATTTTAGGATTGGTAAAAAATTCATGTGAAGGAATGAGTTGTAGGTATCAATTTTATAAATAACCAATGGTGGAATAGCGGTGAGTGGAATAGTTATTTACCTCAAATGGTTTGGATATGATAGATATCCAACATTAAATATAAAATCTAATAAAGAATCTGACCAAGAAAATATAAAAGGAGGAAAAGGTAGATCATAAAATAAGGGGCTCTATGATCCAATTGAATATTAAACCCTTCCAAGATGAATAACTATCCTAGGCTAAGCATGTGTCACGAACAAATGTTTGTTGTGGGTTAGCTATAAGCACATAACATAATCAAACATAGTAAAGAGCCTAAGGAAATAATTTCAAAATGACTAACTGATTACAATCAAATATGTTTTTATTTTCATATTTATATGCATATCTAATGTCACTTACAAGTTGTAATTATGATTGATAAAAAATAATTGATTAAGACTAATAGAATGTTTAATCTAATCACTGCAAATAAAACACATACACAACCTACAATATGTTTGTCAACTAAATAGAAAATTTTTAGTGAAAACACATAAAATTGGAAGAGACAACACATTCATACAATCTCATAGAACAGTTGCATAATTTTCTTCACTTTTATTAATTTTTAGACACATAAACTAACATTTATGGTTATTTATACATATCGAGATGATCAAAGTCATCACATACTCTCTTTTTTATCTTTTTGGATCCTAATGAGGGATTCCATCATGACTAACAAATTCACAGATGGCATCTACCAAATATGAAATCATGTAAAAGTTAATATGTTCTCGATCATGCATGACCCTTTAGGTTTTTAAATTGAAATTTATGATTTCCCCCAATGGGAAAACACCCTTGCTTTACAAAATTATAAATAGTAAAGAGACCCATACCTCATCCACATGAGTTATAGATGGGGCTTCATGTAGCATGTTCAACAGGGCCATGTAAATTCTAACAATTAGTCTAAATTGGGTAATTTTATATCATGAAACGTTCAACTTGAGTAACACTTAATCTAACAATTCTTCTAAGAGAGATAGAAACAATTTCTTAGATTGTGTAAAATATGAAATCAGAACTTGGAAGAGTGTTCCTAACAAAAAATTACCAAATATGAAAACCCTAATATAACAATTGAAAATAATAAAAATTAAAGAAATATTGGCAACATCTATGGTTAGGATTTGCAATAATCAATCAATAGATATATTCACTAATATGTTTTATTAAAGTTTTTGATTAATTATTTTTAATATTAATTAGACAAACAACTAAGTAAAAATAAAATGTGTAAGATAGAAAATAAATCACACATATATTGATTTAGAACTTATTAATTTTGGAAATATGCTAAAAGAGAAAAATACATAGAAAGAAGAAATTTAGTTGGATCAAGTATGTAGGACTATGATATAAATTATGAAACTGATTGTGAGGTTGAATTATTTTGTTGTGAACTAGGAAAAAAGCTTTGCATATTCTTAGGACAAGGCTATAATAATCAGACAAGGCTAACTTCTACTGCCATATGTAGGGATCATTGATGTTTGGTAGGGTTTTTGCTTTTTGTGTGAAATATTATAGCTATGTATTTGCCTCTAGGATACTTATTTTTGATCTAGGTCACTTGATTTACTGGGCAATCCATTATGTACCATCCTCTTCACTTAGAACCTTAGTTCAATAGACAAATGAGGAATAAATTAAAAAAAGGTGTTAGTGGATGAAGTTTTGATTGACTTAAACAACCATGTGTTAAGTGCTACCTACATACCAATACTCTAAAGAAGTATCAAACTCTATGTATTTCTCTCATATTATGGTGGTGTGTGTGAAACACTGGTACAATGTTATATGTTGGTGCAATTCTAATGTAATTATGTGCTTGAATAATGTCTTGTGACTTTGGAGGTGTATTCAAAATCAAGTCAGGGCTACTTGGTTGTGTGTACTCAGAATTTGGAAAAAAATATGATTTCTTCTCAATGTGTAGTTAGATATTCTAGTGATTTTCAATCATAAGAGCCTCTATTGAACAAAAGGTTATAAAAGGTAGCTTTGTAGTGATATTTTTGTAAATTATTCAAATGGGACTTGAGAAATGTGTAGGACAACTTATTGGGTGAATTTAAATTTGATAAATTAGTTGTTATTTGGTAATAGGATGAAATTGATGGATTCAAACACTATCAATGAGAAAAATAGTCCTAAAGGAGCGGCTTTCCTTGAGGAACAAAGATAGATAACCTAGAAGTTTGGATCAATTTAACAATGAGTATAGGCTATTTGGAATGAGGAATAGGAGAACCAATTATCATAATTTATTAATGATATGGATCATCTAAACAAAAGTAGATGAATAACAATTTAAAAACTATGGAACTGAGCATGAGTTAAGTGTGCATAAAAAAATGTCACAAGTGCATTGGTTTAGCAATAAATGTTAGTTTATATGTCTATAGGGACAATAATATCATTATAATTTGTCTTAATAATCTCAACCACCATACGTGTTGACCTCTCTCTTACATGTACAAGGAATCTATAATATTTCCTCTATATGTAGGATGTTAAGGGTTTATCTTAAGGTAACCAATGTTTCATAGTACCCCTCTATTGAAAGTGTTGTACTACCTAAGTTTTGATGCAAGTTTCATGCACACAAAATATTTTTATAAGAAGGTCCTTAACATTTTATGATTGATGAAAAAATCAATCCAAGGTTACAGGTCTTGATTTATAAATAACCACATGATGGAGTAGTGGTAAGTGGAATGGTTATTTACCTCATATGGTATAATTTTATGGATGTCCAATGTTCAATCAAAAATATATTGGAATATCTAACCAAAAAAGGATAAAAGGAGGGAAACTTAGAGTAGAAAAGAAGGGGATCTATGATCCAGTTAAAGATTAAACCCTTACAAGCTAACTAATTATCCAAGGCAAAGCGTGTGTCATGAACCAATGTTTGGTGTGGGTTAGATATAAGCAAAAACTAGAACAAAACATAGTAAAGATCTTAAGGAAATAATTTTAGAATGACTAATTGATTAAATTCAAAGATCTGCATATTCAACATCACTAACAAGTTGTAATTATGATCTATAAAAAAAATAATTGATTAAGGCTAATAAAATGTTCAATCTAATCAATGCAAATAAAACACATACACAACCTACTATACATTTGTTAACTAAATGTAAATTCTTCAATGAAAAAATAGAAAATTGGAAGAGACAATACATTCATACAATCTCAAAAATAGTTGCATAAATTTCTTCACTTGCATTGATTACTAACTTTTTCTCCCTTTACAATGAGTAAAATACATATAAATAACTTTGGAAAGGGTCACCTCACCTTCAAATTTTGTCTAATTTTACAAGGTCTAAAATAAGATTGAATCTTAATTTAGCATGCAAACTCTACATATTGTACAATGTTTAAAAATAAAAGAGTCTTAATTTAGCTTTATAGCTCTTATATACATGTATATAAATAAACATGTCAATATTAGACTTCAATGGTGACTTTACTAAGTCTGAGTAGCACTGATAGTTGAGACTGCATTTAAACTAGACTAGATTGTAGTTGGTAATATTTGACTGAAAGTACAAGAAGTAGAGGAGGATGAGGTGGAAATTGTCATGGGTGGTCTTTGCATTGCCATTTTGACTGGAGTACTTTAATATGTTACTATAGTTTCCACTATAGTTGGTCCTAACTAAGCTTGTAAAGGAGATGTAACAAAAGGAAGAGTAATGAATATAGATCATGTTTGAATATAGAGTGTAGTATATCTAGGAGTATAATATGCAATTTTCAAAGTCTGAGCTCAAGAATAAAAATCTCCCACTTGGGCGATCAACCACTCTTTCTCATTTATCTTCTTGTATTCAGTCATACATGCAACAAAATCCAGCTCTATGGTTTTAAAATTGACAATCGACATTATGAAAAACAATAATAGTTTGTCCATAAATTTCCTATGCAACACCATATAACCCCAAAATATGTGTTATTTTTTCCTTAGCAAAAGTGATAAATTGGATCACTTGATCACCACTTATGAAGAATGTAATTTAAACTTCTACCTTGAAACTTTTGGCCAAAATCAAAAGCAGATTATCAAGAAATGGCCTAGTTATTACCTACCCAAGTGGTGTATAAATGCAAATAATGTGTATATCTCTAAGTATTTGGATGGCCTTTTTCTATTGTATCATTAATTAGTCAACTACCTCGTACATCTATTTAATCTATTCCATTAGATGATCCCTCTTATTGGCCACATAATTTTATTTCAAAGTGATGTATGGAAGTTGTAGTAGATTGAGATTTTGATATGTTTTCTATCTTAATCCCTTGATAATGAAGTGCAAATTGGTATCCAAGATCTTTATGAATTCAAAAAAACTCACCACATTTCCTTATTCTATTTGTGACTTTTCCCTTGTTTGACATATATAAAATACAATATTATAAAGGATCTTAACATAACTCTACACATTATTTAATATGTATTTTTGGGGATTTGATCCACCTCATGCCTCCAATATTTTATTATTTAGTTTTAGGCCATGAAACATCTTATTTAGGACTCTTCTAGTGGAATCAACCATCATAATAGGATCCTCTTGGATCTCATTTTCCTTTCTAGGCCTAGCTTTCATCTTTTTTGTTAGTGAAAAGATTTATTCTTCTCTTATAAACTAAATGGGATTCCCTCTTGTAATTATTATTTAGTTGTAGGCAATGAAACATCTTATTTAGGACTCTTTTAGTGGAATCAACCATCATAATAGGATTCTCTTGGATCTCATTTTCCTTTCTAGGCCTGGCTTTCCTCTTTTTTGTTAGTGAGAAGATTTCTTCTTCTCTTATAAACTCAATGGGATTCCCTCTTATTATTATTATTATTATTATTATTATTATTATTATTATTATTATTATTATTATTATTCTCCTCACTCTTTTCAATTTATTTTATGTCTCATTAAATAATATAGTTAACTTGGGTTCCTCAGTGATAACCAAGTCTTGTCTAGTTGACTGCTCTACTTGCATTTGTTGTATCCATATAGGAATCACTAGCAAGTCCTAAGAGGAGGTCTGAGTGGAAGATTGAATGTTAAGGGTTGAGGTGCTTTGTGGTGGAGGCATAAGGATGGAAGGATATTAAGGAATTTATGGAGGTGGAATTAGGTTATAGGGATTTAATGAGGGAGTATAACTAGGAGATGTGGATGGTGAAGGGAAAGGTGGGATGACCATATTTTCTTTAGACATATTTGTCTTTGTAGGAGTCTTGATCACATATTATGTAAGGTCAGAAGACTCTTATACTGATACTATTGGTGACTCTATTTGAACACCTTATGTTATTGATAACCCAAATTGGGTAGAAAAGTCTTCTTGAAAAGGGACTATGGAAAATTTGATTGAGACATTAAAGTTTCAAAATGTGGGCAGGACAATGTGGTTTTTGATATAGGTGCAAAAAAAAATAAGCTATGTAATATTAGTTTGTGTTGTTCCTTATAGGAATGTGTAACATGGATGTATATGTGAAATTCATCAAGTTAGTGGTGGAAGTAGTAATGTTATTGACTAAAAAATCCAAAAGTGGAGTACTTGCAAGTGTACATTCATTAGAAATACTAGTGGAGTCTAATGAAATAGTGGAAATTAAAGGGATGACTAGAGTAATTGGAGTAATAAATGAAATATGGGAGGCATTTTCTTTTGTTGAATCTTGTGATATGCTCATATAATGGAACATTGGAGCAGATAATGTAAACATTGAAGTGTCAACTATTTTGCCTATTTGGTCCACACCTTTATCATCAGAAGGAGCTTGGTCTTCCTTTCCAATATGCACTTGTTCTATATTATAAGTATGATTAGGACTTGGGTTTGAAGTCCCAAAGGTTCCCTATGTAGGCACCTTTTGGAAAATATCAAATGTGACTTCTCCTTTTGGGTCATCTTCACAATTTTCCTCTAAATCCCAATCTTTAGTAGACTCATCTAAATTCTCTTTTGATAAATATTCATCCACATAGTGATCTCCTGTCTTGAAGTAATGAATTCCTAAGGAAGGTGGCCTCTCTTCTTCTTGTGTAACCCTTTGTAATTTCATAATGGTAGGAGAATACCTTCTTACATAATTTTCCACAAGAGGAGTAATTGAGATAGTTGTAAGGTGTACTAGACGAGGAAAAATGAATTACTAACCACTAGAGCTTGAGGTGGTGTATTTTTGGTAATAAGTACTATAAAAACAAAGGTGAATTTTGGTATTAAGGGTGTACATGTGTACATATCCTATTTTCTTGCATCTTTTGGCTTTGGAACATTCTTGAAGACCATTTATTTCAATTTTTCATCAATTTCTTCCTTTATTTCCTCCTCTACCTGAGGTTACTTCAATTTTCGAAGGGATTTCCCCTTTGATCTATCCCAATTACATCCTCCATTATAATGTATGGATTATATTATACCATTTAGGAAATCACAATGGATAACTCAATATTATTCATCCTTATGTAGACTTCAGAATCATCCTTAGGATTCAAAAATATCAAATCATGTTCATACTCACAATGTTCATAGATTTACTTAACTTTGTCTTTAAAACATATTTATATGTTACATTATTACTCTCCTAGGGTCCCATAATCTTAATTTAGAAATTATAAACTTTAAATAACCTTTAGGTTTTGAGTTCTTGGCCAATTGCTCCCAATTTGGAACTTTTGCCTCCCAATTTTGAGGGGTGTCTTATGACACTTGGTCGATATGGCTCTTCTCAAATTTCCATCCACACTATTGGATAATTGATAAACTCTCTCTTAATTGGATAAATTTTTAGGCACATGTCTTAGTAGATAGAAAGGGGCCACTAGTGTACCTTCAACTATGATGATTTTATGGTTTGGATAGAACCAATAGTCACCTAATGACTTGAGTGATCTATTGATCTCTATAAATAATCTTGGCATAGGTTATCTATTTATTGCCTTGTAAACTATGGGATAGAAAGTTTTTGTTATCATTTTCATATGTTCCATGTATTTATAAATATGGATATTATCAAATTCATCACATATCCTTTTTTATCCTTTTGACTCCTGATGAGGGGTCCTGTCATGTTAACAACCCCACAGATAACATATACCAAATACAAAAGCATGTAAAAGTTAGTATTTTCTTAGTCATGCATGACCCTTTGGGTTTTTAAATTGAAATTACGATTTCCCCCAATGGGGGAACACCCTTGCCTTCCAATATTATAAATATTAAATAGACCAAGATCTCATCCACATGAGTTATAGATGGGGCTTCATGTATCTTATTCACTAGGGCCATGGAAATTCTGACAGTTAGTGTAAATTGGGAAATCAAGACCTTTTTCATAGAAAATTTATTGGTATTTTATCCCATCTTATTACAGTACCCCTAACATTTTTATCTTTGAACCAACCACTAATTATTTTCTGGTTGTAAAGTATGTCTAGTTTTGGCAATCTATAGAACTAATTAAAAGCTAATCCAACCACACATGATATTGGTTGTGTAATTTTATCATTATGAAAAATATTCTTTATGCATATAACTTTTGTAAATGTTTTATAAACTAAGTTTACATATGGAAATACCTATGGTTTGGCTAGCAGTTTTGGAAGTCTGACAGTTTTAATTGACAACAAGTCATCTCTATATTTTGTTTCATCAAGAGTGATATTATCCTCATCCTTGTATGGTTGAATGACCTCTACCTCTAGATAAATGGTTAAATATTTCTTAAATTCATTTTCAAATCATCCTAGTTGAATTTTGTGTCCTTGAACTCATGTCTAGTTCCAAAGTAGAACATTGAAGGAGTTGGTTATTTATTGACGACTTCTATTATTGACTAAACTGAGCTCTATGCTTAATTTCAAAATATAGGGATTTTAGTCAAATGGAGCTCTAGAGAGTAGTTCACAGATTAAAAATTGACAAATGTAATTTTATTTGACTTTTGGACATAACATATAGCACATTTATTTATCTTTTGAATTCATTTCTCAAATCTTCTATGCATGAGAATTAATCGTAGAGTAACGGTCGTAGTCACCCATCCATTCTAATTTTAAATTTGATTTTATGATGTAATATTTTACTGGTTTATTTAAGACATCATGATTTTACATTTCCTTTGGTTTTTGATTCATCCCTTTTAATTTTTAATGTGTTAGTCTATCTTCACAGTTGTCACTATGTCACTTGATCACATCCTTTTATAGTTGACTATGTCATTGTAGGATGTGTAGCATATTTTTTATTTATACATATTTTTGTATCCTTAATTTATGTTAATGAGGTGATGGAACATAGCATGACACATGGAAGATGAGTATCTGTAATGAACTATTACACTAAAACCCTAGATTATTAGTGAATCCATCCACTAAGATATTAACACCCCACCACAATTTTGACAATCTTGTCCTTAGGATGGGTGTGTGTTTTCATGTGTATGGGGAGCCCTAGATGAACACTACTATACCAACGTTACCACTCGAGACCCGAGACTTGAACATGGGTAGGCACTCTGATACCATATGTAATGAATCATTACAACAAAAACCAGACTATTATTGCATCCACCCACCAGGATCTTAATAATGTCATGAAAGGAACATGTGGAAAAATTGGTAAATGACATGTGAAAATTGATTATGCAAAGTATGACATATGTTATCCTATCATTACATCACTTGGTTTGTATCTTTGAGTTCTATCATTTTTTTCATGGCCTATGTGCAATGAGATGATAACATGTGGAGTGATCTCACTAAGTCGCTCGATCACTTATATTTATAACTTATCTTTATGCCCCAATGCCTATGATCAAATAATATTGAGACACATGGATCAATCTCACTTAATCAAGTGGTCACCAATTTTTGTGACTCAATATTCTAGGTTGAGAATTATGATGCAATGATATGAAGACACATGGCCAAATCTCATGCAATCAGTTGGTCATAGGACTTCATAATTGAGTTTTTTACCAAAAACTATAAATGCATTGAGACGTGGACACTAGGCATGATCTCATTTAGGAACATGTTGAAAGTATTTTCAATTATAATCCATTTCTATGGTCCTTGAAGTTTTAACAAATGAGCAACACCTGTTCACTGATTTTGACCTATTAAAATTGATAATCTTGATAATTGATTGGTCAGCTTGATTATTCAAATAAGTCAAATTAAAAAACAATCCAATTTTTAAATTTAAGTAATGCTTTGACTTTATGCCAAAATTTATAAATTAATTCATAAATGAAAAAAATAGGCTTTAGAATATTTGGGTCTAAATTTATTTTAGGGTCAATTTATATTTCGATGGAGCCAAACTTAATATTTTTAAGAATAAAATATTTCTATTTTATTTTTTTTTTAAATGGGACGTGTTGATCACAACACCAAATATTCCTATCTTAATACTGAATACTTAGTCAAATCCTTTATAATTGATTCAAGTTTTCAAACCACCATGAATGCTCTATATAGAAACACCATACAATGTCTCCCTCCTACAAATCATCCAAGATTTGATGAAATTTAGTAATGTGCCTCACCTTTGTCCATCTCAAATGTGTGCCTACCCATATTGTTGTATATGGACTTTCATGACTCCACCCCTCTATGAGTAATCCTATTGGCCTCATGGTTGTAAAAATTAACATATGTCTAAATCTATAATAATGTTTCCAACCCCAATCCTTCCCCATGGGACTCATATGTGAATCTACATTTAAATATTTGTATAATTGTGTAAGAATACATTGTCTCTATGCATAAATTTTTGTTCTTACATATTTAGTATAATGGGTCTCATCCCATATGAAATGCTAACCCCACTAGTGGTAAATATTATAAATTAGGGTATAAATAATTCTAAAATCATAGATATTTCCCTCTCAACACATCCATCGACACTTTGTTATGTGTCTCTCTTTCATCTATGTCTATCTCTATCATAATATAGGTAGGCTAAGAACTATCTACCCTAGGTCACATTATCTATGATAACCCTTACAAGTATCACATTATCAATGAAGGATAATTTATAAAATCCTTCATAAATTATCCAAAGTAAGTTTCACCTCCCCCAATTCCAAGTATCACAGTCCCACCTCTTCGTTAATGTTATTAATAATGACACATCACAGTCCCAATTACAAGTATCACATTTCCACTTTCATGATAGACACTCTTAAATCAATGACATTATCAAAAACTTGTGACTATTGTCAACAATGAATATAATTTAAATGCATAAATAAGCTTATTTTTACATTCTACACCTCTTTATTTTTTCAAAAAAAAACTTGAAACTTTGATGAAAATGCACATTTTTTACACTTGCTCTATTGTATGAAATTACCTCTTGAATGTTTTTGAGACATTGGGGAATAAGGTCTTATTTTACAACCATAGTTCTCTCTCATAGATCAAATTTTTGAAATATATAATATAAAATGTGTGAGTGAATTTTATTTTTGAGTTTGGCTATACCCTATATACCCTGAAAACTTTCTAAATTTACTTTATTAAGCTATCAAATTGATATAAACTATTGTCTTTTTTCTATTCGGTGATATATGTCATAATTGGATGGTGCACAAGTGTTAAAAACACTACATCAACCATGTTAAATAATTAAACAAGAAAAATATAACTAAATACCATAATATATAATAAATCGGTACTTTCTCAGTGTGGAGATAATGAAGGAAACTAATAAATTAGTAAGTTTAAATGTAAAATAGTGAGATGGAGTGATTTGTATGTAATTTTTAATTTACTCCAGTTTGAGTGAGACTAATAATGCATGAAATATGTTCTATAACAATTCAGAAAAAACTTCAAAAATAGATAGTGATATGTGATAATGACCAGTTTTAGATTGTTCAAAAAATTACAATGATAAAAACTAAAATCTAAAAGTGGCAGGCTCTACCAAAAAGGGTTAGATGGGTCCAAAAAAGGCCTATAACTCCCTCTCATTTTTTTTTTTTTTTGAAATCCTTCATCAGTGATAAAATTATGGAATCCTCTCTCCATTAAGCTTAATTAAGCATGAAGATGTTAAACAAATCTCTTCTTTGTTGTAACCCTAATCCACCCATAATCTATAAACATATCCAATACTAAAAAATATATGTGGAGTTAGTGGCTCGAGTCCCTTGAGTGGGTATTTATATACATATAGTGAAAGCTTGAGAACAATGGTAATTTAGTTCTATTTCATGTGAGTGACCAACTCCCAGTGAGTGATAGGGTATGTTTTAAGGAATAATTTTTTTTTAAAGTGTGCGAATTTTTTATATTAAAAACTATGAAACATATATATGGTAAGAAAATAAGTAAAAACATAGAATTTACTACTAAAATATGTATATTTTGGCAAATTTAACAACTTTATGAATATTTTATAAGAAAATTTAGGGATTAGTTTTTCAAAAATTGTTCATTGGCAAATCTAAAATTGGATAATTTTGTCATAAAAAAGTCAATTAGTGAAAAATAACCACTAAAATATACCCTATTGAGTGAGATAAGACTCCACCTACTCTCTCTATAATAATAAATAATTATATATGCTTTAATATAATCCTTATTTTCGTATAAGTATGTAGCTAAAATACTCTAGTAGATAGAGAGTGGAACAATAGTAGAATTTGAAAGCTCCTTGACAAGTTTATAATGGATGTGATCAATGTGTTTCTCAATAAATTGATTTCTTGGTGGTTGGGAGATAATTAATTATGTTATGTACATGTCTATTTATAGGCATATTTGAATTCAAATTAGAATGTGTAGGCCAACCATGGAGAGGTGTAAAATCTATCAACGAAGGCACATAAAAACATGCCATGGTAGAACAAATGATGCGTAGATAACTTGACCAATTTTAGAATGCTTCAAAGGAGGTCAAGACCAATTTTGGATTGCTTTGAAAATTGTCAAGGTGAAAAATCTAATGAAATAGAGATCAAGATGAATTGTAGATTGACTGGGTGGATCTTAACATAGAAAAAATAGATCTAAAGGATTCTCTCATGAAATATATATGACACAAGATTATCAAGGGTCTAATGTGAAGGGAAATTTTACCAATAAGAGCCTAGTGTAAGCAAATAATCCAAATGCATGAAAGTTGGACAAGGGAATAATAACTACATGACTTATACCAAAATTCTATGTCTACATAATGTCCAACTTTGAAGCATGTGAAAGCATTCATATCACACTAAAAGAAAAAATAATTGATACCTAATATGGACAAAAGGATAAAGAATATGTGTTCCTTGGGATCTACATGTGAATGGGCTATGGCACATAAGTGAGTCCCACTTGGCAGCCAAGTGCATCCAAACCCAAAAAAAAATTACAATTCGTTTGAACCCCCTTCATTTGAACCCCCATGTGTACTTTTTTAAGGGGGTTCAAACGAACCCCATTTGAAGAAACCCCCTTCAAACAAAGGGGTTCAAAGGTTTACTTTAGCATTTGATTAATTTTTTATTAATTTGAATGATATTTAGGAGGGTTTGAACGAAGGGGGTTAGAATGAAGGGGGTTCGTTATGGTACATAAGTGAGTCCCACTTGGCAGCCAAGTGCATCCAAACCCAAAAAAAAAAATGGGTTCGTTCAAACCCCCACGTGTACTTTTTGAAGGGGGTTTGAATGAACCCCCTTTGAACGAACCCCCTTCGAACAAAGGGGATAAAAGGTTTACTTTAGCATTTGATTAATTTGTTATTAATTTATATGATATTTGTGGGGGTTCAAATGAAGGGGGTTAGAATGAAGGGTGTTCAAACGAATCCCCTTCATTCTAACCCCCTTTGTTTGAACCCCATGTGGCATGAAATCCTCACACATTAAAGTGGAAAGCTACTATTGGCCTAAAATTGCCACTTCGGATGCCACGTATTAGGATGAAAAAATAAACTAAAAATATGTGGCTCTATATATAAATAAGTATATTTATGATCTTTCTAATAATATGATTTTTTTATTTTTAATAATATTTAATATTTATTTTTGTTTATTTAGTAAAATATACTTATTTATAAAATAAAGTACCATATGTTTGAGGCACTGGGAAAAATAGGAGACTGTGGCCAAAAAAAATTGAAAAATATCAATGCACTCGACTTTAATGTCCTTGTTCTAATGGTGAAAAAATTAGTCTATTTTGACTTATATATAAAAAAATATTATTAGGAGAAGACAAGCATGGATATTTCTTGCCTTGATCATTAAAAAATTAATAAAAAATTATTTTTTAATCAAAAAATTATAAAAAAAATAATCTTGCACTACATCTATGTTTCTAAGACCTCTTTGCAAAAAATCTTGAGAAAATATTATGTTTTGAGAATATTATGAGGAGGAGAAATCAAAGTACCCAATAAAACTTTTGTACACAAAACATACACACTGTGTATTTAGGTATTAAAAAATCTATATTTTGTTTTTTTATTTTTTCAAAAAAATAATAAATGTAATCTACACCTTAAATGAAACATTTCATTAGTTTACATTTTTTTCATATTTTATACGGTTAAGTCACTATTGTCTATACAAATTGAAAAATGTTCAGATTTTCATTTTTTGATGTCCCCTTAGTACCAAAAAGTGGGACACAATATTATGCTTCAACCTGGATGTTCTAATGTTAATAACTTGAGTGTATCTACAATAAAAAAAATGAATGTGTATAAGTGAATCAATGTCTTGAAAAATATAAAATGTAACCGAATTAAATAACTGAAACTTTAAAAATGATAAAATCACTAAATGCACCTGGAAGTATGTGAACCATGGTGTCATCTATGAAACTTTGAAGTTGGTCATGGACCTTGATTTCTTATTCCAAATTACTACAGAAAATAAAAGATGAAACTATAAACTAAAAATTGGATCTTAGTGATCAATGCCAAGGGTAAAAATATGCATCTTAACCAAATAAGCAAACATATGGTACTTGTAACCTATGTAACTTGTAATTGGTGACTTCTTGATTTATAACCAAAGATAAAAACAAGTTTACTATATAACCCCATTTCAGGTGAGGGATGTCTTGCATATCACTCTTTTGGAAAGACAATGATTAAACACATAATGTGTAACTTGGATAACGAGAAAAAATATGTTATAATAATTGAAATAACATTTGGAAACACATGTTTGTAACCATAGGAATATATCATCATATAAATCTCAATAGTAGTGTGTAACCATTTACTAATAGGCCACAACTAAGGCTTGTAAAGTAAGGGTGTGGAAAAAGGGGGGCTAAGTGATATGCCTTAATGGTACCCCATCAATAGGGATAAACGATATACCCCACTATAATAAGTAAATAGGGACAAATTATATGCCTAACTATAACCATAATATATAGCAATGAAGTGTACAAGGATAGTATATCTGAACATGGATAATATAAGAGTGAATTACACAATAGTATTATGACCCAATATATGCATGGGAGAAACCATGAAAATGTACCATCCAAATATAGTACATTAAAAATAGTAGTATTCATAACATAGATCATGACACCAAACATAAAATAACATAGAGTATTGTCAAATAATACAACCACATAAAATCATGTAAGCACATAAAATAAGTGAAACCATCAACAAAGCAAAGCGATGAAAGAAAAAATGAAATCGATCATATATAAGTGACACAACTTGATAACTAGAAGATTTTATGTGGACAAAAAATCAACACTTGTCAAATAACAATCACAAATACACAAAAGACCTAGCATGCATAGGTAAAATAAGAGAACACAAAATTTAACCAAGCATGTAAAGTAATATTATGTATCTATGTGACCAATCACATTACATCTGAATTAGTGACCAATCACATTACATATGAATTATACTAAGATATGTGTAATAAAGTGTATAAAGCTCAATATGATATTAGAAAATAGGAAAGATAGAACTTGAATCACACTAATAAATTTACCTTAGTATTGGCATGCCCCAAATGTAAGGATTACCTTAGCATTGGCATGCCCCAAATGTAAGGATTACCTTAGCATTGGCATGCCCCAAATGTAAGGATTCCCTTGGGTGTAGGTATGGTGAATACATAAATAAATTGTAGGTCTAATATCATATGTAACATGTATATTCTACATCGAATTCATAGAATGTCAGGAATCTAGAACAACAAACATGCTCTGATACCACTCGTTAGGATCTTGCTCCTCAGAAAGAGCACAGTATGATTACCAAATATAAGCAATTGAATATGCGGAAATAACCAGAAACACAAGTAACTAGAATTCACCAATAGCACAGAATATGAGAGACAATACACTATCTTGTATTAACACTATACAGAAAAGAATACATCAAAGAGCCGCCACACTCTTTCACCTTACAGAGATTCGCCACACCTCAAGTGTATAGTAATTCTTCTCACACACACTCTCCTACACAAAAATGGTCCCAACAACCAACTCACACACAGAATTGGTGTTCACCTCACCAACCAGTCAGTAATAACCCTGCCGGTACACCAAGCACTCTATAGCACTTCAAGCTGATCTCTCATGAACCTGCAACCTGCAATTCAAAGACCAAACTTACATGTAGATCCCCAATGAGCTTGCAACAACCTGCAACTCACAGATCTTACAACTAGAAGGAACTCTTCCTTTCTATCTCATGCCTTAAACAATACATGCCAATGGGTCTATAAATAGATCCCTAACTCAAACACTAACTTAGACTCTTAATTTAGACAATTATCCTCGCAGCCCAAGACTCTGGGTGGTCTTAACATGCAAACTCATCGTTCACTTAACTAACTATCTGTGAAACGAACACTTCGGGAACACACAGGCGACCGACGCCGGTCCCTGCTAGTCTGGTTCTGTTGACGTCGGCCGACTTCCTGCCGTCACCGGTTGCCTTCTGCACTGGACTCTGCCGACGTCGGTCCTGCTGCCGACGCCGGTTCCTGTAGAACTCAGCAACCTTCAGTTCCTCAGTTTGCAAAGGTTGAAGCTTTTAGCTCCACAACCTAACATAGAATACAGTGAGAAGCATATACATCACAATGTATATGTAAACCTCTAAAAATAAGTAGATTAGTATGATATGTATCCATTTAAGTATATGAGTATCATGCCTTTAAGAAATCTATAACAAGTACTCTAGTAATATAGGCAAAGATATAAACACTTGCACTATATGGATCATATAAATAAAGGGGTTTGGAGACATGTAATGACAAAATCAACAATGTGAAAAGTAAAAATCAAGAGTACACATGGAAATAAATATAAATGAACAAAATGTCAAGGAAAATAAACTCTCAAGATGGATAAGTAATAAGTAATAGTCATAAATAAAATAAACTCTAAAATAAAAATGATCATTCAATCAAGACAATGTAAAATAAAATACTACTGTAATGCCCCCATAGCCAACTGTGAATTCATTATTATATGTATATAATTTGGATTTAATATCTATCATATGAATTCTCATACATGTAAGTAAATGATAAAAAGTTTAAGCCCAAATTATGTTAACAATGCTAATCAATGATATCGTTAACTCTTGAAGAGTCATCATAAGATTTACATTTAAAATCATATGTTGTCCTACTATCATAATTAAGAAGTGAGTATAGAAAGTCCTCAGTATCAAAAATAATGTCTCTAATGTAATTATATATGTTTTTGAATTGAACTTGTCTTGAAGTGATATTATGTAATGATTGTTTTTTTCCATCATTGATGTTTGCATTTGATCTTGAAATACTTTTTTCTTTGGTACAAATTTGAGTTATTTATGAGATGTAACTAGATCCAATTTGAAATGCTTTAAATATTGTTTTGTATAATTTATACCTCATTAGATTGTAATCATATCACATTGATGCTAAAATTATTTTTTTGATGTGTGCAATCAAAAGTTCCTTACATCATTTATAACCATGGAGCTCCTAATAAAACATTATATTTTATGATGGTAGGCATCACAAAAAATATTTTATAAATTATATTTAGAATAACTGTAACACAAAATGTAATATAACCTAATAACATTGTTACATCATTTTCAACATTTTTTTTTGAAGGATATTTTGGATGAAATGATTGATTACCATTACCAAATGAAAACAAAATTATCTTTCTTGATGCTACCCTATTTATATTTCTAGGATCATACCTAGAAGTACAAATGTCTCTCTATAGATAATGGAATTAGTGGTGTGTAAATAAAAGACATTTCGAACTTCAAAGTGAACTATCAAAAATCATTTAAAAAAATATTTGTTAAAAAGCATCAAAATATTTGGGAAATTAGAGAGGCTACTATTAAGGCAAGGGTAGATCTAGGAACAGATGGCAAATATGGAATTTATGAATCTAGAAATGGGACTAAAAATCATAATGACAAAAAATTAATTCCAAAATGAGGGTTTAAAGAGAACAATACAGAATTTTTTTCCACAAAAACAACAATGGAAAATGCAGATTTTGAGTTTGATCTTAGGGATTTTTAAGACCAATAAATCATCTATTAATTTAGAGGGAGAATGCCTAAACTGGAGGAGGTAAGAATTGAATTCAATAAGATTTTAGTGATAACTATCAAATTTATTTATGACCCAAGAACTTCATAATAGTAACTTTCCTTTGCCCAAAAACAAAAAATAATGTTTGGGAATATAGATGTTGTTACTTGGATCAAAGGGGCTTATTCATCAGACATTGGACAATGGGTTTCAACCCCCTCACTAAAAACACAAACATCATTCATGTGTGGGTCAATATTTATGATCTCCCTATGGAATTATAGGAAGAAAAAATATTTTCAAAAATAAGAAATGCCATTGGTGTTTATCTATATATGGATGAGCAAATAGAGTAAAATATCAAACAAAAATCCAACTTCAATAAGATTATAATAGTGGTTTTGAATGATATCACAGTTTGAGGACTATAAAGTTTAACCCTTTGATCAAGGTATGGCACTTGGACTCAGTCGATTGACTATGAGAACATCAACATTTGATGTTATGGATGTCAGCAATCAAGTCATTTAAAGAGAAAATGCCCAAATGGTTGTGTTAAGGAAAACTCAAAATTAAAATCAATAATGAACAGTCAAATATTATGGGTAACCAGTGCTTTTGAAGGAAGAACCTAACCCAATTTTATAACCGAGTCAATAGAGGAGCCTTCCTTCTTTGAGAATCAGTGGAAGAGCCCTCCTAAAAAGGTTTTAGTTAGTTTGACTCTCCCCAAGCAATCATTGGCAGCAGAGTACATACATTTTGGAGACAACAAATCTACAATAGAAAAATAATAAGAAGTTTTTGATACTTTAAGATATTTTGTTAGAAGTCTTAATTGTAAAAACTCTTTTTCTCATCTATCATCCGTAGAAGATGAAGAGTTCCATCCCAACAACATTTGTTGATCACAAGTAAAACAAAGGGTAGTCATGTTTTATGTTTGATGCCCATTTTGAAGGTTTGGTGTTATAGTTGGTAGGTTTATGGTTGATCTTTGTCTGAGCTATTTTGTAGCTATATCATTTTCTAGTTTATTGGCCTTCATTAACATATCTTTCAATTTCAATTTCTATATAAAAATGAAAGGACCCTTTTGAAATTATCATTTTACCTATATCAAATAATAATTTATTTATAGAATAGAAAAATAAATATATTATAATGGGTTGAACTATAAAGTTATCTCTATCAATATATTTTATAAAGAGGAGAAACAAAATATTATAAAATAAACACATGTTCCTTGTAATTTTCACACTGGATGATTAATACTTTCTTCAATTATTTAACTTTAATTTATTTATTTTTAATATTTACTCAGAATTTAATGTGAATTATTAAACTTTTCACATTGAAAATATTATAAATTTATAGATTTAGTATTTCACTTTATGTTTTATTAATGATCCATTTATGAAAAAACAAATTTATAATCAGCAAAAGCAAGTTCAAGCTAATAAAGTGGTTATGGAGCTTGGGCATTTTCAGGGTCACCTCTTCCATTGGGGAGATGCTCTTTGTGTTATGGCTCGAGTTCCGCCTTCTTCGCTCAGGGATCTCAGATTGGATGATAAAGTGCCTCGACCGCCTCGTGGTGGACATCATCGTAGTCATTCTAGGTGTTGCTCTCACAGTAGCACCCCGTACCAGTGTGTATCCCCTCCTAGGTAACAACGAGGGTAGTAGTTGTCGCCTCCTTCCCCTATTGGGCAAGATGGTTGGAGCGATCCTCCTCTGTACCTAAATGCTTGGGGGCACTACCTGGAGGTTGTGCGAATGTGCTGGGTAAGTTCTCCAGGTTCTCTTTAGCTATTTCACCCACTCAAACACACGCAGATGATGATACAAACACTACCCAAGTTACTCGCTAGGAGCCATATGGCAATGATTTACCAAGCTCGCACTGAAGTCTTGATGATATAGATCTACCACCGTCTAGGTTTGCTCTTGCTAGATAAAAGTTATCTCTTTTTATGACTTTATGATTTCATGACTTGTTTCTAAATTTTACCTAGATTTTACTCCTTTTGATTTTACTCCTAAACTCTACATGATATATTGTAACATACTGTCATACCACTTTTTTTTAATAAATCATTTATATATTTCTATTAAATTAATATATAAATATATTTCATTTCAAAAAAACAAACAAACAAACTTAACATTTTTGAATATTATAAAGTAATTTTAATTACAAACATAAAAACATAAAACCAGTTAATGAGATGTATGATATTTCAAAAAGAAAAAAGAAAAGTCTAAGTTTCGAAAGATCAAAATATGTCAAGAATATGCTTTATAAGGAAAGAGATCCAATGGAGAAATAAGGTTTAATAACGAAGAATATAACTAAATTAATTAAAATAAAGTTAAATGATGGCGTGTTTTGAGTCGTTCTAGTATAGTGGTAAGTAACCCCACCTGTCACACGGATGACCCAAGTTCGATCCCCGGCAACAGCGTCGTTAACAGGTTATTTGACGCTCTTACTCTGCATCATAAATAAATATATACTAATGTTTTCTCGATTTCGTCATTTTTCTGCATCATAAATAAATATATATTAATGTTTTCTTGATTTCGTCATGGGATTTTTTTGTCGAAGAATTTTTTGAAGTTTCAAAACCGATCATAACACTGAGGAGTACACCTCAAAGTTACTAAAATTGTTGTTTTTGATTATTTTCCTCTTCTTTTCTTCTTGTGTGTACAAAATTTAAGTTTTCCTAAGCTAATATATTACAGCGACACTGGTCTTTAGGGTTGTTGATTGAGAAACTTGATCTCATTGTTTTAATTTTAAACCTTGTATAAATATTTCGAGTCTTTCCTTCAGGTAATTTGTACTTAAAATATTATGATGATTTCATACTCATTGTAATTTTCTTGGTCGAACGTTGTAGTTATTGAAGAGGGAAATTAATAGTTTCCCGAGAGGTGAAAGTCATGTTATAATGGATGTAATATCTTGTTTTAGTAAAATAATATTTATAAAATGAGGGAGTGTCAATCAATATAATAGTTGAATCCATTTTAGTTTTTATATAAGGGTTAAAGAACAATATTTTTTTTTTTTTCGGTGGAAGTGACGGTGAAAAATGAGGTTGTTTGTTTCTTTATAGGCATAGCAATGTGTTGTGTAAGAACGAGGCGCTCTGTTTCACGGCAAGCTTGAGCAATAATGAAGTAGTGGGGATGGGCAAAGCCAAACATAACATGCAAGTTGTGAAATATTTTAAGGCGAGCTAAGCGATGATGGTAAGGAGTAATGACATGGTGTTTTAGGTGATATCATACATCAGTGAGCCCATATCATACACGAGACCCAAATTTAAGGCAACTAGTAGATTCACATGACTTGTACCCATTTCAGAGGGGTTCGCAGTTTACAGGGTGTCGGCATCTTTACTTGGCCGTTTTGTATTGTCAAGGGTGGATGAAGGCATCATGAACATTTTTGATGGCGAGGGGATTCGAATCCATTGTACGACTTGCATCATCAACACGCCATTAAAGTTCTAAAATCTATATTTATATATATTAATCATGAATATAATATACTATAATACTATATAATATATCATACAGATAATTATATTATAAATATAAATACTATTGTAATATATAAATTACTATTGCTTATTTATTAATAATATATTTTATTAATAAAATTTATAATAATAATAATGTTTTTATTATAATATTAATACATTATATATATTAAGTTTTTATTATAACAATAATATGTATTTATAATTATAATAGAACAATATATTATATAATAATTTATAATACAATATAATTTTACTTATTAGTGTTATAATATATTATTAAAAATATTTAATATAATAATTATCACAGTAATATAATATAATAATATATAATATATAATAATTATTATTATTAATATCTTTTTATAGTAATATATAATATATAATAATTATATAAATAATATTTTATAGCAGCACCAATTCAAGCTGCACATCAAATGTGGGGTCTTGCCATAGTAAAATCAATGCTTGTGACGTCCTCGTCTACGCTTGAAAATAGAAAAATGCCAAACAAAGATGTCATCGTCGTGCAAGCTATAGATTTCTTGACAATGGGTGCAGGACATGTAAATCCAACAAGTACTTTGAATTCAAGTTTGGTGTATGAGATCCCCTCAAATACCGAATTATTTCCTCTCAACATTATCAGAGTTAATGCATAAATGAATAAATGTATTTCTCGTAGGTGGTTAGAGTGTTGGCAATAAGAATCATAGTTGTTAGTAATGTCAAAGAGTCCAAATATGAGTCACAATTTGTTAGATGAGTGGCTTTTTTAGCTCTATATTTTTAGGAATATGTTGATCAATTGAAATCTTATATAAGAATGTATTATTCCATTCTAATTAGTAAGCAAAGTATCCATTTATGTATTCATTTGTGTGTAGCAACCTCCATTCTTTCTTTATTTTGGTATTAAAGCTATAGGAGAAGTCTTTGCTTTGAATTGAAGAAGTTGTGATTGGATGTAGAATTTATTGTTGTTTGTAGTACATAAAAGTGTTATGATTGGAGTGCTTAAGAGAAGTGTTGTCAATTGAAGCTCCCTAGAGATTGAGAGGGAGTACCACATGTAGAAGCTATGAGTGTATGCCCCCCAAAAAAGGAATTGGTAATATTTATTTGTGATTCTACACCATGTCTAATGTGTCAAATATGTCAGATTGCTAGGATTAATGCCTAGAGCATTGTGATTGGAAATAAAGTTAAGCCAACTTCACCCCCAACTCAGTCCAAGATTGTGAGAAAAAAGAGAGTAGTGTAAATATTATCTTGATAATGTTTGTAAAAGACATGATAATTCCTCATATAAGGGACAACAAGACATCCACTGAGACATGGTCAGTATTAAAAGTTTGTATGAAACAATGAATACAAATAGAGTTTTATTTCTTAAAAGCAAATTTCTTTCCATTAAATGGAATAAAATGAAAATATTAGTGGATATTTTTCTAGAGTAAAGGAGTTAAGGGATAAAGTTGATAATATTGGAGAAAACATATCAATTAGGGATCTAGTCACTATTACATTGAATGGTATGTTGCATGAATATCAAGTTTCTGTCACTAGTTTATTAACAATAGAAAAGGCACCTTTTTTTATGTTTTAGTAGGTATTATTATGCAAGAACAGGGTAGGAGGAAGCATGTAGACAACAAACAATAGACTTCATATTTGGCTTTGATGGCTAAAGGAAAGCATCCATATAAAGGAAATACAGTAGAAGAAGGGAGGAAAATTGACGTGAAGAAGTATCAAGAAGGGCCATCACCGAGGATAAATACCAATGTAAACAATAATGGTAACTAAAATTATTGTGGTAAGTTTGGACATATTCTTATGAGTGTAGAAAAAAAAAATAATGAGTCCAAGTATAAGAGACAAGAAGCTAACTTTGTTGATGGAGAAGAAGAGGTAAAAGATGAACTCAAATTGTTTTTTCAGATACAACCCTATCTACTAAAAGTAATGCATGGTTTATAGATTTAGGAGCTTCTATTCACATGACTTGTAATAATAATTGGTTTAAAACCTTTCATGAGAAAACAAATGGTATTAAAATATATCTATGTGATTGATAGATCTCATAAAATAAAAGGATATGGTGATATATGTATTTAATTGACAAGTGGGAATGTGAAACAAATTAAAAAGGTGATGCATGTAGCATGGATCAATAAAAATCTAATCTCAATTTCAACCATATTGATCAAGGATTTAAAGTTGAATTTATAAATTTAGGTTGTTATGCGAAGGATATGCATGATCGTTACAAAGTGGTAGCACAAGGGATTAAAGTGGGAGTACTATACAAGCTTAATGTAATTGTTGAAAGTCATCAAACACTAACATCATCAAATGTGTCCACATTAGAGTCACTTGACGTATGGTCATTTAAATCTTAGAGATCTAGTTTTTCTTCAAAGAAAAGACGTGGTGAAAGGTCTTCCAGTTTTCAAGAATGAGTATGTTGAATGTGATAGTTGTGTAGTAGGAAAACAATATAGGAATGAGTTTTTGATAAGGATAGATAATAGACAAAATATATGTTATAGAATTAGTGCATAGTGATAGGTATGAGTCAATGCAAACTAGATCACGTGTGGGAACATACTATTTTTTTTATTTTGTTGATGATAGAAGTAGATTTACTTGGGTCTATTTCATAGCAAAGAAAAGTGATGTTTGTAAGTACTTTAAAGAGTTTATAAATATGGTTGAAAAACAAATGGATAAACACATCAAGATTCTTAAGTCAGATCATTTTGGGGAATACACTTCAAAATAATTCTTGACATATTGTAAATAAAATGAAATTCTAAAACAATACACATTACTTTATAATCATCAACAAAATGGAGTGGCTAAGAGGAAGAACAAAACCATAGTTTAATGTGATAGAAGTATGCTCAAAGATAAGAATCTCCCTAATAGTTTGTGGGTTGAAGTTGTAAGTACAACTATGTATTTACATAATAGAAATCCAACCAAATTCTTAGATCATAAAACTCCTTATAAAGCTTTAATTTGTCATAAACCAATTTTTAATCACTTGAGAGTTTGTGGGAGTAAAGAATTTTCTCATATCCAAAAATAAAACTGAAGGAAACTTCATGCAAAGTCAGTCAAAAGTATTTACATTGGTTATTTTGTAGACCACAAAGCTTATAAAATATATGAACATGTTACTCATAAAGTATTTGAAAGTAAGGATGTTATATTTCATGAACATGAAAATGATATTCAAGAGGAAGATGTAAATGTTATCAAAGAAAAGGAAGATAGTCAAGGTTCTTGGAAACTTCCTAAATAATATGTTGAAATTGTAGAAGTGATTTCAAACCAAAAAGATGAAGTTGAAATTCAAATCAGAGTTGAAGCTACAAGAAAAAAGAATACACTAAGTAGTGAGGAACCAAGAAGATCAACTAGACAAATCAAAACACTAATCATGTATAAGGACTATGTTTTGATGTCTCATGTTGTAGATACTAAAACCGAATATTTATAGCATTTATCTTGTACATTTGATAAATATCAATGATTTTTCTACCCTTCAGGTCTAGACCTCCCTAATACCAAAAGGATCATATTTTTCATCTCACTATGCCTAATTGTTTACTTTTTAGTCCAATCCATATCATTCTAATGACGTAGGTTTCCTGCAATGCATATAAATCTTAAAATATGATATATGTCTTTCACTTTCAGTTTGATAGCCATACATGTTTTTGTAAACATAGTGTACTCTTAAACAAGTCTAAAATACTCCTGATTAACTAAGCATATGACAGGGGTATATTCAAAACAAAACAAAAAATTACCACACAACTTCACATATGTTAGGGTTACTAGAATCTCAAAATAACTTGAGATAGAATGAAATATATGCTCTGATGGACCCCTACTCAACTATGTATAACGTTATTTTTGTAGCGGGGTAAACTAGTCATAAGTAATGAAGACTACAGAGAAAGCATGGTTGATTGGGAGGTGATTGGAAAAGTTAAGAAAATGAATGAGATAACTCCATCCACACCCTGCATACATGACAACCTCAAGTCTTCACCTGCATTGCTACATCAAAAACACACAATAGAAATGATTAAGATAGTGCTTTGTCTTAACAATACTATCTATAAAGGTATCAACATGAATCTATTCAGTTGAATCACCATGTGGACATCATATCAAGGAGCAATATTGCAAAGTTTCCAGTTCAATAAAGCAATGGGGAACAATTATACTTAATGTAATTGAGGGACACATTTTTTTCTCCTTTTTAAGCAAGCAAGATTCTTTGTTTTTATCTTATTGTAATAAATTCATCTATGGAGACATAATTTTACCCAATTTCTAATGCTAATACTTTTTTTCCAACTATAGACTACATCATAAAACAACAATGCTAAAAGGATGTCCATTTTGTCCCATATAAGTTGCAACGAGTACTAAATTGTGTGATGTATGTGTTTTTTGGGTGTCAAAATAAACGTAATTTGGGTTACACATTTGTAAATTTTACCTTTACTAAAGCTACATTTTCTCATGCACCATTTCCTTATATAAAACTCCAAATACACACATAAATACCCATATTTGGAGTTGTATATAGGATAATGATGCATGTGGATATGTAGCTTTAGTAGAGGTAAAATTTACAAATGCATAACCCATACTATATTTTTTTTACACCTAAAAAACACATACATCACAATTTAGCACTCATTGCAACTTATATGGCGAAATCTACCCAATTTACCTACCATTAAACATGCTATCATGTGTAACACTGCCATTTTCTTGTTCTGATCTTGTTTCCTCTATCCAATCTACCTACCATATAGTCATTGCATAACAATGCCTCAATTGATTCATCCCTTTGGGCTAGTGCATCTACCACCACATTCTCTTTTCCTTTCTTATAGATTGTTCCAAAATAATAGCCTAACATTTTATTCACCTATTTTTATTGTTATTCAAAAGACAATCATTGTTCCAAAAAAAAATTGAGGCTCTAATGATTAGTCTTTAGCTGAAAGTGATGACCCATCGAATAAGGTCTTCATTACTTGATTACATGCAAATTATCCATCATCTCTTTCTCATTTATTATATTGAGCCTATTTTTTCCTTCAGTTGGTGACTCTCAAATGCAAGTGGTTTGTCTTGTTACATGAGTATAACCCCCATGCCATATCCTAATACATCACATTTTATAATAAAAGGTTTAGAAAAATCAGGAGTAGCCAAAAATAGAGTGATTTACATAGCCATTTTCAATTGTTCAAATACCTTGATAGTTGTATCAATCCACTGAAAGGAGTCTTTCTTCAACAAATATGTGAGTGGGGCTTTGATGCTAATTGATTATTTGGCAAACCTATGATAATAACCAATTAGCCCTAAAAATCCTTGGAGGTTCTTGAGCACTCCACCATCGCTTGAATTATTTTAGGATCAACTTTCACTCATTCATGTGAAACAATATGACCCAAATACTCCATTTCTCATATGCCAAAAACACATTTGGAAGGTTTTGCATAATGCTGATGTTGTTCCAAATTTGAGAGTCCCTGTTTCACATGCTTCAAATGGTCTTCTCAATTTTAGTTGTAAATGAGGATGTCATCAAAAAACACCAACACATAATTTCTTAAAAATGGCATGAAAATAGTATTCATCAAACTCTGAAATATAGATGGTGCATTTGTAAGGCCAAAAGGCATGGCCATAAATTCATAATGGCCTTCATATGTTTTAAAAGTTGCTTTAAGTATGTCTTCTACTCAAATTCAAATCTACCGATACCTAGAGCGAAGATATAATTTGGTAAAATAAACCACACCATATAATTCATCTAGCAAATCATCAATTACTAGAATATGAAACTTATATTTTACAGTGTACTTGTTAAGTTCTCTATAGTCTGGGTGCATCCTCCAACTGTCATCATTCTTCTACACCATAACCATTAGGGAAGAATATTCAATTTGGTTATATTGGATGATTCCTACATCCAATATATCCCGCACCATATTTTTAATTTCACTCTTTTGGGCACTTGAAGGTTCTAATGTAGGGTGGTGTACTTCTGGGAAGTAGTTTGATAACATGATCATGCACATAGCTTGGTGGAAGTCCTTTTGGCATGTTACTAAAAATAAAAGAATGGTCATCTAACACCATTTGTAAATCAATATGGTTGGAATCTTTGGTTAGTTAAACTTCTATGGAAAATAAGCACTCCACAAATCCTTCAACACATTTTCTAAGAATCTTTGTCATTTGATAGAAACTAACTAGTTGTAGATATTTATTCCATAATCCACATAGTTCAAATGTCATGCTTTCTGAATAGAAGAGCATGAATAGATCATAGAAATTCATCTCAATAGTGCTCAATGTGGTGAGCCATTGCACTCCTAGAATAATGTCAACGCCTCCCATGGAAATAGCAAACATAGGAGAATCTAATAGGTAGTCTCTCATATCAGCCTTAATACTATGACATTTTATAAAATAATTGATAGTACCACCATTTGCAATCATGATTTGAAATTCTAACGCTAGGTAAATAAAATAGTTCAAATGAGTAGTAAACTTATTGTTGATGAAGTTGTGTGTACTCCTAGAGTCAATCAACACAATCACCTCCTGTTTCTTGAGGAAACCAACCACCTTAAGAGTTTGAAAATTATTAATATAGAAAGTGTATGATAGGAAATAGTAGGTTGAGAATCTTTAGATTCATCTTCAAGTTCATCCAAACCTGCACCTGAGGTTTCATCATCTTCGTCATCCTCATTGGTGCCTTCAATGTAAAACAACTTCTTTTCAACACAATAATGTCCTTTGCTCCATTTGTTATCATAGCCAAAACGTAAAACTTTTGTACGCTTCTCCTCAATTTCCTAAGGGGTCAATCAAGTAGGTTGAGGAAATGATGGTGTTGTAAAAATACATTCACGGGCATTAGTGAAAGGTCTTCATTTGGTAATTTCTTTTCCTCTGCCATGTGTACCCTTGTGATGGCTTCAAATATCAAATTGAGATTAAACATATAGACATCCAATTGGATGATATCTTTGAGACTACCTAAACATAGGTCCATCATATTTTCCTCAATGATGTCTACCACATGTAAGGAGAGATTCTAAAATTGATAAACATAATTCTTTATATTCCTTGTTTGATGTAGTTTTGTTAGTTGGCTGAAGCAATTTTCTGTGACATTGTTGTGATATTGGAGTTGCAGTGTTTCAAAAAATATAGACTAAGAAACCGAGAGACCCTTCTTTTTATTTTGAGCACATAACCATCGATACAAAATGAACTGCTTAGGTTCTAGATACAAAGAGGCCATGACCACCTTTTGCAAGTATGGAGTCTAATGTAGATCAAATATTTATTTTATTTTGAGTGATCCATGTGAGTGGATCATTACCATCAAACATGTGTAGGTCAACTCTTGGTAACATCGACTTCATACCAGGATTGGCATTGTGATTGTTTGGAGTAGGAGAAGCAAACCCAAGTGGTGGAGGGTTATTTTACAATGGTTGAGCTATAAACTTGGCTAATTTCTAGTTATTTGTTGTAATTTATCCCACAATCCATTTAGGTCCCCTCTCAGCCCCATGATGTCCCCTTTAGCTGCATCAAGATCATCTTTCTATACCATGCCATGCAACTCTAACTTAAGTTATTGAACCACCTTTGAAATATATGAATCAAAAGTTTTGGACTCCATGTCATCCTTGTGAGGAGTTTTCAGAGATTATTGTCCTTTCCTACATCCGCAAGTGTTAGGACCAACCATGCAAAACCCTATGAGAGTTTCAGTCTCGAAAAAAATGTAGCAACATATGAGACCATTGTGATTGCCTCACTATAATGAATCCAATGGCTGTTAATGCACATAAAGATACATTTTTTTGTTCAAAAACTTTTACCAATAAAACACATTGTTGCAATTGTCTCGTAAAGACGAATCCAATGACTACTAATTTGCACAAGGTTAAAAAATTTCCAGACTTTTTTTACAATTTTTTTAATTTTTTTCTTTTTTGTAAAAAAATCCATGAACAAAATTGTGGTGATGAAAAATTCAATTTTTTGACCTTCTAGTGATTATGACGCTAGATCTTGAAAGTTCTGGACTCCATGTCATCTTTGTGAGGAGTTTTCAGAGATTCTTGCCCTTTCCTGCATTCGCAAGTGTTAGGACCAACCATGCAAAACCCTATGAGAGTTTCAATCTCAAAAAAAATGTAGCAACATATGAGACCATTGTGATTGCCTCACTGTAATGAATCCAATCACTGTTAATGCACATAAAGATACATTTTTTTGTTCAAAAAATTTTACCAATAGAATACACTGTTGCAATTGTCTCATAAAGACGAATCCAATGATTACTAATGACAGAAAAACAGAGCATATAAAAATAGAGCACACTTAGATTGCTACAGCAATCATGAAAAAAACAAGATTTTATTGATTTTCTTGAATCTTGCAGATCTTCTTGATCTTTTTCAATTACAAAGCTATGCCCATGGGTCTCTTAAATAGATTTGAAAACAAACAATAATTAGAAAAGCAAACTGAAGACTAATTTTAGTCTTTGCATGCAAATTGAAACTAAAACAAATTCTCTAACTGAATGTTAACTGCTGCTGCATGCATGAGAAGGAGATGGAACTGGTAGTTTTGGAGAAATCAACTCTAGTTGACTTCAGTTTCTAACACTCCCCCTTAATTTCTACCACTAACTACTTCAGCATTTACAATGCCTAAATGATTTACCATTCTTGCCACAACTACATTGCTAGTGGCTGCCATTCATAGCATACATCTCTTCACTCATTCTATCTACCAGCTTTAGCTGGGATGCTGCGAGGCATACACAAGTCATACAAGCAGGAGCTTATGCTCTCAACACCTAGCACTGCACGCTGATGGAATGAACTGGGCAGATTTACGCTGCTCCAGAATTCATTGGTTAACACAATACATTCGACCTCTATTTATAGCAATCTATGGAAGTCTCTAGAGAAATCTGCTCAGTCAATGAGCTTAACAAACAACATTAAATACATTAAATAAATGGATACATTAGCTAGGATATGCATTAATTACATATGCAACAGGATATGCGAAAGTCACCAAGATGTGACAAAACAACAGCTGGCTATGGATTGGTCTTTGGCATATATTTGCAAAGATTTGATTGCCATCAATGTCAGGTAGGCTAGAGAGTAATCTTCAGAGCTACGTCTTCAGAGCAGCATACAGACATTCTCCCCCTTAAGTTGAAAACTGGTCTCAAATTGCTAAACCTTTTCAATACACTGCATCTCATGCGAAATACACCACCTTGCAAAATACATCACCTTATATGTGGAATACACCACCATCATGCAGATTTCGATCTGATCTTGAACACATTCGATGCCTCTTATCTTTGGCATTCAGAGCAGGCTCTTCGGAGCAATCTTCTGTGTAATACGCCTCTAGCTTGGGCGCTTCCTTTCAACGACACAGCTGCTCTTCCTTAGACCTAGAATTTCACCATGGTTCAATGTCACTACGTTTACTCTTTATCGGCTGCGATTTCTTTCAGCGAGTTGTGTCTTGTTTCCATATAGCGCCCAACAATGACTACAACTGCAAACAAACCAGACTACAGTCTGATGCTACGACATACAAACAAAAAACTCTATTATCTTCCAGGGCTTTGTTCTCACTGGGCTATCTGCCAACACTTCTATCTAGTCACGCTTTGTCACGCCTCCACCTGGGCGCTCTTCTTTTTCAGCAACTTCATGTCTAATAGCTGCGGCTTCTCTCTTTCTGAGCAGCGGCACACAAAAAGACAAGGTCTTCTCCAATGACTCTGCTGCTGCTGCAACTTTCCAAGATTTACGATTTGGACTCTCAACATACAGACCTTCGGTCATAAAGACACAAAAACTTCAAGATCAGACAAACATCTCGCTGCCTTATGCAAACTGCAAAGACTGATAGATTCAGACATAATCTCAGACTCTTTTAGACTAACAGATAATCCCTAATTATGCCAACACAAGTTTGGACAGATAACTTAAACAACCTTCAGGTCTAAACTGACCACAACTTCCCAGGATACTCTCCGTGGGCTCTAGTACCACTTTGACAGAAAAAACAGAGCATATAAAAACAGAGCACACTCAAATTGCTACAGCAATCATGGAAAAAATAAGATTTTATTGATTTTTTTTAATCTTGCAGATCTTCTTGATCTTTTTCAATTACAAAGCTATGCCCATGGGTCTCTTAAATAGATTTGAAAACAAACAATAATTAGAAAAGCAAACTGAAGACTAATTTTAGTCTTTGCATGCAAATTGAAACTAAAACAAATTCTCTAACTGTTGTTTAACTAACTAAATGTTAACTGCTGCTGCATGCATGAGAAGGAGGTGGAACTGGTAAGTTTGGAGAAATTAACTCCGGTTGACTTCAGTTTATAACAACTAATTTGCACAAGGTCAAAACATTTTCAGACTTTTTTTTACAATTTTTTTAATTTTTTTCTTTTTTGTAAAAAAATCCATGAACAAAACTGTGGTGAAGAAAAATTCAATTTTTTGACCTTCTAGTGCCTAAGATGCTAGATCTGAAAAAATGTCATAGAGACTTGTCTAAATCGAAGCTTTAATACCACTTGTAATAAAATTATTTAGATGATTTGTATCAATAAAATAATATATCTCAAAATTAAGAATAGAATAAGTAGATCCACAACAACAATTGACGAAAGAGTAGAATACTTGAATATTATGATTGAATCACTTCAAGGAGGTAAACCTCCACAACAATGTAATAAGAACATAATTCATAATATAATGATAAAAGACTAGCCGTTACCTCTTATATATACTTTACTTACCATGGTTATTCTATATGCTGATCATACTAAGAATATTGAGAAATACAATAAAATAATATGAAAATATATAAACCACAAATCGACTACACATATTATTAGACACACTATAAATTAAGAGTATAATACCAAACCTAAAACAAACCAAAAAAAAGTAGAGAAAAAATGGAATCAAATTATTTAAATCAACAAAAAATTTAAAATATAAATTAAATCCAAAACACACCAAATGTAGGACAAGGAAGAAAAATCAATGTTTGAAAAAAAAAAAAAAAATCATAAATCATCAAGAAAAAATTAAAACCATATTATATTAAGGGTGAATTTCCTTCTATTAATAATAAAAATCATAACTACAAATTATGCTAGTTACTTGAGAAATCAAGACTAATGTGGAAGAATTGATCACTTTAAATATTTAGCATGGAGCTTGAGGAATATAATATTAAAATATTTATTTGGAAGCTTATAATTTATCATTAAATATATATAGATTTATGGAAGATAATGAGAAAAATAAGTGTCCGGAAAATTAATTAATATTTTTAAAAAATTATAAAAAATAAATTGAATAGTTAATAGGGATTTTAATGCGATTCTAAATTTAATGGGAAGAAAGGAAGAAAGTAGGATACAAATGATGGATTCAATTATTTTTTAATTATGAATAATTTTTTTTAGATGTAAAATTTAAAATTGAGAAAATAATTTGATAAAATTTATTATAAATAATAAATTTAATTATTTTTCAATTATAAATGAAGTTTTTAAAATTTAAAATAATTATATAAAATTTATTTGAAATAATAAATAAAATACAACCAATATATAATGTAATGTTACAGTTGAATAAAATAAGTTCGTTGATTGATTGATATGGACTAACTTCATTCTCTGGTATGCGATCGGGACCTGTCTGTACTTTAAATTCATTTAAAGTTTTACATTAAAATGAATTTTTGAGTAACATTCCCATGCTGACCATGTGTAACTGTTGATCATTTATTTGTTCACCTTACTTGTAAATTGACAACCGATTTTTGATACTGACCACATGAAAATTTAATGTCATTTACCATCCATCTGCATTTTCCTTTCTGCTTCCATTTTGTCCATTCTTTCCACAGTTTGCTCACTCCATTTTGTTCACTATATGCACCCTGAAATATTAGAAAAAAAAAAATAGTTTCTGATTTTTATTTTTAGCTGTACACGCATAAGTCTTAAGCTATTTGTTTGGAGCTATTTTCTCCAAATACATTTTGAAAAATTAAAAAAAATAAAAATAAATAGTTGCAGGGATTTTTACCAGGGCACACTCAAATCAGGGTTTGAATTTGTTTGTGGATCGAATCTAGTGTATTCTTCCATCATCTATTTAATAATCTTCCAACGACAGCCTTGTGTTCTTTTCATGGGAGCCCTTCTGGCTCAGTCCCACCTCCAACCTGTGTTCGGTCTCCAATGATGACATCGACTATTTTCTTATTGCATGGCGAACCAGAGCTGAGCTACATCCTCTACATCTGCGAGATGGTCTCCATCAAATCTCCATTGATTCACCTCGACGAACCCGGCTTCATCATCTCGTTCAAACAATGTTAGCATAAAACCTCTGAATATGGTCCTCTACATCCTCTCCACCGGCGTCCCAGCTCCAAATCCGCCCGATCTACAGCCATCCACCTCTACACTCAACGGCACTTGCAGACTCATTATTAGTAGATCTGTTCATTGATCATTTAGATCCACGGCTTCCAGCTCCCTGACCAAATGGTGACGGTGTAACACCAGAACCCTGCATTTTTTCTTCAACATTATGTTTTAGGTATTTTATTTTGTTTCGGTGGAAGTTTTTTCTAGTTTATATTATTTTTGAAGTCCGCGGTTTTTCATAAAATAAACCCGTGGTTTTTGTTTTTGAGAATGTCTTTTTCTATTTTGATTCATGCTTTATGTTTTGTGTTAAGTTTAATTTTTTAGTTTTGGTTTGTTTTATTATTTATTAAAGTTTTTTACGTTTTTATTTTTAGTGTATTATGTTTGATTTTTAAGTTTAGTATTGTGATTTTAGTTTGGTATTTGTTTAAATTAGTGGTTTTAAATTTTCTAAACGTTGTGTTTTTCTAAATTAAAATTATGATTAAATTTTAAAGTTTTGTTTTTTTGTGTGATATTTTATATGTGAATTTATATTTTAAAATCATTTAGTTAATACGTTTTATTTGGAGTTTTTTCATTTATAAAATCAAAAGTGGTGATTTTATATCATTAGTGGTATGTTATTATAGAGTCATTAATTATTTATTTTGTGTCGTTAATAAATTGACATTGAGTTTTTGTCAAAAGAGTCATCTTTAGCATTTTGTGTTGAGTCTAATAAAATATGTTTTTTATATTTAAATCTAGAGTCGTTGAAAAAAATTGCAAGTCATCAAATAAATATTGAAAGGTAGCTTTCAATAAAATAGGGTTTCAATGTAAAACAAAATCATATATTTATAATTGAATGCATTATCGATTGAAATCGACATTCAAATTTTTCGTCCCATGTTAGAACTAGGGGGTGAATGTTAAGAAATAATCCTAACATGGTTAAATAAATAAAATATATTTTTGCAGATCATGCAATGATTTGTAAGGAGTATTTTTAGGCATAAGTTAGTTGTTAGAATAACTAGTTTATTATAGAGTAAATGGTTATTCGAACCATAGTTATATAATTTAATGTTACAGTTGAATAAAATACACAAGTTGATTGACTGATAAATTATGTGTACGAGCATTGGGTTCTAGGTCAATATAGGCTAAATTCATTGAGATATAATTGCCTTTGAAAGGATAATGCAATGTTCATTAAATAAGTTATTTCAATAATTGGCGGTTTTTAAGCTCCCTTTCTTTCAAAAGTTTGTACTAAAAGGCGATCTTTGGAGGCGGTTACTTTTGCACCCCTACGTCAATGAGTTATACACAATAAATGTGGCTTCTAACCTAAGTTTTTGATTGGAAAACTAAATGGTCCCGATATACCTTGTGATATGTGGGTGCTTTAGAATAATCTATCAATTAGATGCGAGATCTTGTGGGCCATTCACCAAAGGGTCTAGTTATTTTGCAACCACTTTAATCATTGGGGTCTTAGTGAAATGTTATTGATGCAATCAGTATCTGAGGAGCCACTAGCTAAAAGAGCATTGACATAACTCCAATTTATATACTCCATCGGATAACGGGGTTGATAGGATGCTAGGATATCACTTTCTAGGTCAACGTGCCCCTAAAGACTAGTGAGAAAGCTATGAAATCCACCCCACAAAGTCAAAAAATAAAAAGAGAAATAGACATTTTGTTTCTAATTCTTAGGACCCCATGGATGAGAAAGAGAAGAACATACTTTAAAAATAATGTTTTCATGTAAGGCACACAAACAAGTAAATCAATGTGCTTTAGGTCATCTAGGCTCCCTAAAGGGCACAAGGAGAGTGTCATGTCCCCGCACTAAATTTAATATCAAAATATCAGATCTGAAATTATCTTTGCATTGCGAACAATTTTTGTATGAGATATGTCCTTTCTACACTAGCTAGTGAATCTAAATTTTAACATTTTTTTAGAAATACTATAATAACTCAAATTCAGCACATATGACACATTTTATTGCATTAAAATAAGTTCAAAAACATTAAAAATTATTGAAATAGACTCCCCACAATAGTTCTGAAATGAAATACAAAGTTTGGATAAAATTCTTGTTAGATCTACACACATGCACTACAAATACTGCTCAAAATATAACATAAAATTAATAATAATCATAGGCTAATTACCAAAACTATACAATACTAAAATAACTTGAAGCTAAACTCGTCAAATACTTGATATCTATTGTAACACAATCCAAAAAACTAAAAATATCTCTCCAACCCTACTCACACCAACACCCTGCATAAAACTTCAAAAACTAGTTGAATATACACCTTGAAGCTCTATTACAATTTTTGTATGAAATTGTATCTCTAGATCATAGGGGTTTCATCCTATAATCCTTAGGATCTCTGTATTTTCATTCAAAGACCACCTTCATCCAAGAGTTTTCGTTCCAAGATGATTTGAAGAACACTACATGCACAGTATTCCACAAGAGGAAATCATTAGTTTGACAAAAGATTCTATCAGAATGAAAATATGGGGTATTAATACCCAAGAGGTCCAGAGAAGTGAAAAAATCAAAATTCATTGCTTTGGAGAAAGATGGCATGAGTCAAAAAAAGCAACTAGTCCCCATCTTTATCCACTTGCCCAATATTTGCTTAGTTCCTATTTTTTTCCTACTTTTGCTTCTATTTTTGAACTTACTCAAATGTGATCCACTTAACTTGAGAATCAGAATGCAACATAATTTAATAAGTTTCTTTGAAACCTCATAATTATCCTCTTTTAAATAACCATGTCCAAATTTGGTAAGTTTTTTTAGAAACTCACCATTTCCATAACTATCAGCTAAAGATAGTCAATGACAACTTGTTATAGAATTCGTGAAATAAAATAATAATATTTAATTGCTCTCAAAAATAATAAATCTTTAATTTACGAGATAACAATTAAAATATTAAATAAAATATGTTTCTTTATTAAATATATTAGTCCATGGAAAAATGGGAATGGACTAATAATCTTACCAACTTAATTTCTTAGAAAGGAGACATGATAGAGAGAGCATAGTATACACAACGATTTACAAACAAGAAATACAAATACAAAAAACTTAAGTAAATAATAAAAAGTAAATGCTATTAAGAGCACAAAGGCAATGATGGTTTGTTCTTTTCTTAAGCACTAAATACAAGATGTGAATGACATTTGTCTTTTGTTAGTTAGTTACAAAAAGAAATTTAAAACTTGCAAAATAGAGGAGTAAATTTTAAACAAGGGTTTTAACTATCCAAGAAAGCTGATTTTAATACTTTTAAGCTCTCAAAGAATTTGACACATATCGACTTCATCATTTACAAGGTGACTTCACTGTTTAGCAGGATGACTCCATTGTTTTACAAACAAATCGAAACACAGTGTTGGTAAATTCATTAATTAACATGATGACCTCAATAATTACTATATAAGTTCATCGTTTTTAATAAAAACATAGCGGAAAGCACAATTTAACTTATTTGTAATTTCACTTATTATAGGTTCAGCTCATATTTTCTAGGTCAAGTTCATCAATCTTGGAAAAACATCAGAAATGACTTCATCATTTTTGTTTCGATCTCACTGATTTGTAGGTTGAGTTCATTGTTTTTAATATGATTTCACCATTTCTATCAAATATATAGCGGAAACAAAGGGTTTAAAAAATGATTTTGTTGATCTATAAGGTAACTTCACCGATTATGTGATCAACTTCACTGGTTTATAGGGTGACTTATTCTATTTGGAGGGTGATTTCATCATTCCATAGAGCAACTTCATTGTTTCATAGGGTGACTTCACCGATTAACCAAAAATAAAATAATGGTAAATTTAGAAGAAAAATAAGTAAAACATCAAAAGACGGTTTTATTGTGTATTTAGAAGACTTAGAGAGGTCCCAAGGAGGTTTGTGAGATGTGAAGTCCCACCGAGAGTACCATTATGTAGAACAAGAAACAAAGAGAGTTAATGCAACTTTAGTGAATGGAATCCAAAATGAATTCAAGAACAAAACTCTATATTTGATCCCTAAGGTGAGCTAGAATTGCTAGACAAAGCAATCAATAAAATAAAACAAACAAGACGTTTACCTTCCTTGAATACCCCATCTAACAACTATTTTACAAATGCTTGAGCTCGGTTTGTAAAGTAGGAGTTTTTGTCAATGCACTTTATTCATTCCAATGACATCTTCCCTTATCTACCAGTGGCTTTGATCAATCAAGATGAAGAACTGGTGAAACTTTTACCATGATTTTGACATTATATTTTTACACAATACTTGTATTTATAGTTTTCTTGAAATGAAACCAATCGTCCATCTCAAGATTAAGATGTGTGGTCTAAGATTGATTCAAATTTGGAGACTAAATACATTCAATTTCATAATTAATATTGCATTTATTAGGCATGGCTCAGTATTTTTGATTTTTATTGCATTTATGTTGATATTTTGTATTTTTGACTTTGTGATCGACTATATAACCTTTTCAAATATTTGTTGAATTTTCATTTTCCAAAATTAGATATTCATTAATTTAACATGAATTTTTCATTTAAATGTTTAATTGGATTTAATTATCTAAGTGATTATGATTAGGCCTTTTACAATTCTTAAAATTTGATTAGTTGCCTTGCATTATTGGTCAAAAATTTTAATTTGCTAGGTCACAATTTGATTGAAAATAAATTAGAATAAGTGATGATTGTGTACAAGACAATACCTCAATTAGGGGCATATTGACGTAGTTTGGTAATTGCACATGATGTATGCATATATTTCAAAGCATTTTGGTGGTTTTGGTCTAGTTTGTGTGTTATTGGGAGAAGTTATTCTGTAATTTCAACATATAAGTGGTGAGAATTAAGTGTCTACAACCATATCTTGAATGCCATAACGTGTTACTATTCTCAATGATGAAAAAAATTGCCTTCATTCATCATAATAATTCTTAATGGAAACATCAGATTCTTTGTCAGAGATTTTTTCAATCAATCCATCTCTAAATCTCTTATAAAAAATAGAATGAACACCATCTTCAAAATTCAGTTTGAAACCCTTTACTATCAATTGACCAACACTAATCAGATTGTGACTTACATTTAGAGAAAAATAAACTTTATTAATTTCACACTTACCTCGATTTGTGGTGATTTCTATGTTGTTATTTTATTCAACTTGTATGGACTTTCCATCTCTCAATTATACTCGACTTTTGAAGGAGTCATCTAACTTGTTGAAACCATCTTTGTGACTTGAAATGTGTTTTGGACACCCTGAATAAAGAAACTACCAATTCTTTGCTTCTTCTATTCCCACATTAAATTTGACACAATAATTTGTGTTCTTGAACATCACTTTGTTTAGTTTAGAATGCCTTATTTTCACTCTCTTGATTAGCTTGATTCTTAACTGCTAATATCATGCAATATTTTATAAAGTGTCATGGTTTATAGCAATAATGATAAGTGAGGTTTATCTTACTTTTTCCTATTAAGTTAGCTTTAACTTTTCTCTTTCAATTTGAATATTTTTCTTCGTTGATTCTTATTTTTATTTTTTCTTTGGTATTTGAAACCTTTGCCTTGGTTTCAAGTGCATGTTCTTAATCTCAGGTATATAGTCTCTTATTATCCTCATGGAACAAGAGAGAACTATCTAATTCATCAATAATTATAGCGTTCATGTCATTACACTGATCAAAATTAATCACAATATGAAACCATATTTGACTTCAAAATTTTCTTTACTATAACACTATCTCGTATAGTTTCTCCATAAACCCTCACTCTATGCACTAAGTCATTTACCCTTATGCAATTTTCTTTGACTCCTTCATTATTAGACATTCTTTTTTAGAGTTTAGATCTTTGTTTCTCTTATCTTAGTAGATTTTTGATATAAAGTTTTCAAGTGTAGATGATATTTTATGATTATGTAGCATATCAGTCTTGTACACTTGACAAACTCAAATCTTGGTTGTTCCCCTTAGTTCTACACATGTCTTGCTTCTGCAAGCCTCGTATTTTCTCTATCTTGTGCCATTTGGATTCTCTTAGTCTAAATATCCTTATATTGATAACTTAGACATCTTATAATGCCCAAAATGCTTAAAACATATTTATCTTACACCTTTAAAAGTTTTGAGCCTATACCTGATCTCTTGTTTCCTAAACATTAATGTTCGAGATAGACAATAGCATCGACATTACTATCCTACACTAATGCAAGTGTATAGTGCCCTAAAGTCATCCAATTTAAAAATGAAATATATTTTAATGGTCGACCTAAGTGTTTTAATGTGAGTTATCCCCTGATATATATATATATATATATATATATATATATATATATATATCAACCCTCATTTATTCTTCACCTAGCAATAAGACCAAGGCACTTATCAAAAGCACTCTATCAAGAATTCAAATGATAAAAACTTTCATACTTCCACATCAATCATAAGTGAAACAAATTTATAAATCTGAATTACTAAAAGAGTAGTCATAAGGTCTTATTTGCCAAGTTACAAGCTAGGTCACTATTGTACTTGTTTTCACACACATTGCATGATTTACATACAAGCTAATAGATGGGGGAAAACTACATAAATATGAAGCCCTCTTCTAAAGTATTGGCTATGTAGGCATTGTCCTTTGATAGCGAGGTCATTATGGGTCTACTTGACATCAAGTGCTCACTAACTCATTTTTTCTCTAGGTCATATTGAAGATGAAAAGCTAGGGTTTTTCCTTTTCATAGGGAATGATAGTCCATGACTCAGATCTGAATACACCAAAGTGAAGGCAAAGTCAAACCTAGAAGTATCTAAGTGGGCACATCTTATTTTAGTTTATATTACATACAAGACACTAGCATGAAACCTAGATAATAGCATCGATGTAATCATCTCAAGCTGACATAAATGTCTAAAGAGCTAGAGGCACCAAATCCAGAATCTGATAATTGTTCCAGAACTATCTTTCCATCTTCTTTTAGCCTATACCAGATCCAAGTTTGCATTAATATAAAATCTAGCTAAGTACCCTATATTATGTAATTTCTATATCTAGCATAGTTGTACTTTCTATTTATAACTTATCTCAGTTTAATAAATTTAGTATATGGTACATATGAGTTAAACACTTAATTGGCTTGTTATAGCTCTTATATTCACCCTTGTACCCTATCATTTATGTATTTTTAATCCTATATACCCAAGAGTATCCACATTTAAATTATGTTTAAACATGTGTTGAACTTAAGGAACATGGTATGTACCTTTTTGAACATGTTATGTTGATCTGGGCAACAATTTAGGGGATAATTTAGATGATAGTTCTACCCCAATTTATGATAGAACTTTTGGGAGCCATAAATTTTGTACCATATCTATGATTGACTCCTTATTCTCAGCTTTCCAACGGTTCAAATGGGGATTCAATTGGAGCTACGGTGTAAGAGTTGTGGCTCCCGAAAGTTTTGTCATCAATTGAGGTAGAACCGTCGCCCGAATTGTCATCTGAATTTTTTCCTAGATCATATGTACCTTTTAAAGTTATAAAATGATGATGAAAAAATTGTAAAAGATCCAATTTAAATTTGAAAGGCACTTAATGTGGAAGATACCTATGATCATCCATTGGATAGGATCATAGTTTAGTCTTTCCAAAAACTTCCAAAATACCAAAAAAATCAAAACATTAAAAAATCCAAAAATATTTTCAACACCTACATGTTTTATTGGCTCCTTGGAATCTATGTGTTATTTCCATGTCGAGGGCTAACATATCATTTACTCCTACATACACATTTATGGGTATACACAGATACATGATTCTATGCACTTATGGGTGTTAGGATTTCTCTCTACTCATGTCACCAAGATGTTGGGTGAATCCATCTTCTATGATCTTGATACATATGTTATATGATTTGATGATCACTCTACACTATCATGTTTGAGCTTACTAATGTACTTACACATGTCTTATCCATGATTATATCTTGCACATGGTACTTGATGTGTTATGGACTTGATATTTTTTGCTAACACGTTTGATCCATGAGCTACAACAACATGTTTATGCCAGTTGCTTTTGATTTTCCTTTATACACTTATTTGAGTGTTTTGCCTTGTTATTGTCTTCCTTGTTTGAGCATTTGAATATGTTATGTTGTATGTGACCCTTGTGTTTATGTTTACCTTCTTTGACACTTGAATATGTCATTACGTATGGTATGGAAATTTGAGTATGTTATTCTTGTTTTCATGGACATTTGACTAAGTCATGTCCACTCAATTTTATGATATTTGAACATGGCCCTTGTTTATGGTCTCCTTGGACCATTTCCTTTTGACTTCTTGTTGAGTGCACTTGTGTGTTTATTTATTTGTTTGTTAGGTTTTATACTGTTACTATTTAGACGTTTTCATGATCTTTATCCTGCATTTTAGGCATACATGTGATCACAATGGTTATATGTGTTTCAATGATACATTTAACTAGACATATTTCCTTCTATATGCTACATAGTTACATTCACATAATTTATAGTTGTCTTGCACTTTTGAGATGAGGTAACTTCTAGGTACTATTTTCCCCTCACCTCAAAGGGGTGGCATATTAGTGGGGGCATTATTGGGAAGCATATTATCCATGCTTTGCACAATTTTTAGATTCAGTAGGGGTATGCTTTGAAAGCATGTTCTCCACATTCATTTAGTATTATGGTACTTATACTAGTTTATAGATTCAATGGGGGCATGTCATAAAGATATGGCTTCCACACATTCATAGTTTTCAGATTTGGTGGGGACATGATTTGGAAGCATGTTCTCCACATTCATTTAATATGGTATCTATATCAACTCACAAATTCAGTAGGGGCATTATTTTTAAGCATGTTCTCCACACCTATTCAATATTCAACATATCTAATTTATAGTGAGGACATGTTTTGGAAATATGCCCTCAACATTGGTACTTATATCAGTTTCAAATTTATCCATGTCTATATATTGGTAGTAAATAGGTCATGTTTACATGTTGAATATATTTTTAGGTCTTTTATAAGAGGTTCAAATGATTAACCTTACAAGAATTGATCATTTTTGCTTGTTTCTAAGTTTTCCCACAAAAAATTCTCCATTCAAAAATTTGAATTCGTAGTAGCCTCTTTAAGGTGTTTCCTTATATTTGAAGGTATTTTAATAGGGTTATTATCTTTGTAAGGGGTCCATTAGCACCCTAGGATATGTTCTTATTGTTTTAAAGTTTTAATTCAACATAAACCATGTATAAACTCAAGTAAAGTCATTAAAATATAAAGTAGATAGTGGTATGTTGGAGAAGAAGGTGGATAATTTTGAATTAAAAAAGGAGCAAAACAACTTTAAAAATGATTTGTTACATGGATACATAAATTGGAGAAAAGTATAGAAGGCTGAAGAGATCAATAAGATATCAAGAATTAGAAGAGACAAAAAATTGAAGAAAATAAGCATAGAAGAAAGGGGGTCTATAGGGTTTTGAAGATGTATGACAGCCTTAACAATATAAGTAACGAAAGAATGCCTTTATGAAAACTTGGATTCAAATTGTAGATGTGTAATAATGAAATATATTACTGATTTCAATTTCTATTTTTCATTTCTAAGTTGGCTCTTTATGTTACAGGGTTATGAACATGAAACACTGATTATATACAATCAAGGAACTAATCTTACAAAGTCAAGAAAATGTATGTTTATTTCACTTTAAATATTAATCAAGATTTGAGAATAATTTGAAGAATATGAAAAATGATTAAAATTCTTGATTCATATGAGAAGAGTCTTTTAAATTCATTCGAATTCAAATTAGCCTTAAAAGATTACCTCGGCCCACTATATTAATCTAGTTTTTCAAGGATACCAAAACCCTCATAACTTGAAAATGATTCATTCAAATGACCTAAATTTTTAACCATAGATGAATGAAACTATTTTGGAAGTTTTGAAACTAGTTGTAAGTTTTTTTTAAGTCCATAGAGTGAGATATGGACAAAACATAGTAATTAGGTATGTGAGGGTTTTAGAAGGGTTTAAGAAGACAAAAACTATTATATCTTCTAAAGTATTGATCTAAATACCATGAAACTTTGTAAAATGGTTTAATAGAGTGTTTTTGAGATGTTAATTTGGTTTCATTTATTTATAATCCATACAAAGGGATTTATTGATAAAATATATTTGTAGACCTGTAGAAAGGTATAGAAAAAACCAATGCTAAAAGGTACATAACTCCATAATGAATGATACAAATGACTTAAAACTTTGTATGAAGATAGAGTAAACTATTTTTAATGCGTTTAAAGTTATTTAAAAGTTTTTATAGACCTAGGGAGATAATTATTTTCAAAAATCATACTTACAATATTGTTGGAGGGAGTCTAAAATCCCACTAGGGTTTAAAGAGACTAAAACAATCCTATCTCAAAAATGATTGATCCAATAAATATGAAACTTTGTATGAATGTTTGTTAGGATATATGTGTAGTGTGTAATATGGCTTCATGAAGTATGGAGACCTATAGGAAGAGATACATTCTATAGGCATGTTGTATGTAGTTTAAACCCTATTTCTTGATTCTTTTGAAAGTTTGTCATGAAATAAAGTTAAAGACCTCTTTATTAGGTTGTTTCTTATTTTGCATAATATATTTTAGGACTGAAGAATCCTATAAAGTTAAAAAAAATCTAAGTGTTGAGTGATTTATTCCTTAGAGTACAATTCAAACCTAAGCCAAGTCTAGAAGATCTTAATACCCCTGTTTACACCAAGTAATATCAGAGATAGAGAGAACAAGAGTGTTTAGAGTGTTGGGTGAATATTTTGTCAACCAGCTAACTGGTGAGAAAAATAGGTCTCTTCAACCATAGCATAGGGAGATTGGTCACCCAGATGTGCAGGTTTACTACATCAGCAGGGGACAAATCTCTTCTCTCATCAAGGGGAGGTTCCTTATAAGTATGAGGCACTATATACTATATATATATGCAGAAAATAACACTCAGGGATAGGATACACCATCCATCTCTCTTATTTTAGAGATGATGTTCACAAATAAAGGAGAAAATCCTGGTGAAAACACTGAAGGCACTTCTCTTCTTCCAAAAGTGTTCTTGCAGGGAACAGCAAGAGTTCTTTCAGGTAGTGACAAGTAACTGGTAACCAAAGGTGTAGTAACCAGCAGACTGAGACGTAGCACAAAGTCTCCACCTCGACTGCCCAAGAGTGAAATACAAAAGATAATGAGGGCACAAAGTCATCCCAAGATCCTTTACATAGGAATAGAATATGAAGGATAATGAGGGCGTAAAGTCGTCCCAAGATTCTTTACACAGGAGCATAAAGAAAACACACTAAAGGCAATTGTGGGGGCACAAAGTCTCTCCACAGTTGGCTTTAGGACACCTTCCTAATTACTTTCACTAGTTCTACTTGCCAAATTAAATAAATAAGAACACATTCAGAAGACAGATATAAGAACAATCTCCTAAAATGATACAAGCTATAACAGCACAAAGTCTGTAAACAACTTGCTTTCTCATTCAAATAAAATGATATGAACAACAATCTGAGCTCAAAGTATCAATATTTGCCTTTCAATTTAGGCAGAGTTTTGCTTCTGTATTGGGAAGATCTCCTTTGCATAATGAGAGAAATTACAATGTATAGCCACCAAGCAAGGCTCAGCGCTCTTTCCCATGGGACGGCCCATGCTGCAATCAATGCCTTCAATGTTCCCTCAGTTCTGTCTAGAGGGTCATGCTAGGAACAATGTCTTGCTTTAACTATGGCATGTCGATTCATCTAATATGTCTTTTCTTGAGTCTTGATCATCTAGTCTGTCCCCTCTGATGTCTTGCACAACTATCCATTTCATCTTTACTCCAAGGGAGACCAACAGGCCATGCCTTCAACCTTTAAGGGCTCAAATATCTATTTTGAGGATTGTTCCACCTACTAGAATAACTATTGCATAGATATTTTGGCCATTCCCTCTTTCTGCTATGATTTGAGCCCTCTAGCTATCTTTTCTCCTTTTTGGTTTTGTCTTTTCCTGGCATTTGAGCTCTCAGGGTTATATCCTTGAACTTGCTGGCTCTTTACGCTCTTCCATCAGCTGTTCTGCCCTTTAGCATTTTGACCTTTGAATGCATTCGAGCCCGTGTTCAAGCCTTCAAAGATCAACGACTATTTTATTACCATGAATTTTGATGTCTGCGGGCCCGTCACTTTCCTTGATAATTCCTTCAGCTTTCTTGTTTGCTTTGGCCACTTTTCACTGATCTTAACAAGTGACGCATGGTGTTTTCCACTGTGAAACCGGTGAGGACACCTGGCAGCATCTACTTAACTTATAGAAGCTTTAGATACCTTTTGAGAGTCATGTGGAAGATGGCACTTGGTGGCTTCCACTGAGCTTTAGAAACATAATAGAAACATTCAAGACTCATTTGGATTCACATAGATGATGACACTTGGCACGTTCTTCTCACTTTAGCAACTCACCTGGGGCCCACCACAGTCCTTACTCAATAACGAAACAAAAGGAAGAAACTGTGGATGTTGACACTTGATAGCTTCCACAGAGCTTTACAATGGGACACAAGGAAGAAACTATGGATGTTGACACTTGGCAAATTTTGCTGAGTTATAACAAAACACGTGGCACATTTTACAGCTTTAAAATTTAATAGAAACTGTGTCTCAACAGACGACACTTGGCAGCTTCCACTTCGACTTTATAAGGGACACATGGCAGTGTCCACTACACTTTGAGGTTTGATCTTTCTCAGAGGGAACCTACCCTTCGAGATCTTGAAAGATGGTTCATTTTATGAGTGTCCAGTGTCCCCCGTGAGGGTACCTACCCTTTGGGATCTTTCAAGCAGCCTTCAGGATTTAATTCCTTCTGACAAAATGTCTGAAGGAATTCCTTCAAACAATTTGTCTGAAGGAAATCTTTCCTTCACTTTGACTTTTTTCATCAGGGATTTTTTAGCAGGCTTTTCTTTTCGATCGGGTTTATTTCCTTCGAACAAAAGTCTGAAGGAATTCCTTCGAACATTTTGTCCAAAGGAAATGGTCCTTAATAGCTTTGCCGCGGGAACTTTTCTAAAGGAATTCCCTGTTCACTTTTGTTCGCTGCCCTCTGCAAGGGCACTTGGCTTGGTTCATTGCCCTCTGCAAGGGCACTCAGCTTTGGGGCAGTCCCTTGAACCTTTGATTGAACTAACTGATTGAACCAACTTTGGTTCAATGGTTCAATCTTGCGTTTGAAGCCTTCTTTTTGACTAAGTCTTTTGATCTCTTTGAACCAATTGAACTTGTTGAACCCGTTGAACCAATTTGGTTCAAGGCTCAACGGTTCAATGGTTCATTCCTTTGTTTTTCGCTAAGTCCTTTGATCACTTGAATAAAATGCATTGAATCGACTGCTCATTGAACTTTTGAACCATTGAACCCATTGAAATTTTGAACCAAAATGGTTCAACGGTTCAATGGTTCAAGCCTTCTTCTCTTTGATAAGTGTTTTGAAGCCATCAAACCTTGAAGCGATTGAACTTGTTGAACCTTTGCTGAAGCGCTTAACTCTTATCAATGACATTGAACCTTTGAACCCATTGAACCCGTTGAACCAATTTGGTTCAAGGTTCAATGGTTCAATGTTCAATCCTTCCTTTGAAGCTTGTCGATGAACCTTTTGGTTGAACCTTGTTGTGGAACCAACCTTGAAATTGCCTAAGTGTTGAGAGCTTATTTCTTTGAGAGAATTTACCTGCTAAAGCCGTTGAACCTATTTCCTTCCTGTAGAGTCCATAGAAACTAACTTGTGAAGTCTGTAGAACTGAGTCCATAGAAATGAGTCTGTAGAACTTGGCCTGCAGAGTCCGTAGTTCTCTCTAAGTCTCTCGAGCCTTGAAAGAGTCCATAGATTCAAGCCTGCAGAGTCCATAGTTTTAAGCCTATAGAGTCAATAGATTCAAGCCTATAGAGTCCGCAGATTTTTTAAAAGCTTGAAGAATGGAGAATTTGAATGCACAGAACAATTTTTGAAAAGGGAAGAGAGGATTTTGGTTTGTAGGACCAAAACATTTCATATGTTATCCCAACAATGAGTGACATTTTTTTGGAGACAACAGCTGGCTCTAGTTGGGGAACTTCCTTCAGTTAAAAACTTGGAACCGCTGAGGGGAGTAGAAACTAGAATCCCCAGTGCCTTTGAAGTATGACATTGGGCTATGGAGTCATGTTACCCAAAAAGAAAGATGCCAAAAATAAAAATGAACAACAAAAAATAGAACTAAAGACTATACAAATATACATATGTATAGGTGAACTTAGCTGATACTTCTAGAATTGAAGTGATTCAGATGCTGCCCATTGTGAGACAACGAAAATGGTGTTTCATCTTGATAAACTAGTAGGAAACCATTTTGTCCCTAGAATCAGTGACAGGCGAATGGAACTCTCCACTAGGAATCACATTTTCTATGCATTCCTATTGGTTCTCTCTTCTTGCGCCATGGCAAGACGTGGTCTCCGATCTGAAAACCATAAATCTTTGCTCTCTCAGTGAAGAGTTTCTCTTCCTGACTTTAACGCGTAGTAGTTTGGCTCACTACCATAGCTTCTTGTTCTCCTAGTTCAGTCTAGTGCATGATTTGATTCTCAGCATCAAACACCTGACAAACCACCGACTCAGCATCTCCTTTAGCATGAAGGAATTTGACACCTTTGTCTTGAGCAGCTTTCAACTTGAGTAATAGAGATTCGTACTCAACAGTGTTGTTGGAGTTGCTGAACTGCAACTTATGTGAAGGAGGAAGAATATTCCCTTGAGAAGATATCAACACCATCCCAGCTCCAGCACCGATAGAGGAATTGCTGCCATCGAATTCTCAGATCCAAACATCATCAAAAATTGATCTTCTATCAAATGTTTCTTCATTAGAGAGGGGAGATCCTTTTTCATCTATACTGTGCCCTATCGATTCTTTTGATGTTTTGCTTGAATCAATATTTGGATTGCCACCTAAAGGACTTTCATCAGCTGAAACATGAGCATCCTTTGTGGATAAGAAGTAATTACCCCTGCCTGAAGACTCAAATAGAATCTAAGATTCAGGTGCTGATGTCTGAGTGACAACATATTTTGCCTCCTTTTTAGGGAGCAACCTCTTCATGATGCCTTTGACAGGGATCCTTGCCTCAGACAGGTCCATGCTCAACTCTCCTCCAACATCCTTGCAGAAATTTCATCCCAGTAGAATGCCGTATGAGGCTAGGACGTCTGGCCACCAAGACTGTCATCTTGATTCTCTTGTCTAGAAATGTTGCAAACATAAATTGGGCATCTTTGATCTGTCCCAGTAGTGGCACTTATTTTTTCTCCATGGAGAAACATCTCCTAAATGTCTTGGTCAGTGTGAGACCAAGAGACTCTGCCACTTTGGCAAGCATGACATTGTCAGATGCACCGGAATCAATGATGCAGTTGCTTAGCTTGTGACCATTTATCAACAGGAAAATATAAAAAGGATTTATTTTTCTAGGGGCAGCACGAGGAGTAATGACAAGATTGTTTAGGATGAGCATGTTCTTTAGGGGATCATGAGTTACCTTTCTAATCTCTTGTCCTACAGGGATGGCTGTATTCTTCACACATTCCACCAACCTGTCCAACTGCTCAGGGTTGGCTTGTATGAATTCTAATTCAGTCATTTAAATTTTGGTTTTCTTGACATGGTCAATTATGTCAAATGACTGAAATGGACTAGGAAGAGAGGATGGGAGTTCATCCTTTTGGTTTTTGGGAGGGGATGACTGGCCTGTGAATTTGAAGTTGAAGGTGCAGAAATGTTTGGGGTACTTACTTTTTTAGCAACCACTGGGTCCTTTGGCTAGAAAGGCAGAGTGGTTCCATGCTTAGCAATTAAAATTGCTAGTTGATGTCACTCTTCTATCTTTTATTTATTAACTTGTTGGGCTGATTGGTTCTTGGACTAGGTGAACACTGCATATGATCCCTCGACTGCTTCACCTTTACTTCTAGGATCATCTTGGTAATTTAGGGTACCAATGTTGGAGTCACCAGTTGATTCTTTTTGGTCCTCCATAAAGAGATCAACATCATTTTCTTGATCAAACTTAGGTTGGAAAGAGAAATCATGTTCAGTTTCTAGATATCCAACTACTGAGTTGGTTGGAGGTGTTTCAAGGGCAAGGTTCCTCTATGGGAGAGGCAGACGATTTGGTTGCTCTTGACTTCTGGCAGCATTGCCTTGATATGGTTGGTTTTTAAATGTCCCCCTTGGCATATCTCAATAAGGAGGAGTAGACATACCCTGGGCCACTTGTCTTTTCAAGGCTAGCAGTTCATTTGCCAGCTTTTGCACCATTTGATCAGTGGTGCCTGTAGATGAATTCTCAGAAGATGAAGAGGACTTACCTCTATTTGGGTCTCTCCTTATCTTCCCTACTAAGATAAGGTCATCTTCTACCCTAGTAGCCAAGTCTTGAGCAACCTCGAGATCTATGTGGCCAACACGTCTCAACAAAAAACTCACTTCAGGTAGTTGTGAGTTAATGAAGAAGCATTTGAGGTTTTCAGGTGTTGGCTGAGCAATTACAAAAATTTGATTTCTCAGCTTGTCAAACTTTGCTATGAAATCCCTCATGGGCTCATGAGGTTCCTTCTTTATTTGTGTGAGATGGGCCAGCAAAGTGTGTGCATCTTTTGCAGGCTTGAACCTTGCTTCGAATTTGACTTTGAGTGTGTCCCAGTCAGTCATTGACCTAGCCTACAAATGGTAAAACTAGTCTATAGTAGCACCTTGTAGTGTTTCCATGAAAATCCTGACTTCCACATCCTCAAATTCCTTGTCTATCACACCATAGGTTATGCTGAAGGTTGCAATGTGTTCATCAAGATGAACTCTGCCATCACCAAAAAATTTGGGGAAATTCTTTCTTGAGTTGCATGGGAGTTCATGTAGAGGTGGAGTGAGGTTGAGTGGGCCAAAAGAGTTACCCCAGGGGCCTTGAACTACCATGATGGGATTATAAAAAAGAGGGATAACAAATCTAGGCAGCATGTGGATAGGCAAAGCTCTGCTAACAGTAGAAAAAGTAGTTCTGCCTTGTGTTGGTGTCCTGGTATGGGTAGGAGGAACATTCCTAGATCATTAAACTTGAAGTTGGGTATGAAATAAGTCAAAATTTCCTTGCTACACCAACTCAAAGATAGGGTCAACAACACCTCAAACTCTCTGGCTTTTGGTATTTGTGAAGTTGCCATATTGTGAAACAAAAATGCAAAAGGATTGGTCCTGCTTCAGCTTGAAGCTTGAGGCTTCAAACTTCTTGTCCTTCCCCAGCGGCTCTGGTTTTGTAGACCAAATAATATAATGGAGATGGAGGAAGATGGTAAGGCTATAATGATAATGGGTAAGACACGGAATGGAGTCGCCAGAATATGTAATGGATAAGGATAGGAACTGCTTGTTTGAATCCCCAGCGGAGTCACCAAAAATTGTTGGGTGAATATTTTGTCAACTAGCTAACTAGTGAGCAAAATAGGTCTCTTCAACCACAGCATAGGGAGATTGGTTGGCCAGATGTGCAGGTTTACTACATCAGTAGGGGACAAATCTCTCCTCTCATCAAGGGGAGGTTCCCTATAAGTATGAGGCTCTATATACTATATATATATATAAAATAACAATCAGGGGTAGGATACACCATCCATCTCTCTTATTTCAGAGATGATGTTCACAAACAAAGGAGAAAATCCTAGTGAAAAACTGAAGGCAATTCTCTTCTTTCAGAAGTGTTCTTGTAGGGAACAGTGGAGTTCTTTCAGGTAGTGACAAGTAACTGGTAACCAAAGGCGTAGTAACCAACAGACTGAGACGTAGCACAAAGTCTCCACCTCGACTTTCCAAGAGTGAAATTTGAAGGATAATGAGGGCACAAAGTCATCCCAAGATCCTTTACATAGGAAGAAGGATAATGAGGGAACAAAGTCATCCCAAGATCTTTTACACAAGAGCAGAAAGAAAACACACTAAAAGCAATTGTGAGGGCATAAACTCTCTCTATAGTTGGCTTCAGGACACCTTCCTGATTACTTTCACTAGTTTTGCTTGCCAAATTAAATAAACAAGAACACATTCAGAAGACAGACATAAGAACAATCTCCTAAAATGATACAAGCTATAACAGCACAAAGTCTGCAAACAACTTGATTTATCATTTAGATAAAATGATATGAACACCAATCTGAGCTCAAAGTCTCAGTATTCGCCTTTCAATTTGGGCAGAGTTTTGCTTCTGTATTGGGAATATCTCCTTTGCATAATGAGAGAAATTATAATGTATAGCCACCAAGTAAGGCTTAGCACTCTTTCCCATGGGATGGCCCACGTTGCAGTCAATGCCTTCAATGTGCCCTTAGTTCTATTTGGAGGGCCATGCTAGGAACAGTGTCTTGCTTTAACTATGGCATGTCCAGTCATCTAATATGTCTTTTCCTGAGTATGGACCATCTGGTCCATTCCCTTTGATGTTTTGTGCAGCTGTCCATTTCATCTTTACTCTAAGGGAGACCAATAGGTCGTGCCTTTAATCTTTAAGGGTTCAAATATCTATTTTGAGGACTGTTCCACCTGCTAGAATAATTACTGCATAGATATTTTGGCCTTTCCCTCTTTTTGCTATGATTTGAGCCCTAAGGCTATCTTTCCCCTTTCTAGTTTTGTCTTTTACTAGCATTTGAGCTCTTAGGGCTATATCCTCAGACTTGTTGGCTCTTTACGCTCTTCCATCAGCAGTTCTTCCCTTTGGTCTTTTGGCCTTTGAATGCATTCGAGCCCGTGCTCAAGCCTTCAAAGATCAATGGCTATTTTATTGCCATGAATTTTGATGTCTGCGGGCCCATCAATATCCTTGACAATTCCTTCAGCTTTCTTGTTTGATTTGGCCACTTTTCATTGATCTTAACAAGTGATGCATGGCATTTTCTACTGTGAAACTGGTGAGGACACCTGGCAGCATCCGCTTAACTTATAGAAGCTTTAGATACCTTTTGAGAGTCCTGCAAAGATGACACTTGGCGACTTCCACTAAGCTTTAGAAATACAATAGAAACATTCAAGACTCATTTGGATTCACACAGATGATGACACTTGGCACTCTCTGCTCACTTTAGCAACTCACCTAGGGCCCACCACAGTCCTTACTCAATAATGAAACAAAAGGAAGAAATTGTGGATGTTGACACTTGGCAGCTTCTACCGAGATTTACAATGGGACACAAGGAAGAAACTATGGATGTTGACACTTGGCATATTTCACTGAGTTATAATGAAACACATGGCACGTTTCGTAGCTTTGAAACTTATTAGAAAATGTGTCTCGATAGACAACACTTGGCAGCTTCTGCTTTGACTTTATAAGGGACACGTGGTAGCTTCCGCTGCACTTTGAGGTTTGATCTTTCTTGGAGGGAACCTGCCCTTCAGGGTCTTGAAAGATGGTTCATTTTCTGAGTGTCTAGTGTCCCCCATGAGGGTACCTACCCTTCAGGATCTTCCAGGTGGCCTTCAGGCTTTAATTCCTTCAAATAAAATGTCTGAAGGAATTTCTTTGGACAATTTGTCCAAAGGAAATCTTTCCTTCACTTTGTCTTTTTTCGTTGGGTATTTTTCCATGAACTTTTCTCTTCGGTTGGGCTTATTTCCTTTGGACAAAAGTTTGAAGGAAATGGTCCTTAACAACTTTACCATGGGAACTTTTTTGAAGGAATTCCTTGTTCATTTTTGCTCGCTGCCCTTTGCAAGGGCACTTGGCTTGGTTCATTGCCCTCTGCAAGGGCACTCGGCTTTGGGGCAATCCCTTGAACCTTTGATTGAACCAACTTTAGTTCAACGGTTAAATGGTTCAATCTTGTGTTTGAAGCCTTCCTTTTGACTAAGTCTTTTGATCTCTTTGAACTGATTGAACCTATTGAACCCATTGAACACGTTGAACCAATTTGGTTCAAGGTTCAATCCTTTGTTTTTCACTAAGTCCTTTGATCGCTCAAACAAAATGTGTTGAACCAACTGCTTGTTGAACCTTTGAACCCGTTGAACCTTTGAACCAAAATGGTTCAATGGTTCAAGCCTTCTTCTCTTTGATAATTATTTTGAAGCCGTCGAACCTTGAAGCGGTTGAACTTGTTGAACCTTTTTCGAAGTGCTTAACTCTTGCCGATGACGTTGAACCTTTGAACCCATTGAACCCGTTGAACCAATTTGGTTCAAGGTTCAATGGGTTAATGTTCAATCATTCCTTTGAAGCTTTCCGATGAACCTTTTGGTTTAACCTTGTCATTGAACCAACCTTGAAATTGCCTAAGTGTTGAAAGCTTGTTTCTGTTGACATAGGAAATTGCACCCTTGGCAGGAGGCCAAGCTCCTTCCTTCTCCACGCAACATGGAAACTCCCCTCTCACCTATGGGACTGGCGAAGCTGGAGGGGAGAGTCTCTAGATAAGGGCTAGCTCCCTTTGATGCATCATGTTTGTTCTAGCAAGAGCAAATACATACATATATTGATATATAATGGGGGGATGAAAAGGGAGAGAGATTGCAGGAAAATAAACTACTCTAAAGAGGTGATGCACCAAAATAAGGTCGACCTTCTCACATCCACTCTTGAAACCAGACAAACACATACATACTCTTGATACTTGGCAGAAGGACTAGGCTGCAAAAACTGGCAGGGAGGCTTTCATGAAAACATAGAAACAGAGATTCACCAAGGTGTTGTGAAATGCACACTGTAAGTAGCTCCCTCTATTTTGTACTTTCAAATACTGCTCTTCTCCTTTCAGTTGTAGAGATGGCACCTTGTAGACAATAGGTACGCTGGTGTTGAACCTGTGAGAGCATCAAGAAATAATGAATGAACACAAACAAACACTCAAGACATACTTAGATATATCTAACCAAGAGAGAGGTAAAAATTGCATTTATTGATTCAGGTGAAATTTTGCCAAGGCTACGCCTTACAAATGTGGAAGATCCATCTTAAAATGACAAGTCTTCAATATATAGGAGAAGCAAGGAGGCCCATTTGGCATTCCTTTTTTACAAGTGGCCTATCACGTCCCTTCATTGGGAAAAACAAGTCGCTCAAAACATTAATGAGCTGTGCGCTTTGTCTATTTGTCATCTGCTTTTTTCAAGGTCAATACATAGTTTGTCTACCCATTAAATGTAAAATGGATAAATCAGTTGCATTGATAGCTATTTGCATCCTCTCATGATCAATTCACAATAACTATTTCACCTACTGGAGTCACTTCTCAAATCGGTGCTTCCTTTCACCACTTGGACTAACTGCTTGCTCGCTCAATGCCTGTCTCCTTGTCTTTTCTCAATTTTGTCTCTTCTGGCTCCTTCGGCCCTCAGGGGCGAATCCTTAGCGGGTCACTACATTCTGGCCCCTTGGTTAGCTCTCTCTCAATTGAAAACAAACAGCCATTTCATTTCGCTAACTTTGACGTTCATATGGCTTGTCATTGGTTTGAAAACCAACGGCTAACTTGTTTTTTTAACTTTGACATCCTCTGAGACGTCACCATCCCTGTCACAATGTCATCGCGTCTATATGGCTTATTCTGTGGCTTATCTCCCTTGGCCCTCCGCAGGCACTCTTTCCTTTGTCTCTATCACCTTCTCGAAGGGAAGGTGACCCTTTGGCCTTCGAAAATGTCCCCTTGCACTCGGGTGAGAGTCCCCCGTAAGGGCACCTACCCTTCGGGGTCTTTTGGTGGGTCCTTTGTTTGCCTTGACTTTTCCCGAGCTCCTGCAGACAATTTTCTTGGGTCGCTTGCTTTGTGTATTTTCTACGGACTTTTGTCTGCGAACATTTTTCTGCGAACAAAAAGTCTGCAAAAATTCTCCCGGCTCTTTGCTTTAGCTTTGTATATGCGGCCCAAATTCCTTCAAACTTTTTGTTCGAAGGAATTCCTTCGAGCAAAAAGTTTGAAGGAATTTGAGACTTAGTCAAATTTGAACAAAATTGAACTTAAACAAATTGGGACCTACCCGATCCTTTGCCTTTGAAGTGCCTGCCTCCGCTAGGGCATTTGAACTTGAAGAATCCCCTTCAGCCAAGGGCATACTTTTGAACCAAGCCGTTTAACCAAAAATGGTTCAAGGGTTCAACCATTGCATGTTGATGGACTAGTGAACCAAGGCCGATGAACTTCTTGCTTTGAACCAAGCCTGTTGAACCAAGCTCATTAAACCAAAAGATTAAACCATCCGCTTTGAACCAAGTTCATTGAACCACTTGAACTAGGCCATGAACCAAACTCATGGAACTTGTGCAACCTAAAAATGACTGGCATGGATAGCAAGGGAAGGAGGGGACCAAAAATTTTGCCCGTGGGAAAAATTTGGTCAACAAATTGGCGACTCCCAGGGGAAGCATGCCTGCTATGCTTAGAATCCAGTTGCCTTGCAGTCCATTGGGTGCGGAGTCAGATGCAGCTATGAAAGAATTAGCAATAGCCCTGAAAGATCTGAGAATCAAACATGAAGCTTTTACCCCACACGCAAAGGGAAAGACACAAGGCTAAAAAACACTACCTATGAAAATTGCACTTAGGGAAGACAGGGAAGACAATTGAAAACAAACTATTATATACAGCTAACCAAGAATGTTTGCCTCCCTCCTGGATCAAAGGGAAAACTTCTCAAGTCCCCTTCTTGGTAAGAAGACTTATGGTGTCGGGAAAGTAGCTGAATGAAAAAGAGAGTTGTTGACCTACTACTCTTGCCCGTCACCTAAGTTGGCTTGTATCCGAGTGGATCCGAATCGAACAAGCTTCTGACATATATGTACTCTGCTTGTCCTTGGAAGCCTGTTAAATGCTGGTCCCTCATATTGGTGTTCCTCACCAAGAAATCAATGGCTACTGGCTCATCACCATAACCCCTTTGATCTGCAAACTCCCTCTGCAATATATCATGGTCTTACATGTTTCCTTCTGCCTCGTTGAAGACTCGATCAAACTCATCCTCTACTTCCTTTTGGCCTTATTGAAGAAGGGTGACTGTCATGATGTCTGAAATGGACTCACAAAATGATTGTTCATCCCACAGAACATCACCTCTCTATTTAAAACTCTCTTCTTTCAGCCATTCCTCTAGGAAGACAAGCCTCTCCTTTTCCTCTTTGTTGATTAGGACCTCTAGATGTTCAGAGGTATCCTCCTGATCCTCCTCTAACTCAGGCTCCTCAGTGTAGTCATCCTCTTCATCAAAACAGCAAGGAAGTTCATCAAACAGAGGGGAAGAGAGCTCACCATGAGTTTGTTCCTCCTCGTATTGCTAGAACATCTACATATATGCAAGTTTTGCATCTTTTCCATTGCTGATAAGGTCTTCACAAGGAGCATTAATGATGATTTCATCTTTGTTGTCACTCATGACAGCCTCTTGAATAACTGTAGATTGGATCTTCTACTCCTCACTCACCTCCTGCAGAACATGTTCTTCCTTGAGAAGGGGTGAGGTGGAGAAAACATGTGGAAGAGGAGGCAGTCCTTGAGCTAGAATCGAATGATTCTCCTCTTTCCACTTGGTCAACACTTCATCAATATCAGGTACGGCCTAATATCTTTCTTGGAAATGTGTAGGTGGGGTGTGTTCAGACATAGAATGCACCATTTGGTCTGAACCGTCCATCACGCATTGGCTGAGGAATTTCTCTCTGGATTCCAACTCTGCAATTCTCTTGGCCAGATCTTCTTGGAAAAGCCTTTCTTGGAGGTCTCCAGCATCATCATCAGTAGGAGCAACCTCAACTTCTTCAAGGTTTTGATAAAAACCTTACTTCTCCTCCTTACTGCCCCATGATTCTATTATTTTTTTCCAATTCAAGATTTCGAAATTGGAATTTTGCTCCTGTGAATAGGTAGCAACTTTGTTTTCTCCAAGGTCCTGGGGCTCCTCCACAAGGTCTGGAAGTTTGAACTCTCTCTCAAAAAGCAGCTTCATCCTAGCCTCTAAATCTTCAATTTATTTGGCAAGGTTGTCCAGAAAGAGTCTTTCTTGGAGGTCACCAGCGTGATTATCTTCAAAGCTCTGGGCTGGTTCTTGGCAATCCTTCCTCCAACTCAAAATCTGCACATCATGCTAAAAAACTTGGGAAGTCCGAGGAATGCAAAGAAGAGACTGTTAATGCACTGGAGGAGTCTCTAGAAGAGGGACATGCTAGCTGGTGGTATTCCCCCCAATGGAAGATTCACAATCTAAGGAGTTGAGAAGATTCATCTCCATGGGATGTTGTTCTGATGTCTTCTGGTGTTGGAAAGCCAAGTGCACAGGATTGAGAGTGAATGTATTTGTTGAGCTAGAGTGAGCAAGTGCTATCTGATAGAAAGGTTTGGTGCAAAAAAGGGGGCCTTCTTCAGATTAGGAGGGGGCGCGCAAGGCTGACTGCCTTGAATAGATGGATTTCTCCATTTTGCTCTCTCCTCCTCCATGGATTGCAAGGCCTGTGCTTGCCCAAACAAGCACTCCTCTTTATACATCAGCTCCTACTGATATCTGTATTGCTCTTCCAGTTTTTTAATTACAATTCCAGGGCCACTTCCCTTATCATTGCAGGGCAAATAGGAGAGCTGTTTAAGGGGATTGCATAAATATTTGGAGCCTGATCATAATCATACAAAGGAAAATAAGACCCATGATTTTGTGTAAAAGAAATATACATACAAAAGATGATTTTTGATGGCACCAAGATGCTTAACTAGCAAATTTAACTTAGAGTCACCAAATGCTGAAAATATTTGATTTGCTGTAACAGGACCAACATCAATCCTGAGAACTTACTGAGGTGTCAAACTGTGTCCCACCGGGCGTGCCAGAACTATTGATGTAGGAAATTGCACCCTTGGCAGGAGACCAAGCTCCTGCCTTCTCCATGCAACATGGAAACTCCCCTCTCACCTGTGGGACTGGCGAAGCTGGAGGGGAGAGTCTCTAGATAAGGGCTAGCTCCCTTTGATGCATCATGTATGTTCCATCAAGTGCAAAAACATACATATATAGATATATAATGGGGGGGATGAAAACGAACAGAGATTGCAAGAAAATAAACTACTCTAAAGAGGTGATGCACCAAAATAAGGTCGACCTTCTCACATCCACTTTTGAAACCAGACAAACACATACATACTCTTCCGACTTGGCAGAAGGACCAGGCTGCAGAAACTGGCAGGGAGGCTTTCATGAAAACATAGAAATAGAGATTCACCAAGGTGCTATGAAATGCACACTGTAAGTAACTCCCTCTGTTTTGCACTTCCAAATATTGCTCTTCTCCTTTCAGCTGCAGAGATGGCACCTTGTAGACAACAGGTATGCTGGTGTTGAACCTGTGAGAGTATCAAGAAACAATGACTGAACACAAACAAACACTCAAGACATACTCAGATATATCTATCCAAGAGAGAGGTAAAACTTACATTTATTGATTCAGGTGAAATTTTGCTAGGGCTATGCCTTACAAATGTGGAAGATCCATCTTAAAATGACAAGTCTTCAATATATAGGAGAAGCAAGGAGGCCCATTTGGCGCTCCTTTTTTACAAGTGGCCTATCGCATCCCTTCATTGGGAAGAACAAGTCATTCAAAACATTAATGAGCTGTGCGCTTTGTCTATTTATCATCTACTTTTTTCAAGGTCAATACGCAGTTTGTCTACCCATTAAATGTAAAATGGAGAAACCAGCTGCATTGCTAGCTGTTTGTGTCCTCTCATGATTAATTCACAAGAATTATTTCACTTGCTAGAGTCACTTCTCAAATTAGTGCTTCCATTCGCCACTTGGACTAACTGCTTGCTCGCTCTATGCCTGTCTCTTTGTCTTTTCTCAATTTTGTCTCTTCTAGCTCCTTTGGCCCTCAGGGGTGAATCCTTAGCGGGTCGCTGCATTCTGGCCCCTTGGTTAGCTCTCTCTCAGTTGAAAACAAACGACCATTTTGTTTCGCTAACCTTGACGTTCATATGGCCATCATTGGTTTGAAAACCAATGGCTAACTTGTTTTGTTAACTTTGACGTCCTCCGGGATGTCATCATCCCTGTCACAACGTCATCAAGTCCATATGGCTTTGTCTGCGGCTTATCTTCCTTGGCCCTCTGCAGGCACTCTTTCCTTTGTCTCTATCACCTTCTCGAAGGGAAGGTGACCCTTCGGCCTTCAAAAATGTTCCCTTGCACTTGGCTGAGAGTCCCCCACAAGGGAACCTACCCTTTAGGGTCTTTCGGTGGGTCTTTTGTTTGCCTTGACTTTTCCCGGGCTCCCGCGAACAATTTTCCCGGGTCACTTGCTTTGTAAAGTCCGTGGACATTTTCCCTTGAACAAAAAGTCTGCAGAAATTCTCCTGGCTCTTTGATTTATCTTTGTATATGCAGCCTGAATTCCTTTCAACTTTTTGTCTGAAGGAATTCCTTCGGGCAAAAAGTCTGAAGGAATTCGAGACTTAGTCAAATTTGAACAAAATTAAACTTAAACAAATTGGGACCTACCCGATCCTTTGCCTTTGAAGCGCTTACCCTCCGCTAGGGCATTTGAACTTGAAGACTCCCCTTCGGCCAAGGGCATACCTTTGAACCAAGCCATTGAACCAAAAATGGTTCAACGGTTCAAGGGTTCAACCATTGCACACCGATGGACTAGTGAACCAAGGCCGATGAACTTCTTGCTTTGAACCAAGCTCGTTGAACCAAGCCCGTTGAACCAAAAGATTGAACCATCCGCTTTGAACCAAGTTCATTGAACCACTTGAACCAGGCCATAAACCAAACTCATGGAACTTGTGCAACTTGAAAATGACTGGCATGGATAGCAAGGGAAGTAGGGGACCAAAAAATTTGCCTATGGGAAAAATTTGGTCAATAGTTTCTTTGACATAATTTACCTGCTAAAGCCGTTGAACCTGTTTCTTTCCTACAGAGTTCATAGAAACTAACCTGCGAAGTCCGTAGAACTGAGTTCATAGAAATGAGTCCGTAGAACTTGACCTGCAGAGTTCGTAGTTTTCTCTAAGTCCCTCGGGACTTGAAAGAGTCCATAGATTCAGCCCTGTGGGGTTCGTAGTTTTAAGCCTGTAGAGTCCATAGATTCAAGCCTGCAGAGTCCGTAGATTTCTGAAAAGCTTGAAGAATGGAGAATTTGAATGCATAGAGCAATTTTTGAAAAAGGAAGAGAGGATTTTGGTCTGTAGGACCAAAATAATTCATATGTTATCCCAAAAATGAGTGACATTTTTTTGGGGACAACATAGTGCATGTTATTTTTGTTAAAGATTCAAATCTATTAATATCCCTCTGATCCATAATCGATAACAATTAAGTGTCGTAACAATAGAAAACACACTTGACTAATGGATCAAAACTTTAAAGTCATGATTTAATAAAAGTTGATATTTTAAAAGATTAAAAGATTTTAAAAATTCACATTGACTAAAATTTAAGAGTGCAAATAATAATAGAGGCAAAATCGACAGAAATATCAAACATGATTTGATAACAGAGTTTGGCTCTTAAAGCCTATGTCTGAAAATCCACTCAAAGTGAGGATTGCTCCATTAAATTATTGTAAAATAGCTTACAATTCCTTATAAGTCTTTCAAAATCTTCCTTTAGGACTTTACTCTATCAAAGAGATATTCTCAAACCAAAATTATATAGCTTGAGGCCTTTAAAAATCTCTCTATGGCTTTATATCACCCTTTACACATGCTTGGTCTTCACGAAAAAACATGTCTTCAATTACAAGTTTAAGCACTTTATATAGTGTTTTGAGTTGCAGGTGTAGTGGTTGGAGTGTTTTCTTTTTACCAAAAATGCATAGGTTCAAATCCTATGGCATGGCATTGGTGTTAATCCTAACCAATTATCCCACATTGGTAAAGTGGGTGCGAAGTTGGGTGTTAAAATCCCATGAAGTTCATGGTTTGTTAATGCCTTAAAAAGGCATAGTCCACGTTGGGGATAATGTGAAAACATTGGCATTCGGTTTTGGCATTAAGCATGGAAAACTTGGCATGTTATTTGGGCTTGGTATGGGTTTGATACATGGCAAGTGGCTTATGTGGTAAATGGAATGTTTGTTTGGCATGGAACATTCAATGGTCTTTGAGCATGATAAATAATTACATGAATATATAGTCAATAAGTGACTATTAATAAAATTTTACCATGAAATATTATAGTGGTGGCAAGCCATGTGGTGGTTGAGGACCCACCACATGGACCACTCATATCTGACACTTGTCGACGTCCAACTAGATGCTCCATAACTTTATCAACAATAGGGTCCCCCTCCATAATAAAAGTGGACTCCACTGACTACGGTCCCCGTAGCTAACCTTTTACACTAGTCAAGGACAAATCATGAAACTAACTATTTCCTCACATGAAGTCGTTGCTATATGTCACTGCATCATGAGTCCACTTGACGTGCTAGAATTATGCCATATCACCCTGTGTCATCTTTTTGACCTGTTTAATATAGAAACTTCAATGCATGATATCTTGCACATATGAGCTTGAAATCAATCCATTCAAATTGCACCAAAAAAGTCTCGATGAGCTCTACATTGTGCCAATAATCAATCTACAATTTAATGAATTCTACTTTGGAACAAAACATATATCCTCCTGGATCAATCCTCCCCACTAGAAGCTTTTAAACCTCCAAAAGTTGATTAATTGGTAAAAAGGTGATGGTGTTTCTCCCTCACTCTTCTGGCTTCCATCCTTTTGGTCGTGTTTAGGTGTTTCCCTTTGAGACCAACATGAAGATACTCAACATCTCCCCTTCATAAAGTCTAAACCTTCCTATCAAGAATTATATCTTCCTGTAATTTTGTTAGATACTCAAGAGCAAAATCATCAACAGAAGGAATGGATACACTCTCATCATGATATACAATCATCAAAGGCACCTAGAATTTTAGATTTTCCACATTCACAACTAAATAAATCTGCATATAAGATGGCAAATCTAATCAAAAAGCATTTTTACTAATATTTTCTATAATTTGGAAAGGACCATACTAGATTGGTTTCAACTTTTTACCTTAACCTGTCAGCCTTTCCTTACTAATGTGAAGCCATACCAAATCACCTATAGCAAACTGGTGAATAACATGATATTTGTCATGTTTTGCTTTGTACTTTCCTTGACTTTTTTCCAACTGATCTCTGATAGTCTGGTGTACTTGTTATATTTTTGTAATGAACTTCTTCACTTTAACAACATCATTGCGTTCATCTGTAGCTGAATCTTGTCCATAACAAACATCTAGATGAGATTTAGGCAAGTATCCATACAAACTTCAAAAGGATATTTCATAGTAGAATAATTAAGTGCACAATTGTAAGCATGTTGAATATAGCATAAATGCTCATCCCAAAATTTGGGATGTTTATTACAATAACCCCTAAGCAAATGTACCACTGTGCAATTCACAAACTAGGTCTGACCATCAGTCTGTGGATGAAATGCAATGCTCTTATTCAACTTAGTGTCTATTAATTCCCACAATGTTGACCAAAATTCCCAAAAAAATTGAGAATCTTGATCATAAATAATAGAAGTGGGCAAACTAAAATGAACCCATACATGTTGAAAGAACATGTGTGTTGTACCTTCCCTTATAATTTGCTTAGTTCAAGGGATCAAAACACACATCTTGCTAAATATATCCACTACCAAATTCAAATAATCATGTTTCCTGTAGACATTCAATTTGTAACTCCATTTGTGTCAAAATTGTCAATCTTACTCGAATTGCATTCAAATGCACATTTTAGGTCAAAATCCATAAAATGCCCTAAATGGTTCGAACTTGTTACTTACAAGTGCCAGTTTAGGTCAAAGTATCCCTGAATAAGGTAATGCAATTTATGGGCCAGCTAACTTTGATCAGATCATTTTAATTCAAAATGACAATTTTGCCATATAGTGCTCTAGATCACTCTTTTCTTCTAATTCATTGGTACACGTCCCATACCTTTGTTATTTGGTGTTGGCAACATCCTAAATGGGAATATAGCTCCAACGCATCTAACATTGCCTTTAAGTTCCTCTCCAGTCAAATTACGACTCAGTAATATGCCTTTCTGACCATTTTGATTAATTGAGGGCCAATTTTCAAATAATTGCAAAATATTGATTAACCTTGTTTAAGGCTAATTAATCCAAATCAAGAGCTTAAATAGATTTTCCATGAGAGTTGTTGAATATTTCTTTTTGAAAATTGATTCTTATTAACTGCATCCTCTATGGGGTGGTATCCATCAAGCCATAAGTGCATAAAATATTAGGATTATGGGTCACACATGCCTAGTTAATGCCTCCCATGCCTCTTTAATGCTTATTTATCTTGAGGATATTTATGAGTTTAATTCCAAATATTATGATTATCCATGGCCACACATCTCAATCTTGAGATGGACGGTCATGGTTAATCCTGACCAATCTCAAAAATCTATAAATAGAGAGGCCATGGATATGAATTTTAAGCTATTTTGGTGTAAAGTTATTATGCTTAAATATCTTCAAAAAGCTTAAATATTGCAAAGTTATAATGTTAAATTGTTTCCACAAGGTTTTGCATTTGATCATATATTTTTCTTGCAAGCTTCATTAATAATCTAGTTTAGTGATTTGGAATCAAGAGCCTAGGTTTTATGGAGTGTTTTTGAGGCATTAGAGGAGCTTACCACCGTTGTTGACAAAGATAAGGATACTTGATCAAGGGAGAACATGTTTTTGAGCCACATGGGTATGGTGAATCCATTTGGGAAGGTAATATGGTGTTGCTTTCTTTCATTTGTTTCTTTTTATCCTTTGTAATTCCCATAGGAATAGATAGTCTTGGTTAGTTAGTTCTTTATGTATGTTTCATTATTTATGGACTAATGTTTGACTAACTTACTTTGTAATTTTCTCTACATCTTGGCACACTCAGTGGGACAAGATGCATCTCACACCTGAATAAGATCATTTTGCAACTTTAAAACATTCATTTAGACCCTTAAAACTCTTGTAAATTGATTTTCTAACTTTATTTTGCCATTTTTGTTTGCCACAATTTTACACGGTAACCGACATTGATAAGTACTATCGACATCAGTTACATAGCTTAATTGGCATCGATTAGTAAAATTGACATCGATTAGATCTCAATCAGCTAAAGTAACCATCGTTGATTGTAATAACCAATGTCAATCACTCTATTTTTCTTAAAACACAGACCCGAGAGCTATTTTTCTAAAGTTCATTGTTTCAAGCTAAAAACAGCTTCAAAGCTAAAAGACATCCTAATATTTTTATTGCAAGACCAAGCTTGATATTTGATAAAAACATGTTTAAATCACCTTTTGTATGCTTAAAAATCAATTAGGAACTTTATTTTAGTGTTTAGCAAAGAATTTAAATGTTTTGGCGAATGTTTTCAAAGTTTGCAACTAAGACCAAGGGGTCAAATGAACACCACCAAATATTTCATTTGGGTTTAAAATTGAACACACTTGTCAATTCTTGTTTACAATATTTGTTTACTTGGGTTTTGTTTTGCAAAAAGAGGAATGTTGCATGTATGCTCTTCCATTTGTCCCCTTTAGGGAACCGTTGGAATCAAAAGTGTCATTCCTATTGTAAATAGCCTAGTCCAAGGCTTAGAAAGAATGTCACCTAAAGCACTCCCCAAAAACTCATCAAAGTTTAGGTGATCTTGAAAATGGCCCTAAAGTCTTTCTATTTTATGTTTTCTTTATTCTCATGCAAACTTGGCTTACAAGGGGGACACCATTACATCCCATGAGTTCATTAGGGAAGCTTTGACCTGGGGTTTCACATCCTAGCATTGACATCATTTGACTCCTTTGGAGTTTCACATAAGACATATCTGCATTTGGACATCACACTACACTGAGCAAATAGCAAGATGTAGTGGTTGTAAAAAGGACTAAACTTTTTTACAACTATCCAATGTTATGGTCACCTAATTTTTGTGCTTATATTTTTCATCATTTGACGTGAAAGTCATTATCTAATTTATTCCCCTAGAATGATCAAAACTTTACTAGTTTAGTGGACCCCACTTTGCCATACCTTGTCAGTTTAGACTTAAGATGTTTGTTTTTTGTCATTAGCTTACTTGGTCTTGATTTGTGTCTAAAACTGCTTGTTAAATCAATAAATTTAACCAAAACACATTGTCCTTAATTTTCTTGAGCAAGGGAGGCATTCCACTGTCCAAAGGGAAAATTCACCTTTCCCTTATTCAAATTGTTATCAAAAGCTTTGTGTCATGTCATCCACTTTGGCGTAGTCATGCTAACCAATTGAGTCTAGATCTTTTACCCAATTGATTTAAATCTTTCATTTATAATCCACATTCAAAATTGAACCTTTTTGAGTTCTAAGGGTTGGTGTGTCAAAGTGGGTTCACCATTAGCGTACTAAGCTTGTTTTAACTCGGGTTCAATTTTCCATTTGGATTGAAGGTCATTTATTAAGACTCAAAATCACATTATCATCTTGGTGGACTCAAGTCATCTTGTGTATCATTCATGCTTTGAGTCCTAGAATATATTTTATCTTACTAGAATCATGTGGCGACGTTGTGCTGCCTATTTGGTCCTAGCTTTATACTTAGTGATTCACGTATGTTTTTACATTTTGAGTTGCTTAGTTCATTTTGTCTTCTTCGTAATTTGGAGAGCTTTCCTCTAAACTTCTAGGGTCAACTTTTTAAAGTTGAAACTAGATTTTACAGTGTGGGTGTATCATAAAGATCTAGGCTCTGGTGTACTAGTTTTCATCTTGGGTCTTTGAGTTACCTTGCTCTCTTCCAATCTATCCGATTTCGACTTTATCAAAGGTTGAGTAGACTCGTGAACTAAATCTTCTAAATTATACATGGTTTAAAACTACCCTCCCTTATAGTCTCATTGGTACCTTGGTTATTTGTTTAAAATAGATCCAAAACATACTTTCATTGGCTATCAAAGCATTGGTCCAAAGTTAGTCAAACACACAGAACATCTCTTTTCAGACATGACTCAAAGGCTTACTCGTAGTGGGGCCTCTTATGGTCTTAGTTATGAAGATAACCAATTTTATGATGGTCAAGATAACCTCATTATTGTTGATGATATTTCCACAATAGTAGGATCCAAAGATGATTACAATGGATATCAATCCCAAGAAGATCAAGACAAAGCCCTTCTTAGATTGATAGAATCAGGTGCTAGACTACCTTCTAATTTTCCTATAGAACAATTGCATACCTTAGTTAGAGAAGGATAATAACGATGGCAAGAGCAAGCTTTTGCACAAATAGACATACCTTCCTCCTCTAACAAAGGAAAGGAAATATAAACAGAGTCAAAACCCACAAATCTGGATCTTCTACTTAAGATCAAGATAATAAGTCAATGATATGTAGATCAACTTGTCATAGACTTAACTGACTCCCTAGTTGCCACTTCAATTCACAATAATGCTTCGAAAGAATAAATAAATGTGGTTGAAAATATGCAACAAATATTGGATGAGGACATTACCATAGTAGATCAAGGTAATCTAAATGAACAGTTAAAGTCACAAGAGACTTTACAAAGTGTTCCATTTGATATGGAACATACATTCTTCAATCATCAAGAACCTCTTGTTACTTTACAAAATCAAAAACCCAAACATTCAATTCAAATTGAGGAAATCCCTCAAGACAATTTGGCTAATTCTTTTCAACCAACCCAAAAATTGGTAAATAAACATAGAAATTTCCAAAATCAACAAAGTTCAAAACAACCAAATTCAAGGAATATTTTACAATCCAAGAATCAATGGTATATGTTCTCAACTCAAGGAGCAAATCAAAACCAAGTCATGGATGAAAAAGCATACACTCCCTATAGATCCACACAAAACTAGGGGCACATTCCACCCCAACAACAACAAAACTAGGTACACATTCCACCCCAACAACAACAAAACCAGGGTCACATTTCACTCCAACAGCAATGAAACCAATGGCACATTCCACCCCAATTGCAACAAAACTGGGGGCACATTCGACCCCAACAACAATGAAACCAATGGCACATTCCACCCCAACAACATCTTATTCAATCCACCAATGCACCAAACATGCAAAAATGGAATTCTATGAAGGAAATTGTTTAAAGATTGGAGACAAATAATAAAGTCAAAAAGTACAACTTCGATGAGATATGCCCATATCTATTTTATTTATCTATTCTCCAAAATCCCTTTCCACCTCATTTTGAGGCACACAAATTTGACAAATACAAAGGAAAAGGAGATCCACGTGAGCACCTATAGGCATTCTTTATTTAATGTCAAGAGGTTGCTTACAGTAGCAAGTACTTACTACGACTATTTTCACAAAGTTTAGTGGGATAAGCTCTTGATTGACTACTTAAACTACCTAAGGGATCTGTTATGGATTAGAATGACTTATCAAAAAAGTTTGTTAACCATTTCTCATATAACATAGAACATGAATTAACCATTGTTGACTTATGTAAAGCTAAGTAACATGATGGTGAAAGTTTCACTGCATATCTACAAATGTGGAGAGCATTGGTAGGCCGCTTTCAACATAACTTGCTAGCCAAATAGTTGGCTGATATCTTGGCATAGAATTTACATCTTGAAGTTGTACATAATCTATGGTTAGCTTGTGCTAAATCATTTGAATAAATTTTTGATAAAGTAGTACAGATTGAGAAGGCTATTATTGTTGAGGGCTGTGTTAAGATTTTTGTCCAAGGTCAAGCATCTAATCAGACTTAATCATCAGCTCAAACAGTTACATAGGATAAGCCTAAGGGCTTTAGCAAAAATAAGAACATGGTCAGAAATGGGGAGACATAAAAAAAGACATGTACAAATAGTACAGGCTATGCCTTCTTCAAATGTATAATTAACTCCCCCAAATCCACTGCCTACTTTGTAGAGACAACCTCCATGAAGGACATTTCATAACAATTTTGGAGTCTTTAGCAAGTTAGGAGAATCGATTGAAATAGTGTTACAAAATATCTTTGCAGCTAACTTAATTATATGGCCAATACCAAGGCCATTTCCTTAAGATCATCCAAAACCAGATTGGTACAAAGAGAACAAATGGTGTAACTTTCATCATGTTGTTGGTCACGGTGTATATCATTGCATTCAATTGCAACATATTATTGAAGACTTTATTGAAAGTGGTGAACTAAAAATTAAGTTGGCTCCTAATTAGGACACAAATTAGGATATGGGAATCTACAAAGACCCCTTTCCTCGACATGATCCACTGCCACTAAGAAACAATCAAAATGGACACAATCAAAGACAGAGGTAGATTCAAAACCAACAACAAGGTCAAAATCATAATGAGCATAATTTAGATCATAATTCCCACACTAATAATGTAGCTTATAATAATGTACCTTATGACTATAATAACATTGTGGGATGCATTTCTACAACCCACATTGCCACTATTACTATAAAATCATGTGGCCAATCTCATGCTCCTCACAACACATGACCCCTCATTATAGGGTCAGCACCCTCTCCCCCTAGTAATACCATGTCGAGTTTGCATCATCATATTGTTACTCTATTTTCATTGGTTACTAATCCTAAACAACACTATTGTTCTTCTAATTATAATAACTCCTTGCCACCTCTAGGTTGTGCAGTTGCAACTAGACACCCGCGAGTTACCATCCAGGGCCCTTCACCTACTTTTTCCATAAAACCCAATGAGAACATTGTGCTAATGGTTCCAAATCCAAATACTATCCCAACAAAGACTAAACTAATTCAATCCACAATTCAAAGGCCTTATAGTCTAACGGATCAATCAGATAAAACCCCTGTACAAATTTATATATTAGAACTCTTATAGACATTTGATGTCCATAAAACCATCTTCAACAAACTTTTACAAGAGTCTATTATGCCTAATGATATAAACCTTAATAAGTTTTAGAACTTAGTTGGACATTTGTCTTCATTTCATCAAATCACATTTGATCAAAAGGATATGTCCACCCTCGACCCAAACCATAATAACCCACTATACATTGAGATAATTATTATAGATCACAAGATCATGCATGTTCTTATAGATAAAGGTTCAGGGCTAAACATCATATCTCTTAAACTGGTACGTCAATAGGGTTACATGGATAAAGACATCCATCTAGAAACTATTATAATCAAGGCATACAACAACATTGAGAGGGAGTCATCTGGTACAATTTGGTTACTAGTCATGGTTGGGTCTATTTCTCATCATACATTATTCCATGTTGTGGATATTGAGCTTCATTATAACATACTTCTTAGTCATCCTTGGATCCATGAAGTACAGGCAGTTCCATCTACTCTTCACCAATGCCTTAAGTTTCCCCATGATGGGATCGAGGTTACTATTCCCACTTATTAGTAGCCATACCAATACTACAAACATCTTGAAGTAGAGTTTCATGATTATAACTATTGCCCAGGTTATGAATTCATTGCAAAAAAGAAAAAAGCCATCATTTCTCATCCATCTCCATCTAATTATATAGTAATTAGTGATCTAGCCTCCACTTCGACTGATCCATTTCATGCAGCTCTTGCCAAATAGGTTATTATTAAAGACACATGCATTTCCATGTACCATCTAAAGGATGCCCTCCATATTACAAAATTACCAAAATTCCCTAAAACATTTGGTAAGCTTAAAAATTTCCAGACTCCTAACAGACTCGATCAGATTTGGCAACTAAAGAAGAAGCAACCAAAACCTCTTGTGGTTTTTATACCTATAATTGCACCAAATAAAGATCAAGAGGCTTTTATCAAGGGAGATTGGTTATATTCTAAAGGCATTATTTATTGTTTTTAAAATCCAAAGTATCCTATCCCTAACAGGATAATAGATCATCTTGACTATACAGAGAAAGGCCTTGGGCCACAGGCACAAGGAATTTTAGAACCCTTATCAGTTGGAGTTGTCAATTGGAATCATGGTCTCAGATTTAAACCACCATAGGATGACCTCATAACACTTGGTAGTGACTCTTCTCAAATGAGTAGTAACGAGACTCCTAGCAATGACACAATGTCCCATTATAGCCTTTTTGATGAGCTTGATGATTCAGATTTGTTTGATTCAAATGCCATATTGACCATAACACCTATTGGAGCGTCTCATCCTGAAGCAAAAATCTATCCTATTGGACCTTCTCATCCTAAAGCAAAATCTTGTCCTAGTGGTGCTTCCCTTCCTGAAGTAGGACATTATATCTTTACCATTGGTGCTTCATATCCTAAAGTAAACCCTCAGTGTAACCTATGCCTTTTCCATCCTAAACTCATAGATTGGGATAAACAAAATTTGGTCATATGCCTCGATGAGTTTCAAAATGAAGAATCAATTGTATAATACATAGGCCTATGAGATGAATTCCCTGTTAGTGATCACAAGCAAGGTTTTGTTTTTTCATTGAATTATTGTGCCTACTTTGGAGAGCAAGCAAAATTTCTTGGTCATAATAAAGAACAAACATCGAGATATTCAAGTGAAAACCTCTTTGAGGCACTTATTGATCAAGGAAAAAGTAAATAAAAAGACAAGCCTTTGAGTGAAAACCTATTTCAGGCACTCCTAGGCAAGAAAGTTTGCTCATCTCCTCAGGATGTAGAAAGCCCATCTAGCCCAAGTTCCATAGCTTGTACAAGCATCTCTTTAGAACAAAATAAAATATTTGAGCATCTTGATCTTGAGTTTCCAAAGGTTTTTACCAATTGGCCTTTACATGAGAAGGTAGATTATTATTCTTAATATTATCCAGATCTTTGGGAAGAACAACAAGAAGATATAGCAGAAGAAAATGATCATAACCATACATTGCCTACAATTCTAGAAGACAGATCCACACTCTTTATGGAGAGCATAATAGAAGTGAATTTGGTAACCTATAAGGATCCTAAAATTGTTTATCTTAGAGCTTCCCTTACTGAAGCAGAATGTGAACATATTATATCCATTCTTAAAGATTATATAGACATCTTTGCATGGGCATACTCTGACATGCCATGCTTGGACCCATATTTAGTTGTGCATCATCTTATCATTCACCCTGATGCTAAACCAATCAAGCAAAAGTTGAGATATATGCATCCACGCATCACCCTTTTGGTTAAGGCCAAGTTAGAAAAGTTGTTAGGAGCCAATTTTATCAGACCACTGAACTACTCTGAATGGATTTCTAACATAGTACCAGTGAGTAAAAAGACCCCAATCATACGTGTTTGTATTGATTTTCATGATATCAACAAAGCATGTCCTAAAGATGGTTTTCCTCTACCCAACATCGACATGATTGTTGACTCAACTATTGGGTACGAAATGCTATCCTTAATGGATGGATTTTTCGGCTACAATCATATCAAGATAGCCCCTGAGGATCAACATAAGACCACATTCACTACTCTGTGGGGGACATTCTATTACCAAGTCATGCCATTTGGTTTGAAAAATGTTGGAGCCACATATCAGCATGAAATGACTATCATATTCCATGACATGATGCATGACATTGTTAAGGACTATGTTGATGATATACTAGCAAAATCAAGAACAAGAGCTAGACACCCTGACATTCTACGAAGAATATATGAGAGGATTCATGCATATAAAGTCTATTTGAATCCTAATAAATGTGCCTTTGGAGTCACATTAGGAAAATTTCTAGGGTTCATTGTATCACAATGAGGGATTGAAGTCAACCCTACAAAGTTCAATGTTATTATGAAAATGCCTCCACCAAACAATCTTAAACAGTTACAAGGTCTACAAGGTAAGATCCAGTCTATACGCAGGTTCATTTCTCAATTGGCAGATAAGTGCCACCCATTTACCCATATCTTAAAGAAAGGGGTAACATTTCAATGGGATGAAGATTGTTAGATAGCATTTGTAAAACTTAAAACATACTTGACCAATCCACCAGTCTTATGATCTCCAACACAAGGAAAGCCACTGCTTCTTTATATATCAGCCACAGAACATGCACTAGGGGCACTTTTGGCGTAGCATGATGATCATGGTAAGGAACACGTTGTTTGTTAATTAAGCCACACATTGGTAGCCTATGAATATAATTATATGCTTATTGACAAGGCATGTTTAGCTATGGTGTTCGCCACTCAAAAATTCTGACATTATATGCTAAATAACAAAACTATTATTATCACCAAGGTAGATCCTCTCAAGTTCCTCTTATCTAAAGCAGCTCTTCAAGGACGCATGGCTAAATTGATTATGCTCCTTAGTGAGTTTGATATTGAGTACCAAAATCAAAAGGCAATCAAAGGACAAGTTTTTGTTGAACAACTTGTAGAAGCTCTTATTACGACCACTCAACCTCTCAACTTTGACCTTTCAGATGATTATATCATGACAATAGAACAAGCATCATAAGAACCTAAATTGTGGATGCTCTATTTTGATGGATCCTTCACATCTCGAGGGTCTGGAGTGAGCATATTATTGATCACACCATAGGGGGATTTTATCCCCAAAGCCTTTCATATACAATTTTAGTGTACAAACAATATGGCTGAATGTGAGGCATTGGTTGCAGGGCTCCGTCTTGCTATACAGTGGGATATTCAAAGCTTAAAAGTCTATGGAGATTCATAGTTAATCATAAATTAGACAACTGACTAGTATCAAACAAAGGATGATAAGCTTGTTCCTTACAAGCAAATTGTTGATAACCTTAAAACACATTTTAAATCTCTGTAGTTTGAGAAAGTTCCACAAGTCAAAAATAGATCTACCGATGCCATGGTAATAATTAGTTCCATGATTCAAATACATGATAGTGCTAAAGAGTATCAGTTCTTGGTTGAAAATCTTCTTCAACCAACACATATTCTATCAGATTCAGAGAGGATATGCACCATTGTTGTTCCTAATCCCTCACCAGAGCTTCCATGGTACCAAGATTTTTATAACTATTTTCATAGTCATGTATTTCCCACCAACCTCTCCAATAAACAACAAAAACTTTTCCTTCATCATTTAACATGTTATACCCTCCTTGGAAACATGCTTTATCATAAAGGCTATGATAGAACACTTCTTCACTATTTATCTTTAGGAGAATCCAAGCTGGCACTAAAAGAGGTTCATGAAGGAATATGTGGGTCCCATACCAATGGTGTAGTCCTAGCAAAGAAACTCCTCAAAATAAGATATTATTGGCCCAAAATGGATACAAATGCTTGTAATTATGTAAAGAAGTGTGTTCCTTGTCAGCAACATGGTATCTTGATACATGTACCTTTTTTACTATTGCAGCCAATTACCACACCATGACCATTCTCAACATGGGGTCTCGATCTCATTGGGAAAATTAACCTGACATCTTCAAATAGCCATAAGCACATTTTGAGTACAATCGAATACTTTACCAAGTAGATCGAGGCCATTCCTCTCACTTATGTTATCAAAAAACAAATAGCCAAATTCATCCATTACCATATCATATATCGATATGGTATCCTAACCCATATTATATCTCATAATGGTGGATCTTTTGTAAACCAAGATGTGAAAACCCTTTGTGCAAAATTCAAAATCAAGCACAATAAATCCACTCCATATAACTCACAAGGCAATGGATAAGCTGAGGCATCAAATAAAACCATTCTAGCCATCTTAAAGAAGATTGTCAATGATGTTGGCCATAATTGGCACTTGCAACTCTTTCCTGCCCTTTGGGCTTATAAAACCAATCATCGCACCCCAACTGGAGCTACTCCATACTCCCTTGTTTTTGGCACTAAAGCTATCATCCCAATTGAGATTGAGATCCCATCATTAAGAATATCATTGGAGAACATTGAAGCTAATGAAGACTATAGAGCCTCACGACAACACGAACTAGAGCTTCTTGACGGTAAGCATTTGGTCACCCTAGAAAATTTGTAGGCATATCAAAATAGATTATGGAGTAGCTACAACAAGTGTATTCTCCCTCAAGAATTTGAGATTAGTGACTTAGTTTTTAAAGAGAACAAAAAGAACACCAATGTTGAACCCAAAAAGAAAGGCAACTTTCAACCTGATTGGTTAGGATGATATATTGTCACATCAAACTATGGATCAGAAGCATATCGAATGGTTAAACCTAATGGTGAAGAACTTTTAGAGCCCATGAACATCATACACCTTAAGAGGTTATACGCATAAACAACTTTGAACCATTGTCTATAAGACCCCTGACTTGGGGGTAACTTGTGCTATCATAATTTTATCGCACCCTTTTATCTTACCTTGAACACATTTTATCCTGGTCCACATTTCATGATTCCTGATTGTAAAGGCTTTAAATCCTTAGCACTCTAAACACATTATTCATCCCATTCTAGATTGCTCTCTTCAAAAAGCATATTATTTATTATGTCTAAGGCATGTTATAAGCTTGAATGTTTTTTGTCCCTTAACTAATTATGATCTCGATTATGTCTCATGAACATTATGAACATCCTTGACAGTAGTTCTATAAAGGAGTTCAATCGGGATAGTATTGTGCAGCTTTAGACAAATGAACAAAAACATATTCTCAATTCTAGACTATTGCTACACCATTATAGATCAATAACCTCACTCTCATCGATTTGCGAGTATGGGCCATTACAACTAGCTTAGTTGTCTTATAGGAACCTCTACTCTCAGGGCGTGCATCTCCTCGACTAGATGGTCTCACCTTGTGTATATTTTATCCCAAAAACACTAAAAATACTAAAAACATCAGAACTTGATCTACAAAATAACAAAAATATTGTCTCACATTTTTATACACTTATACATTCCCATTCTACCATCCCATGTTCTCATCGTTTTGCAAGCAACTGTTAAGTTTGAACACTCTCATCATTTTGTGAACAACTATTAAGTTTGAATGCTCTTGTTATTTTATGAGAAACTATTAGGTTTGAACGCTCTCACCATTTTGTGAATAATTGTTAAGTTTGAATGCCCTCATCATTTTGTGAGCAACTATTAAGTTTGAACGCTCTCGCCATTTTATGAGCAACTATTAAGTTTGAACGCTCTCACTATTTTGTGAGCAACTGTTAAGTTTGAATGCTCTCACCATTTTGTGAGAAACTGTTAAGTTTGAATGCTCTTGCCATTTTACAAGTAGAGAAACACCAATTCATTTCATTTTATCCCATGCACTTACCATTTTGAAAGATCATTGTTTCTCATCTCATCAGCTTCTTGTTTGCTAGACCATTCTCGATTATTTGTCGTATCTTTCATTTCTTCTATAAATTATGTTGGTCTAATAATCATTTTTCTTCTATCCCATTTCCTGGGAAAACTACATTTGACCTGAAGTTCATGTTGGAACATGCATTTATGAAACTATGTAGGTAGCGTCCACTTGTCTTATACATCTGGAGTCAGCTCGACCAACCCCTTTCTTTTCTTCTCTTCCCCTATTTCTTATATCATTGTTCCTCTTTAATTAGGGAACAATTATCATTGTTCTTTGTTATGATGTGGTAGAACATAATGCCTCTATCTCACATGCATGAACATTTATCTTTAAATTGCACTAGCTTGGTTTTTTTTTTTTGTGCTTGTTTGAGTTTTCTTAGTGTTTTGTTGTGTTTTCTTGGTGTTTTGTTGTGCTTTCGCACCTCTCTTTTTATTTATTCTCCTTCTCTCTTTTTATTACTTCTTGTCTCTTCTTGGTCTTGTGTTTCCTTGATTGGTTTTTTGTTTATTTTTTTCTTTTTTCTTTTTTGTGTTTCAAAACATCTTGATGATTCACATGAATCTCGATTGTTTATATCTTGATCCTATGTTATTATGTTATTCTTAGACCATTTTGTTTATTTAATTGTTGTTGGTGTCTTGTTTTTTTTTCTGTTTGATTTTGCTTTTCTCTTATGTGTTCAAGAATGCCTTGATAGTCCACATGGATCTTATTTATTCATAGCTTGGTCTCATGTCATTAAGACATTCTTGCCTTTTATTTTTAAAACATTTTTGTTCCCACTTAAGATCATATCTTGATTTCAAGTTAGGTTCATTTATGTTTGTCTTTTTCTTTATTTTTACTTTTTTGTTTAAATGTAAATCGCTGTAACTCTGGTTTTGGTCATTGTTTTACCATTATCCTTAGTTATAGATATTCAAATTTGAACTAGCTCAGTGTAATTGGAATCTTATGTCATTCTAAGTTATCTATACTTATGATGCCTAAATTATTTTGCTATAGCAAGCACTTTGTGCTCAGGTCTCAAAGTCTTAACATTAACATCAACTCCGATAAACGATTCGCAAGAACACTTTGCAAAACCTAGGCTCATGATATTAAATTAGGCTTCTAGGTAGCATGCATTTCATGATTTTTTCTCTATGCTTAGATGTGCATATCTTTGCATACATTGTGAGTCTAATCAATTCTTGGTCTTTTTTCATCATTCTTCATTCCATTCACTCCCAAACTTGGGTGAACTACATTGGCCTGAAGTTCATGTTGGAAGATGAGTCCATGGAACTATGTAGGCAATGCCCAATTTCTATTGAGGTCAGCTCAGCTACCTCCATTCTTCTTTTCATCTCTCTCATCACTTTGTGCATTCTTATATGCTTAGGTTTATATGGCTTTCTAAGCCATTACACCATCGAATGTACGTTTGTGCCCACTCACTTTAACCTATCTTTTTAGTTATATCCTTGAGCTATTTTGCTTTCCAATTGCCCATGTTGGGGCACAACATCTGAACCATGTCCTAATCAAATCATCTCTACAAGGGCAAATCATTATTTATTCTTTCTCAATCAAATCTGCTCTACTTGAGTACTTTTTATTATGTTCTCTTTGGAGACCCTATTCTAGTGGTGTTTCCCTTCTTGAAGTAGAACATTCTCTCTTTTCCTCTAATTCCAAGCTCTCCACATTTAAGCCTATGATGGCAATATTTATTGTGCAACTTATCTCGAGATTGATTAATACCATAAGCACGCAGCTTGAACTCTCAAATTGGGTACATTTACAGTGTTTCCCTTACATTTATGGATTATATCTTTCTTATTACCCCCATCACTGGGGCCTTTTATATTTCTCATTATATTTTGATCGTTGATGGTAATCACGTATGCAAGCATTAGCTCATCTAGATGTGATCTATTCCATGGGTTAATCTCTCACATTCTCTCTCTTCTCAAGGGTCCATCCTTTTTCCATCCTAGTATGTCCTCTCGAAGGGGCATCATGGGTCTATTCCAATTTCTTCTTGACAACTCTTTTCTTTGAAAAGAAACTGCTTCACCTAAATGTCTCGGTACGCCTTATCAAATAGGGGTAAAATGTAGACATCCAATTCCTAACTCCATTTGTGTCAAAATTATCAATCTTACTCGAATTGCACACAAATGCACGTTTTAGGTCCAAATCCATAAAACACCCTAAATGGTTCAAACTTGTCACTTACAAGTGCCAGTTTAGGTCAAAGTATTCCTAAATAGGGCAATGCAATTTATGGGCCAGCTAACTTTTATCATATCATTTCGAGTCAAAATGATAATTTTTTCATTTAGTGCTCTGGATCACTCTTTTCTTTTAATTCATTGGTACACGTCACGTACTTTTGTTATTTGGTGTTGGCAACATCCTAAATGGGAATACAACTCCAATGCATCTAGCATCACCTTTCAGTTCCTCTTTAGTCAAATTATGACCTAGTAACTTGTCTTGATGACCATTTTGATTAATTGAGGACCAATTTTTAAATAATTGCAAAGTGTTGATTAACCTTATTAAATGCTAATTAATCCAAATCAAGAGCTTAAGTGGATTTTCCATGAGAGTTGTTGAATATTTCTTTTTGAAAATTGATTCCTATTAACTGCATCATCTATGGGGTGGCATCATCAAGCCATAAGTGCATAAAATATCAAGATTATGGGTCACCCATGTCTAGTTAATGCCTCCCATGCCTCTTTAATGCTTATTTATCTTGAGGATATTTATGAGTTTAATTCTAAATATTATGATTATCCATGGCCACACATCTCAATCTTGAGATGGACGATCATGATTGATCTTGACCAATCTTAAAAATATATAAATAGAGAGGCCATGGATATGAATTTTAAGCTATTTTGATGCAGAGTTATTATGCTCAAATATCTTCAAAAATCTTAAATATTTCAAAGTTATAATGTTAAATTGTTTCCACAAGGTTTTGCATTTGAACATAGATTTTACTTGCAAACTTCATTGATAGGCTAGTTTAGTGATTTGGAATCAAGAGCCTAGGTTTTATGGAGTGTTCTTGAGGCATTGGAGGAGCTTACCACCATTGTTGACAAAGACAAGGATGCTTGATCAAGGGAGAACATGTTTTTGAGCCACATGGGTATGGTGAATCCATTTGGGAAGGTAATATGGTGTTGTTTTCTTTCATTTGTTTCTTGTTATCCTTTGTAATTCCCATAGGAATAGATAGGCTTGGTTAGTTAGTTCTTTATGCATGTTTCATTATTTATGGACTAATGCTTGACTAACTTGCTTTGTAATCCTCTCTACATTTCCTACATTACATAGGCAAACCCCTTGCAAAGTCCATAGAAATACTTTCCTAGGGATGGGAAGGAACAAGTAAGGGAGTGTAAAGTCCTAGTTTCTTATTACTAGGCTTGCTTGTGGCTCAAAGAACACACCCCTTGATATATTTGGTAACATTTTCCTGCATACAAGGCCAGTAACAATACATTCTCAAATGTGTAACCATTTTTCCAACTCCAAAATGACCATGAATAAGATAAGTATGTGCTTCCCTAATCATGTGCACTCTTTAATTTTGAGGAATGCAAAGTTTACCCAAATGATACAAGAGTCCATTATGCACATGATAGTCTGATTCTTCTACATATTTACCACTAATTAAATCCTTGTACACATCCTTAAAGTCAACATCATCAACATATTATTCTTTATAACTTTCATGAGTCAAAGAACCATGTTTTAAAAGAATAGATGCAACTACCTTAGGAGGATTGGAAAGCATGTCAACAACTCTATTCTATATGCCTTTCTTATACCTGATCACAAGATGAAATTGCTACAGGAAACCAATCCAACAAAAATGCCTAGACTATTGTAGCTTGGCCTATGACTGGAGATACTGAAGGGGCTAATGATTTGTATGTATCATTATTTCTTTGCCCATCAAGTAATGTTTCCATTTTTTAACACTTTGAACCAATGCATACAATTCCTTATCATAAGTCCGATAGTTTCTTACCACACCTTTTGTCTCAGAATGATAGCATACTGGCTTCCTTCCTTGCATCATGATAGCTTCCATAACATAATCACTTGCATCCATCTCGATGTCAAATGGCTGCTGCAAATCAGGAAGTGCCAAGACAAAAGCAATATTGATCTTTGTTTTTAAAGTGTTGAAGGCCTTTTGTTGCTTGCCTCCCCACTGAAAGACCTATTTAGTACTAGTCAAAGAATGCAAGGGTGATGCAATAAGTGAGAAATTAGCAATGAATTTCCTTCAATATTGTATTGGATAAAGAAAACTTCTAACCTAAGTTACATTATTGGGTTTAGGCCATTTAAATATAACCTCCACTTTTGTAGGATCAATTTTCAATTCACCATGTCATTCAATATAACCCAAGTAAACTAAAGAGTTCTTGCCAAATTCGCATTTAGATAATTTCAAATAAAGTTTTTCCCTTCTCAATGTATCCATGACTTTCCTATTATGAATCACATGATTTTCCCAAGACTGACTGAAGATTCAAATATCAACTAAGTATACTATAACAAAATCATCAAATAATGGCCTAAATATATCATTCATTAGATGCATAAATGTAGTTGGTGCATTGCACAACCCGAAAGGCATGACAATCCATTCAAACAATCCTTGTTTTGTCTTAAAAGCAGTTTTCCAAATATCACCATCATCAATCCTAACCTGATAATAACCACTTTTCAAGTATAACTTAGTAAAATAAACAACATTTCTTAACTGATCAAGTAAATCGTCAATATGAGGAAGAGGGTAACGATTCTTAATAGTAATTTTGTTCAAAGCACAAAAATTAACACACATTCACCATGTGTTATCTTTCTTTGGCACTAGAATAATAAGCAAACCAATAGGAGATGAACTTGGATGAATAACACCTTTTTCCAAACGTTCCATTACTTGCTTTTTTGTTGACTCATTTTCCACCACTGATAACCTTTACATGCCAATGTTAGGAAGAGGAGAATCCTGTAACTACTGAATTTCATGTTGAACTCCCCTTTTAGAGGGTAACCCTTTGGGATCTTGAAACACATCATCATAACCAAAAATGATTTCAACCACTTTTTATTATATCTAGGATCATGATTTTTCATAGCCTAGGAATATTCTTTTTCCTTATACTTAATCAACATGAGACAAAAAGTCTTGTTTGAATTGACTAGTCTTTTCATTTGCCCTGTTGTCACCAAGTAAAGACTCATCTTAATATGATGTGCTCTGACTATATATTTAATGTCATCCTTAACAAACAAGTATTTATTCTCCTACAAATAGAATATTGTTTTTCTATCATAAGGATAAGGGCTTCCTAAAACAATCTCGCATATGTCTAGAGGGATTACATCCAGATCCAGTTCATCTACGAAGTTGGATGTGATGGCAAATTTCAATCTACAAGTTTTGGTTACTTACATATTTACATCATCACATACCCAACCAAGTGGATAGAGTTTCAGATGGGGATTGGTTTACAAGCCTAACTTTTTAACAATCTCCTCAGAAATCAAATTTGTCTGTGATCCACTATCAAATAGAGTGTCAATCTTAGTATGTTTTGAAACAACCCTAATGTGGAACAACTCATTTCATTTTTTATCATCATGAAAAAATTTATATTTTAAAAAGGAAGCATCATTAGATGACTTAGTGTTATAAATAGAAAGAGAAGAACAATTTTGCATACTCATAACTGTGACTTTAGTTTCATCCCCTGAATTTGAACCCAGATCCTGAACCACAATATTAGTTTTCTTATTCTTCTTTCTAAATCAATTAGGTATTAACTCATGATGTAATTTACAACACTTAGACTCATCATAATTTTTCTTTAAATTATTGAAAAATGGCTTACTCTCTTCTTTACGAACATTAATAGTGGATTTTGTTTACCCTTTCTAGAACTTTGCCCTTTAGAATGCTTAACATCCGATTATTTACTTTTAACTTTAGGAAAATATTCTTTTGTTTATTTTCCTCTAGTATCCAAGTGAATGGATTTAACACATGCCTCATCTAAATTAGTGGGATTGAGGACAAGAATCATGTGTGTCAAGTAACTATGCAACCCACCTATGTACTTAAGTAGTGTTTCTTGTGTGTAAAGAGGAATATTCAAAAGTAAAGCCTTTTTCCTAAATTCCTGTGTATATTTTTGAACACTTTGGCCTTTAGTTTATCTAAAAGATTTCCAATCCATCATGGCTTGCTACATATAGCCTAAAGGATAAAATTGCTTTATGAGTTCATCAATAAATACACTCCAAGTAAAAATTGAGTTACCTATGTTGAGCTCGTTTTCCTTCAACTTACTCTCCCACCAGATGAGAGTTGTGCCTCCCATTCGAAGAGTAGTCAAGTGAATTTTAACCTCATCGTCTGCAATATTTTGGACTCTACAATATACTTCAATTTGCTTTATCTAGTTATCCGACTTTTTTGCATTAATCTCACCATTAAACATCTACAATTCAAACTTAATATCTAACTTTAGTGAAGGAAGAGATCAAATGGTTTTTTTATCTTTACCATCATTCAAAGAGGAGGAAGGTTTCTCAATTTTTTTACCACCTTCATCATGTTCCATTTTCCTTTATCTTTCATGGTAAAGCTCATCAATCATATCCTTCAATTTCAAGAAGGCCTATCGAAAAGCTCATTTAGACTCAAAGTCATCTCCCATTTCTACAGTACGTCTTGATCCAACCTCTAAATTGTACTTAGCCAACACTCCTTCACCCCACCTAGATCTCGACCTTGTCAACATACACTGGCAATCCACATAGTTAAATACAAATTATGCTCTGATATCAAAAATATAATCCGTAATTAATAACAATCAAGTGTCATAACAACAAAAAACACACTTGAATAATGGATTAAAACCTTAAATTCATGATTTAATAAAAGTTGATATTTTAAAAGATTACAAAATTTTAAAAATTAACATTGACTAAAATTTAAGACTGTAAATAATAATAAAGGTAAAATTGATAGAAACACCAAACACGATTTGATAATGGAGTTTGGCTCTTAAAACCTACGTCTTCGGATCCACTCAAAGTGAGGATCACTCTATTAAATTGTCATAAAATAACTTACAATTCCTTAGAAGTCTTCAAAAATTATATTTTCAAACTTTACTCTGTTGAAGAGATACTCTCACACCAAAATTATATAGCTTGAGGCCTTTAAAAATCTCTTTATGGATTTATAACACCCTTTACACATGCTTGGTCTTCATGGAAAAACATGTCTTCAATTAGAAGTTCAAGCACTTTATATAGTGCTTTGAGCTATGGGTGTGGTGGTTGGAGCATTATATTTTTACCAAAAATGCCTAGGGTCGAATCCTATGGCATGGCATTTGGTGTTAATCCTAACCAATTATCCCACATTGGTAAAATGGGTGCGAAGTTGGGTGTTAAAATCCCACGAAGTTCATGGTTTGTTAATGCCTTAAAAAGGCATAGTCCACATTGGGGATAATGTGAAAACATTGGCATTGAACATGGAAAACTTGGCATGTTATTTGGGCTTGGTATGGGTTTGTTACGTGGCAAGTGGTTTATGTGGTAAATGGAATGTTTGTTTGGCATGGAACATTTGATGGTCTTTGAGTAAGATAAATAATTACATGAATATATAGTCAATAGGTGACTATTAATAAAATATGACCATGGAATATTATAGTGGTGGCAAGTCATGTGGTGGTTTGAGGACCCACCGTGTGGACCACTCCCGATCTAACACTTGTCGACATCCAACCGGATGCTCCACAACTCTATCGACAACAGGGTCCCTCTCTGTAATAAAAGTGGACTCCACTGGCTACGGTCCTCATAGCCAACCTTTTACACTGGTCAAGGACAAATCATAAAACTAATTATTTTCTTACATGAACTTGCCACCACATATCATCGCACCATTGGTCCACTTGGTGTGCTAGAATTATGCCACATCACCCTGTGTCGCCTTTTTGACCTATTTAATCTAGAAACTTTAATGTGTGATATCTTGCACATATGGGCTCGAAATCGATGCATTCAAATTACACCAAAAATCTCTTAATGAGCTCTACGTTGTGCCAATGATCAATCTACAATTTGATGACTTCTATTTTTGAGTGAAACGTAGATCTTCTTGGATCACCCCCTTTCATCATTTTTGGTATTAGAGCTCAGTAAAAGCTATTGGGAAGAGTGTGTGAAAGAAAGAAAGATAAGAGTGAAGAAGTTTGAAGGTGATTTGAGAAAAGAGAAGTTATAAAAAGTTAGTAGTCTTATAGCCCATTGAGGCTTAAGAAGGTATAATAAGAACACATTGAGGCTTAAGAGGAATAAATCCAAAGTGAAACAAATTTGGGGGTGTCAAAAGACCAAGTAGAAACTTTGGGTGAGGTACAAAAGAGAAGAAGCTTAAAATAAATGGAAGGACTGACAAGAGAGAAGAACCAAATGAAGAAAGCAAGTGAGGTGAGAAAAGAAGAGAGCATTCAAAAAGAAATAGATGAGATGAAGCAGACCTTATCAGGATTAATACAAGGTTTGAAAGAACCAATCTAAGATCAATCGAGATAAGGATTTTTCATAAGATTCTAGAAGTTGGTCATGTGGCCAATCAAATAAACTACATAACAGGGATAATTTTAAGAATGGATCCCTGAAACTTACTATAAAATCCTGGTGAATCCTAAAGTTCAGGTATAATTACACTAGCGAATCTTTAGTAAAATCACCACGCAAGCATAAATTGACTAGTTATTTCTATTAGCTCTTTCAAAAAACTTATAAATATCTAATGAATTAAACATCATATTCAAATCAAGAAATAATGACAAAAATCCATAGTTATACCCCTTTCTCTAAACACATTCACAGGGCAAATATGCTTGAGGTGGAATAACGATTATGATTAATGGATACCCTAAGTTTTTTAGAATAGTTATTTTGCTTTGCCCTATGAAATTGGGGGTAGTCCATCCATCTTAAACACTTGCCCAAATGAATAAATACAAGCAAGGAGGATATGAGAGAAAACATGGATAAGAACTGCTATAGACCCATCCCAAACCTAAACTTTGAACAGGTGTATGGACTATAAAAGAAAAAGTCATCACCACATTAATACATAGACACACATTCACAATATTTTTGAGGTTTTATTTATCTTGTTACTAAACAAACAAATCCAAACAAATGTAAAGATCTTATTGATCTTGTTACTAAATAAACAATCCCACACAATAACCAAATTTATGTCCAATATTAAAGGTTTTGATATAATATGAAAAAGGGTTTTCATACTGCAAGTAAAAATCTAATGAAAAAAATAACATGGCAACAGTTCAAATCCCTTAAAAGATAGGCAAAATTCATTAAAAGTGTGAAACATTTACAAATATATAGGGCTTGTATTTCTTAATTAGATTGTACTTTATTGTTGGTTACTTAGACCCTTATTGGCTTCCTCTTGCAACTATCACTCGCTTCACGATTTCCATGACCACAAAGGAATAAAACTTTAACATAAATAAAATTATATGAATTTAGGTTTTAGGGTTTGTGGTTTTAACATTTTAAGAAATTTCAAAGCACTTATGTAGATTTATTTATAAGAATTAATTGATGTTAATTAAAAAACCAGTGGAGAAATAGGTTAGAGGATGATTCCTTCTTTTTAACGATTAAATTTTTCCTTTTTAACGATTAAATTTATCATTTTTAAGGACTAAATTTAATAGCCATACGACTTAATATAAATTGAGTACATACCTCTACAAGTCTCTCAAAAGACCAGCCATATACTATTATAAACTAAGTATAGCAAAAATTCTGATAAAAAATTAGAGTATAGAGTATAAACTAACTATGGGGCCATAGAGCAAGATAACTGTGAAAAGCAAGGATGACATAACTGAAAAATATATTCAAAACATTTTCATAGTTTTAAAATTATAAACTATATAACAAGGTCTGCAAAAATGTCTTAAGCATATCCATAATCAATAATGACCTTTATTTTTTTTTTAATTTCAATTAGAAATCCCATGCCAACCAAAATATATTTATTACTCTAAACATTTAAAAACAAAATATAGTAAGCAAACCTCTCCACAGTTTCTATGGTTGGCTATGTTTTCAAAACATGAGTCTCACAGTTGATTCATTTATATCTTATTTATTAGGGTTGTATACAACAACTATGAAGGTTGTTAGAGCAAGTCAACAAGTCTTCCAGTGAGTGGATCATGTTTCAGCCTTACCAGAATCAATAAATTAATGTATGTAACATGATCAAGATTCAAGATGAGCTTGAGGGAGAGGTTGAAATCAGCAATATTTTTTTATTCTTCATGTCCCAAAAAAATGGTTCTTCATGACTCTTTTTATGCAGTACATACAATAAGATCATGTGCAATGCTTAGTATAAATTGAGTACATACCTTCGTAAGTCTCTCAAAAGACAAACCATATAATATAATAAACTGAGTATAGCAAAAATTGTGACAAAAAATTAGAGTATAGAGTATAAAGTATAAACTGACTATGGGGCCATAGGGCAAGACAATTATGAAATATGAGGATGACAAAACTAAAACAATATTCAAAACATTTTCATAGTTTTAAAATTATAAACTATATGATAAGGTCTATCGAACTATCTTAACCATATCCATATTGGCATTTCAAATTATAAACTGAGCATATTGGCTTTTTCCACCATAGGCGTCCAAAATATTATTAACAAGGCCAAAAATTATTCTTACCCCATGGCACCTTTCTTCTAAAATTACATAGTCTAATGCTTACAAACATCATGTACGGAATTAAAACCCATTGTATGTCCAAAATATCTAGAGATTTGTTCCACACTAAGAATGTATTGCTTTGAAATAATCAAAATATGAAGGTAAAATGTTTTCTCCCTAGAAAGAATCCATTTTCCTAATAGTCATATAACACTAACATATGTTATATGTTCAATTGAATTGTATCATGTTCTCAAAGATTATTAATATAAATATATAAGAAGGGAACTATAGGAACCAAAAAAATAAATCACCTATCTATGAAAGATATTTTATTTCTTCCAACAAAGAGAGAGGAGAAATTCATAAAATCATTATTAAAAAATAAACTTTAAACCCTTCACTTGAATCCATATTAAAGTTGATGAATAGTCCTAATTATTGTTAAAAATTAAAAGATTTGCAGTGTAAAACAACTAATTTCATAACTCGGAAAACCTAAAAGTAAATTGCATTGATATGTCTCACCTGCTTCAAAAATCTATGAAAATATTGTTACGTAAATATCTTTGTTGTCTAATGGAAATACTCTAAACATATATATTCAATATATCTCATTATTGATAGAGGTCTTTAAAAATATTTGCCAAGTTAGCATACAAAGAAAATATCCAATAGAAGGAAAATGTAGACCTCATTTCAAAATTTAAATTCCCTTCTATAACATGGATAATAATATGCAGAGAACCCATATTGTGGTCTATGGTTCAAGTGCTATGATCAAGAACTTTTTCGTAGGCATCTGAGGTTTAAATCTAGACAGGTATGAACTACAACTAGTAGGGGGTGCAAGACCCTCCAACCTTGACAGCCTAAGATAATTATAGATTTACCTCTTATTTATGTTAAAACCTGGAGATGAACATTTCAATAATAATAGAGACCTCAAGTAGATATATCTAGATGCATTATTTCATTTAAAGCTCAAACGAGCTATCCTCCTCCATACACATGCATATCTCAAATCAAATATGAGTTTTAAACCCACGATAACTTCAGAATACATTGAAACAATAAAAAAACAAAAGCAATACTCCTAGAAACTTCACATATAAAGTTATCAAGAAGATGTTGCCTTGTTTGTTATTCCCACTTGAAGCTCGAATGAAAAATAAGACAACTCAGTTGACAACCAAACCTCTGTGGGGACATTTTGATACCTTCGAGGCATACAAGCTCAATAATTCAATCTTATCCTTTCATTGTCGACCTCAATAATGCAACCTTGCCTCTTCAACATATGGAGGGAATTGTAAATGGTGGTTTGATTTAGTGATTCACTCGACAATCAAATTACATGTGTATAAATGTATTAGCCCCTTCAATATGTTAATGCCAATTTATAAAAAAACTGGGCAATATCTCAACCTCGATCCTTGTAGCTTTAATTCTACTTATTGTGCATTCAATGCTAGAAATAAAATAAACATTAGGTTTGAGAATTATTTATTATTGAGTTTTTTAGTTATCAAAACCGTATATAAGGAAGAGCATGTTTGTTTTACTCGATTTTATAAATGGAGCTAAAAATATTCAAAACATTTTCACAGTTTTAAAATTATAAACTATATAATAAGGTCTGCCAAAATGTCTTAACCATATCCATAAATAGTAATGACCTTTAAGATATTTTTTAATTTCAATTAACAAATCATGCCAACCAAAATATAATTATTGCCTTAAACTTATTGTGTCCTAGGTCGTCCTTAATTCTCTCTCTCTCTCAGACACACATCCCTGGAGATTGCACACAACCAATACACATCTTGTATAATTTCCTGGTGAATCATAACATAAATGCATTGTAATTATGGTGAATCTATGTCTCAAACTAAGATTGAGTATAATTTATAAGATGATTTGAAACACATTTATAAGAAATTATATAAAATTGAGGTTAATTGACCTATGTATATTTTCACAGAATTAGCCATTTTCAAAATAAACAAGACCTACTTATATCCTTTTGGCTATAAATAGCCTCTAAAAAATTTCCTACTACATAAAGGAAAATGAGGCAACAAGAAATAACAAAATTAGAAAAGGATGAAAGAGTGCTAGAAAAGCAATCGAAGGAGAAAATTGGAGAGGTAATTAAACCTCAATTTTTTGATTCTAACAATATGTATAAATGAGTGATTGCAGATATGAAGGTCATAGAAGAGAGCATCCAATTTGAGGCTTAAAAAAATAAAAATAATGATAAATACAAGTGGTTATGAACCAAAATAAGCTGATTGCAAAAGAAAAGATGCCATGCAAGCAACCCAAACAAGTTTTGGAAGATAGTAAGAAAAATGCAGAGCAGTAGGCGAGGGAGAAGAAAGAAGTTGTCTTGGAGGATAACAAGATGGCAATGTTCTTATTTGAAGAGCCTCAAATATAATTTTAGAATAAAAGAGAGGAATATGACAACTATAAACAATCCATCACATAATAAATAGATGCTTGTTATGAAAACATGGTGTCTAATATGAAGGAAAAACTAAAGGAAAATAATAGTTATGAAGAGTTCCAAATAACAGAAGATGACAGTCATCTAGAAAGTAATCAAAAATAAGAATGGAAAGAAATTAATAAAGATAAGTTGCAAACAAATATGAATACAAGTATATGTAATGGAACATATATGCAAGTGCATGATTGACAACAATTAAATGATAATAATAGAGGCTTTGACAAGCCAAAGTTTGGTGGAACACAAGCTAGCCTCAAGGAAACTGATGTTGCAATAGTCGACAAGCATGAACAACATGCTAAAGAGTAATAAGGATAGAAAATGATTTAAAGGAATAAATAAAGAGTTAATCTCTTTAATGAATTTGTTTCATGTGTAGGAATAGTAAAAGAGAAGGCAATAAAGAGAAGAACTAAGTATGGATCAATTGAATATGTGTACTTATATGAGAAACTAGTTGAAGAAGACATAAAAAAAGAGGTTCATTTGCATCAAATAACATAATATAGAAGAATCACAATCAATAGCTCATGAAACTATTAAATTCAGGGAGTTTGATGTTGGTACATATGTATAAAAGTCAACATTTGTCAAATCTTATCTAATTTTGGTTGTGAGTCATATATGGTCAATAAGAATCTTGTCTATGCTTTATTTTGTAATAAATAAGTCATATTTAGGTTTTTAAGATCTTTTTAGGTCATTTATAAGAGGTTAAATCATTATCCTTGCAAGAATCGGTCATTTGTACTTGTTTATAAGTTTTCCCACGAAAAACTATCCTTTCAAAAATTTGAATTTGTAGTAGTCTCTTAAAGATGTTTCCTTATCTTTGAAGGTGTTGTAACAAGGGGTGATTCTTTTTGTAAAAGGTCCAGGACCCTGGGATGTGTTCTTATTGTTTTAAAGTCTTAATTCAACATGAACCATGTATAAACTCAAGTAGAGTTAAGTCATAAAAGGATAAGCTAGATAGTGGTACGTTAGAGAATAAAGTGAACAATTTTGCATAAGAAAAAGAACAAAACAACTTAAAAAATAATTTTTTATGTGGAGATAAAGATAGGATAAAATTGGATAAGGTTCAAGAGATCAATAAGATCTCAAGAATACGAAGAGATAAAAAATTGAAGAAAATAAGCACAGAAGAAAGGGGGTTTGCAAGGTTTTGAAGATGTATGATAATCTCGACAATATAAGAAATGAAAAAATGCCTTTATGAAAACTTAAATTTAGTTATAATGTCATGATGTGTATGAATGAATTATCTTATCTATTTCAAGTTCTATTTTTCATTGCTATGTTGGCTGTTTATATTACAGGGGCATGAATATGAAATATTGATTATATATAATCAAGGAACTAGTTTGACAAAGTCAAGAAAAGGTATCTTTATCTCACTTTGATGATTAATAAATATTTTATAATAATTTTAAGAATAGGAAGAAGTATAAATATTCTTTATCCAACTAAAAATATTCCTTGAAAGTCATTAGAATTCAAATTAGCCTTAAAAGATTACCATCGACCTGTTACATTAATCTAGGTTTTCAAGGGTACCAAAACCCTCATAATTTGCAAATGACTCATTCAAAAGACTTGAAAAATTGAGGATATATACATGAAAATATTTTTGAGTTTTAAAAACTATTTTAAAGTGTTTTGGAGGTTTGTAGAGGGACATATGGACACAATATAGTCATGAGGGTTGTAAGGGTTTTAGAAGGGTTTAATAAGACAAAAACTCTTATATCTCTTAAAATACTAATCCAAATACCATGAAACTTTTGTAAAATAGTTTAATATATTGTTTTTGAGATTTAAAAAATGGTATCATCTATTTATGATGTGTACAGATGGAATTATTGAGCAAATACAGTTTACAGGCCTGTAGGAAAATCATAGAAACACATTGTGTTAAAAGGTGCATAACACCATAATGAATTATCCAAATAACTTCAAACTATTTAGGGAGGTAGAGTAAAATGTTTTTGATGTGTTTCAAATGATTTAAGGTTTTTTAGATATATGGAGAGAGAATTATGTTAAAAAATTAGACCTATATATTTTATAATTAAGCTTAGAAAAGTCTAATTTTAGTTCACTAAAAGTTTCATATCTTTAAAGTTAACTTTGTAAATGCTCTGAAATTTTTTAGATTGATGGAATAATATAAAATTCAAGTATTAAAAGTATTTTCATGAGTTTTAAGTGTTTTTAACTCAAGTTATCCTAAAAACTTAGGTTTGTAGTCATTAAAAGGAAGACCTAAAAGACATTGTATGTCTTTTCTTGTAAGAATTGAATTTAGAGAGCGTGTGTAATCTATTGATTGAGTTAATTAAACCCAAGAAGCATAAAATAACCTTTGGAACTCATAAAGAGTCTAAGATGTAAGCCAAACGGTTATCAAGAAGGAGACAAACCTATTTAACAAGAATAAGTTCTAATTGCCAAAGTCTAGAAAGACACAATTTTTTTGTTTTGTGTAAAAATCAGATATAAGAAAGGTTCAAGATCAGTATTTGGTATTGGATAATTTTAATGAGATTATTAGAACCCATAAAAATAACGAGGATTAGTGTGTTCAATTATTGAGTGGAGAAGGCTATAAGCCTAAGTAAAGAACAAGAGACCTATGAGAATTTGGGTTCATCACTTTCCATTCCAAAATATGTAAGGCCAATAGTTATTTTTTACGATCAATGTGTTTTTGTTTCTACGGTTGTACCTCCATTGTTTTTATCTTTATTTTTGTATTTATTTATAATAATTGTTTTTACTTGACTTGTCAACGTCTTAATATCCTCTAATACTCTTTTGCATTGATATATATTAGTTGTGATATCATTTCTGATGGTACTACTATTGTCAATTAGACTTGCACCCCTGTAAATGTAGTTTCAAGCCTTCACAGTCTACTGAAACATGGAAACAATCATAGGCTGTGGGTGACCTAATTGGTGGATTGAGTCTCTAGATCTAAGGGCTAGCTCCCTTTGGTGTGTCAATAAGGATCTCTGCTATGCTACAAACTGCCTGGGAAAAGAGAGAAAGAAAACTTGAAAGAAAATTCTATCTAATGATGGTGATACACTTGAATGATTGGTTGATCCACTCAATTATAGCTTCTAAAAACATTGATTTAGACAAGAGAATGGTTGAAATTTCAACTCCAATTGACCAATATGCATAAGTATTTCATGAAAAGGTTTTATCTTGTGATCAAAGCTTAAGGGAAATGATGGAATAGGCTTGATTCAAGGCACTAACCAGCCACTCGCATCCACTATAACCTCAATCAAAAGATATTAAACATGGAACATGACCTGCATAATCTGACCAGCCAGTAACCAGGTAAGAATCAAAACTTAACAAGGAAGAAAACTCTATCACTTATGCAAAACAATGACATATATACACTATACCAACAACTGAAAAATAAAAACAGTATTTTTTTTAATCTGAAAAAGGTTACAACTCAATCTTTGGCAGAATTTTGTCTTGCCAAAAGAGGGATTGATATTACAATGGCTAGAAAATCCAACTTATATAGAAAAAGATACAACAAACAAGAGGTTGGTGCTGAAAATAAAAGAGAAGTCAACTCCAATTCAACTTGTGTTGTCCAAAGATTTAAAAATAAATCCTTTTGTCTTATGCTTGCATGAAAACTCCTTTTGGCATTGAAAAATGGATGATGAGCTCATCTCCTTCATGTAAGAACAACACGTCAAATCTTAAAAGAGACCTCTCTTGAATTGCTAGAACATTGCAAGCTTTCAACAAGCTAAACAAATGTGCATGCATGACTTATCAACCAGTCAACCATAGTACAAGGCTAGTCAACTCTAGAACTAAATTTAGAACTTTGCTTGAATTGCTAGAACGTTGTAAGCTTGAGATAAATGGGAGTGCATGCATGGAATTTCTTGTTATTCTCTCCAACATTAAACTCCTTGAGTTGTTCATGCAAATGAGCCTTTGTTTTAGAATTGAAGGTGTCGTGTTTGAAATGGTTGCACATATTAGACATGTCTAATCCTATTTTGGGCCACTTTGCATGCTATAGAATGTGTTTATTTATTTATTGGCTGTTGACATCTCTTGCATTTTCTAGTTCTTTGTTTTTGTGCATGCCCTGTTGTTTATATTTGTCTTTTTCACAGACTTTTCTTCTGCATGTATTTGCCTTAGGCTTTTTGCCTTTCTTGTTTATTTCTACAGCTTTATCCATTTCTACTTATGTCTATTTTCACTGTCAATATTTCATCAGATAAATTGCCCATGACTATTTGCTTGGTCTATATCTCTCGAACCTTTTATTTCCTTCAAGCATTCGTCTTCGAACAAATTGTCTGAATCTTATTCTCTTTGGCTTCTCCTTTCTTTTGGGCAAATTGCTTGAAAGAATTATTTTGAGTTTTTGTCTTTATCTTTATTTATTTGTTTATTCCTTTGGACAAAAAGTCAGAAGGAATTAAGTCTTTAGCTTTTCCTTGAAATGTTATTTTCTGAAGGGCCATAACCCTTCAAAATTTTTGTTTTGAACTTTCTCGAAGGGCAGATACCCTTTGATATTTCTTGTTTTGAACTTTCCCAAAGGGCACATACCCTTTGAGATTTTTAAAATGGTCCTCGTCTTTAAAAAGAGACTTTCCCAAAGGGAAAGTGCCCTTTGGGTTTTTGTCTTTTGCCCTTCAAGCTTTTGAAAAAGGTCCTCTGCCTTCTGAAATGTGGCTTTTGGACTTTTGTCATGGTAAACCTTCCGAAGGAATTCCTTCAGACTTTTTAAAAAGTCCTTTCATCTTTTTGGGAATGAACTCTTTTGAAGGACTAATAACCCTTTGGCTTTTTTTGTTTTGGACTTTCCTGAATGGTAGATACCCTTTGAGTTTTCTATAATGGACCTTCCTGAAGGTATTCTACCCTTCGAGATTCTTGCAAATTAACTTTCCCAAAGGGCAAATATCCTTCAGGATTTTCCAAGTGGATCGTTTCCTTTCTATTAAGTCCTTTTCCGAAGGGCATAAACCCTTCAGACCTTTTGTAAATGATATTTTTCTGAAGGGAAGGAACCCTTCAGAGAAATTGAAAGTGTCCCTCAGAGTTTTTGAAATGAACCTCCTTGAAAGGAACCTACCCTTCAGGTTTTTTGAATTGCACCTTTTCCCTTTGCTGAACTACTCTTCAGAAAAAAGTAAGTGAATCACTAATTCCTTCGAGAATTTTGAAACAGCCATTAAAATTTTTGTAAAGTGTCCTTTTCCCGAGAAGTGACCTTTTGGCAAACCCTTTTTGAGCAGAATCCTTATTCTTGTAAATCCTGAAGTTCCCTTTAGAATTTGCTCCCTTCAACCACTCTAGTCAACATCTATTATTTCTTGCAAAGAAAAAGACAAGTGAAATAAAACCCCCTAAATCACCTAGACAACCTCAAGGCCTGTTAACTATGGATTTTCAAGAATTTTTTAGCAAGGGTGGCAATTTGACCTGTGGGGTCAAAATTGTCAACATTTTGGTGACTCAGTTGGGAAGCATGCCTGCTATGCTTGAGAACTTAGACTATAAACATGATATTGAACTCCTAAAATAATAGTAAATCTGATCCATGACTACAAATCTCTTTTGACTTGATATGAGATAACCTTCATTTTCAAAATAAGAAGGGAAACACACAAAAACAAGAAAACTAACTAACAAAGCAAATGTGCAAACAAGCACTTATTTGGAACAAAATAGAATGAAACTACTGCTCTTGAATAGTACTTGGGGCAAAACCAAACTAACAAATAACCTAGCTAACCATGACAAAGCATGATCCACCTAGATTAAAAGGGAAATTCATAACCTCATTCACTCTAAGAGATGGTGCAAGTTTTAAGGCAGGACATTTATTAATCATAGCCTTTGATAAGGCATTTTTCTTGTCCACCAACCTTATCAGCATCTTCTCAAATGAGTCATCAACAAGAAATGAGTCACCAACAAAGACAAACTCCTCAAGTACTTCATGATCTTTTTCATATTGCTTATCATCTACAGCCTTGCCAAGTGATATCTCATCTATGCATTGTTCTTGAGTGATCACATCCTTCTTATCGACTGTTGCAAGTTCATCCAGCTCTTCAGGGAGCTTTGAATAGGCAAACCAATATGTATTATGATTTTAGATAGGTCATTCTCGATCATATTTCTCATAAATATGCTCTTCAATATACAACATATCCATACAAAGTTCTTCAATCTCTTGTAGAGATTTAAAGTACAACTACCAATCATCTTTTTGTTCCTCATTTTGATCTATTTGAATAGAATTAGCTTGAAAGCTACTGGATCCTTCTCAATAGGAGATACCTATAACTCATTTATGACTTCAATTTGTACCAGTTCCTCTTGGAGTTCCTCCACATCAGGGTCAACCTTCTCATTATTAGCTATAATTGGATTCTCAACTAAAACCTTAAGTGAAGTATCAATGTGAAACTCTTCCTCAAACATCCCTGAAGTATCCTCTTCACACTTTGCAAAAACTTGACCTGTAACTGTAACCTCTTTTCCAATCTTCCATAGAATAGGCTCCTCCTAAAGAAGGGAGATGGTGGGAGGGTGATGAAATTCATTTGTTTGAGAGGGAGAATAAAGCATGGGAGGTTGATCATGATTAGATTTTGGAATCTGGAGAACAATGGAATTATCTAGGGAGTTTTGGAGAGGAGGGAAAGAGAAACTCTTAAAGACCTCTGTATTTTATTCCTTCCACTTGGCCATTACCTCATCAAAGTCTGAAATCTCCTTCTCCTCATGGAAAACTTGTGCTTGAGAGATGAGTGGTGAAGAAAGGGGACTATAAGAAGGTTTAGCCTCATGAATAGGCTGTTGAATACAACTAGGAAGCTTGCTTGGCACACATTGGGCATGATTAAGAACTTTATGAGAATAAGTAACACAAGAACCCTTTGTAGATAAGTGATCCAGACAACACTTTAGGTGATAATTCAGGGGACGGGTCCATCCCAATTGATGACGAAACTTCTGAGAGCCATAACTTTTGCACCATAGCTCCAATTGATTCATTGTTTGAACCATTGGAAAGCTAAGAACGAGAAGAATGTGGTGAGATGACATGGAGATTTAATCAATGGATTTTGACCCCTAAAAACTCAATGGAAATGACCCAAATTTCAATTTTAGTAGTGCAGTATAAAAATAGTAATTCCTTGAATTCTGTATTATTGTAAATCATGGAAGTCGAACCACTTAATCTCCCTTGAGATTGGTGACCTTCCACATCCTCCTCCCACCTTCAAAACATGTATAAATGAAGATGTAACCTGAAATAGAAACCAAACATCTCTTCTTAGAGATAGGCATATGTTTGGGTTTGCAAATTTGATCAATAAAACATCTCTTCTTAGAGATAACATTATTTGAATTGTGTTGTTCTTATTTCTTGAATTATTTTTCAACCAAAGCTTTTGAGTTTTGGATCAATAAGTGATTCAACTCGATTTTTTACCTCTCCCAAGCCTCCATCTTCTCCAATACAAGAATACATAGCTCATTTATTTCTTCTGGATCATTGGACACATTTCAAAATAGACCATTCACTTCTTCATACTGAGAATTAGAACAAACTTTTTTTGCATATGCTAGTATTTTGAGCTCTATTTCGTTCATTCTTTCTTGAAGACAATACTGCTCATATGCAACATCATATCCATATGGGAAATATGAAATCTAGTCCTGAGACTGCTATGGCTCACAAGGAAGGTAAGAATCATGCTCTTGATAATAAGGATCATGAGAAACTTGATAAGACTCAACATAGCTTTGATAATACTCCTGATAAGGCTAATTAGGCTCATAAAGAGGCTCATAGGTATCATAATAAGGCTGGTATGATCCATCATCGGGCTGATAAGGAAACATAACATATGAATTCTCTTCATACACAACCATCAAAACTCATTCATGATAATGCAATAAGAATAAACTTACATGGAAACCGTGCCTGGACTATTAGAAGCAATTGCTTGAGTTTGGAATCACCAAATTCTTCATGAAGAACACTGCTGGAACTACAATTTCATCAAGACCAACTCCAATGTGTCCCACTGGGTGTGCCAAAAATTGTTGTCAATTAGACTTGCACCCCTATGAAGGTAGTTTTCGGCCTTCATAGTCTACTAAAACATAGAAACAATCCTAGGCTGTGGGTGACCTAATCGGTGGATTGAGTCTCTAGATCTAAGGGCTAACTCCCTTTGGTGTATCAATTAGGATCTCTACTATGCTACAAATTGCCTGGGAAAAGAGAGAAAGAAAACTTGAAAGAAAATCCTATCTAATGATGGTGATACACCTGAATGATTGGTTGATCCACTCAATTAGAACTCCTAAAAACACTGATTTAGACAAGAGAAACGTTGAACTTTCAACTCCAATTGACCAATATGTATAAGTATTGCATGAAAAAGGTTTTATCTTGTGATTAAAGCTCGAGGGAAATGATGGAATAGGCTTGATTCAAGGCACTAACCAGCCACTACATCCATTGTAAACTCAGCTAACAGATATAAACATGAAACATGACCTGTATACTCTGACCAGTTAGTAACTATGTAAGAATCAAGACTTGACAAGAAAAAAACTCTATCACTTATGCAAATCAATGACATATATACACTATACCAGTAGCTGGAAAATAAAAATAGTCCTTCTATTAATCTGAAAAAGGTTACAACTCAATCTTTGGCAAAATTTTGTCTTGCCAAAAGAGGAATTGATATTACAATGGCTGGAAAAGCCAACTATATAGAAAAAGATACAATAGCCAAGAGGTTGGCATTGAAAATAGAAGAGAAGTCAACTCCAATTCAACTTGTGTTGTCCAAAGATTTAAAAATAAATCCCTTTGTCTTATGCTTCAATGAAAACTCCTTTTGGCGTTGAAAAAATGAGCTCATCTTCTTCATGCATGAACAACACATCAAATCTTCAAAGAGACCTCTCTTGAACTACTAGAACATTGCAAGCTTTCAATAAACTAAACAAACGTGCATGCATGACTTGTCAACTAATCAACCATAGTGTAAGGCTAGTCGTCTCTAGAACTGAATTTAGAACTCCACTTGAACTGCTGGAACGTTGTAAGCTTGAGACAAATGAAAGTGCATGCATGGAATTTCTTGTTAAGCTCTCCAACGTTAAACTCCTTGAGTTCTTCATACAAACGAGCCTCCATTTTAGAACTGAAGGTGTTGTGTTTGAAATGGTTACACATCTTGGCCATGTCTAATCCTATTTTGGGCCACTTTGCATGTTGTAGAACATGTTCATTTGTTTATTGGTTGTTGACATCTCTTACATTTTCTGGTTCTTCATTTTTGTGCATGCCCTGATGTTTATATTTGTCTTTCCCGTGGACTTTTCTTCAGCATGTATTTGCTTTGGGATTTTTGCTTTTCTTGTTTATTTTCACGACTTTATCCATTTCTTCTTATGTCTATTTTCACTATCAATATTTCATCAAACAAATTGCCCATGACTATTTGCTTGGTCTATCTCTCTTGGACCTTTTATTTCCTTCGGGCATTCATCTTCAGACAAATTGTTCGAAGCTTATTCTCTTTGGCTTTTCCTTTCTTTCGGGCAAATTGTTCAAAACAATTATTTCGGGTTTTTGTTTGTCTTGATTTTATTGTTTATTCCTTCGGACAAAAGGTCCAAAGGAATTAGGTCTTCAGCTTTTCCTTGAAACGTTCTTTTCTGAAGGGCCATAACCCTTCAAATTTTTTGTTTTGAACTTTACCGAAGGGTAGATACCCTTTGAGATATCTTGTTTTGAACTTTCCTGAAGGGCACATACCCTTCAGGGTTTTTACAATGGTCCTCGTCTTTGAAAATGGACTTCCCTGGAGGGAAAGTGCCCTTTGGGTTTTTGTCTTTTGCCCTTTGGGCTTTTGAAAAGGGTCCTTTACCTTTCGAAATGTGCCTTTTGAACTTTTGTCATGGTAAACCTTTCGAAGGAATTCTTTCAGACAATTTGTCTAAAGGAATTCCTTTGGACTTTTTGAAAAGTCCTTTTGTCTTTTTAGGAATGGACTATTCTGAAGGGCTAATAACCCTTCAATTTTTTGTTTTTTTTGTTTTGGACTTTCTCGAAGGGCAAATACCCTTTGGGTTTTCTGTAATGGACCTTCCCAAAGGGACTCTACCCTTTGGGATTCCTACAAATAAACTTTCCCGAAGGGCACATATCTTTTAGGGTTTTCCAAGTGGACCATTTCCTTTCTGTTAAGTCCTTTTTCAAAGGGCACAAACCCTTCGGACCTTTTGTAAATGATATTTTTTTGAAGGGAAGGAACCCTTCAGAGAAATTGAAAGTGTCCCTCGGAGTTTGTGAAATGAACCTCCTCGAAAGGAACCTACCCTTCGGGTTTTTTGAACTACACCTTTTCCCTTTGTCGAACTACCCTTCGGAAAAAAGCAAGTGGACCACTAATTCCTTTGGAGTTTTGAAACAGCTCTTCAGAAATCTGTAAAGTGCCCTTTTCCTAAGAAGTGACTTTTCGACAAACCCTTTTTGAGAAGAATCCTTATTCTTTTAAAGCCCGAAGTTCCTTTTAGAATTTGCTCCCTTCAATTGCTATAGTCAACATCTGTTCTTTCCTGCAAAAAACAGGGCAAGTGAAAGAAAACCCCCTAAATCACCTAGACAACCTCAAGCCCTGTTAACCATAGATTTTCAAAGATTTTTCAGCAAGAGTGGCAATTTGACCTGTGGGGTCAAAATTGCCAACAACTACAATTAATTGTGATGATGGGTTGACATTCTAAAAGAGCCCTATCTTTATCGAATATATAAATCCCTGTGTTCTATTAGCTCCATATACTTCAACATTCCTTCCATTAACATAATTTGTTTGTATATATACATGAACCAATTAATATTACGCTGTGCCTATTGATGTTATAATTATTTCTAATTAAACCATGTTTCAAAAAATGACTTTAAAATTCTCCCACTCCAATTACATCTTATTATCAATTTTTTATATATTCTTTAATAAAATATTTTCTTCTATAATAACCATTTATCTCCCAACACCCAACACTATATTATAACCTTAGTGATACCCTTTGATACCCCTGCCCTCTAAAATCTTATTGCTCTATACTTTCAGTGGGGTTTGATTAACTCTAATGTAACCCGATACCCAAACCCCAGGTTAAAAACTTTATCGGTGTATAGTTTTTAGGCAATGTGAAAATAAATAAATAACCACGAAAAAATAATTTAGAGAGGTTTTATAGACCTCGTCCCTGCATTTGAGTCCGCTTTGGTGCCTGGAACTTGTTTTCTCTGCGTTCTCCGTTTTGATTTCTGCTTTTTTAGTGTTCTGGTTGCGCTTCTGCTGTTACTGCACGTTTACAGGTGTCTGGTTCCTATATTCACTGCTTCTGCCGGCATTCACTGGCTTCTGCTTCTGCCTGCGTCCACCACGCTGTTAACCACTCGATTAACCCAGACAGACCTCTGAGCATTCGCCATGGCTACGAGAAGGCTTTTTCTTGCGCTGGCGCAACAAAGCTATTCGACCCCACTTCCCTCTTTTGGGCCATACACAAACCCAGGTTCGATTCTTGGCGCCGAAATACACACAAAATCTTGTTATTTTCCTTTCACTGGAAAATGCTCGACTGGTTATTTCAATTCGTATCCCCCAACAAATGGAGTCGCGAATTTCTTGAGGCGTTATCTTGTCACTTCATCCAAGGGCGCAGCTGACAGGGACGCTGATTCAGCTTCGAAAGCTGAGGCGGACACCTTAAAAGGCGCTGGAAAAAAGGCAAATAAAGGGGCTAATAAAGGGACTAACATCGATGTTGACTTGAATGCTAGGGTTTACAGGGCAGAGCTCAAGCCGGAAGAAGTCAAGGATGCGAATGAAATAGGGTACAGTATTGTTGGGCCGGCCAAGACTGGGGAATTCCCTTGGAAGCGCAAGGACCCCGTATTTGCCGTCATTCAGGTATTTTGCAATTTTCATTTCGCCAGTTTTGTCTATTTGTAAGATTCCTGTTTAGATGCCAAGACTAAGGGTACCTCTTCAATCGAATTCACCTGGGACCTGCACCTGAACTTACGCCACACCCAGCGACTTGGACCTGACATATTATCCAATTACAACACTCAATCATGTCTCCTGATGTCTTGAACCTTGGGCTACACTTTGGAAGCCCCAATAACCACGAGAGCTCATCCAATAACATTTTCATTTCACAAGTTTCAAACCCACCTCTTTTGTAATATTTTAAAGCTTTCTAGTTTCAATCCCACCTCTTTTGAAATACATTTGATTTGCTAGTTTCAATTCCATCCAGTTTCACTACTTTCAATCCACATCTTATGAAATATATTTATTTTGCTAGTTTCTCCACCCTTTTTGTAATTATTGATTTCACTACTTTCAATCCCACTTCTTCACCCCAGCGAGCATCACCTGATGAAATGAATGACAAGTAGACCATTCAAGCTCATTAGAGATAGTTTATTGTGAATTGCTGCTTATAAAACATTTCTAATCGAAGGAATGGGTCGAGTATTAAATACTTATGCGTTAACCTGGAAAAAATGATATCTAATTGCTCAGTCACCAAATATTTCACCTTGTTAATCCCAAAAAATTAATATGAAATTATGTTGAACTTTGGAAAATTGTCACACGCACGCATATTATCTGGAGAGAGAACTTACTACTTATATAAGATTGGTCACATGCATATTTTCGTTTTGCTTAAATTAATTGGTAACGTGGACCTAGATTAAAAATTTCAAACTTTTTGCATGAGTTTCAAGCAAAATTTTTGGATTGGTTTTTGTTATAACAGGTTGGTGCCCATCAGTTCAAGGTCTGCAGTGGGGATCGTATTGTTGTCGAGAAGCTCAAGTATGCAGATGTTAACCAGAAGGTATAAGGTACAATTTTTTGTTCCAATAAATTTATCCTTGATTGGTTTCGCTATCTTTAAATACTCCAAATGTATAGATTATTGTCAGTAATGTACTTTGTATTTGGTATGCTCAAGGTCACCCTGTATATGGGGCACCTTGTTGAAGTGACAGGGATTTGAACCTGGGTCACATTCTTATGAGTTTCCCTATTAGTGAAACCTCAAACCAGAGTGCAAACAGTAAAATACACTAGCATGTAAAATAAAACACATATAATACATGTCCAAAAATACAAGACAATGCATCTGAAATTTCTTCTTCAGTCTTTTGCCAAAGCTACCCAAATTTATCTCCACCAAACACTTCATATTCATCTCTTAAGCAAAGGATGTCTTCTCTAAATAATTTCTAAAAACAGATATTTCCACTCTATCCTCTTGGCAGTCTCCACTCCTTAATAAAATATTTAATTACATTTAACTGTCTAAATTAGCAACTAGAGTGCAGGTCCTTAGAGAGACATTATTTCTACCCTTGCATGCCTGTGGCCATAACTTATAATCTTTACTAATATTAATTACATCTGAATTGTTAATAAAAGTTACTAAAATGTTACAGGTATAGCATTCTCAACCTCCTGCATCAAACCCACCTAGTTTGAAAACCAAGGACCTATACAACATTCGTAACTTCTGTTACAAGCAAAATGAGGAGTGAGAGTGTTTTTCAGATTTCGAGCAGAAATGAACAGCCCATCAGTGACAGCAGAAAAGTTCCCTATTGCTTAGAGGTTTATAAATATTCACAGAAGAGGAGCTTAAAAGCTATCACTGATCCTTTATAAGAGCTTATGAAAAAGAGGATCATCACTGCATCAAAGACCAAAACTCAACATTGTCCATCTCTCCTCAGCCCATGAAAAATGCAACAAATTGAGACCCTCTGTACGAGTCACATCATGTCAGCACAAATCCAAGCATACATCTCGTCACCCCCCATTAGCTACAGCCAGATCTCCAGAAGATGGTCAATCAAATCATCATCAATTCAAATCAAATTAAAGTGGGAGGTAGGTGGGAAGGTAGCACGAAGCCAAAGGAAATTAAAGTGGGAGGTAGCATAAAGCCAAAGGAAATCAAAGTGGGAGGCAGGTGACGAGGTATTAAATGGGATTCATAGGCAGAAAGGAGGCGGTGGAGAGGAATCAAGTCTATAAAATAAAAGAGGTAAATGTGGTATGGTAGGGAATGGTGGGCAAGGGAAATAGGTGAGCAATAAATCAGAAAAATAAAGGGTGGATGTGGATATGTTGTTTGCAATGTTACCGGCTCGTTTTTGGTTCTGGTGCGGGTTCGAAGAACCCGGTTTATCGGTACGGCTATTTTTTTTCCTTGGGTTTGTCCATACAAAAAATATATAAAAAATTAAAAAATATAGAAATTATAGCCTATTACATAGCAAATTAGTGACATTGTCATTAACCATATAGTATGCATATTGATATCAAAAATAAAAAATGAAAATAATCACAAAATACCAAAAATAGGAAATAATATCCGAATGCCAAATGTCATGATAATCATTAAACATAAATGATGAATATTAAAAATCAATAATTATGAAATCAAATGTCATGATAATCATTAAACATAAATGATAAATATTAAAAATCAATAATTATGATATTATCCTGTGGCTGTAATTAAATACATCAAACTTAAAAGTCTTAAAACTTAAATGTTAACTTAAAGTCACTAATGATGACTCATAATTTTTAGTGACTCAGCTATGAACCCTTAGAAGGTACAGGTGCTAGGTGTTTGTATAATTGTTTGAACTTTATGATTTATACATTACTAATCCACATATAATCGCTAGCGTGCCCAGTTAAATCAAAGTAATATCAGTTGACAGATTAACTTTGAAATGCCACATCTTATATATGAAGAGTCAAGACAATGAAAGCTGTCAACATCTAGCTTATGATTTCCTGATTGAATGTCGTTGATGGATGTGGATTGCATTATTTATTCCATTGCAAATTGGCCATCTGTTCTGAAAATCAGTTGACTGGTGCTGGCCAGTGTCTTCCAAATCCTCAATTAACGCTTCAAGTTAAGTTATTTTCTTTCTTCTTTCAGATATTTCCTTTTAAGGGTTCATAGCCGAGCCACTAAAAATGGAAAAAAAATTGAAAAGATGTGTTTTTGACTGCTGCTTCTCTGTCCCAACGCCCAGGGTTCATCCCAGAAGAACCCAAGCCGCACCCGAGTGCCCAAGGACGAACCCTGAGCGTTGGGGCAGCGAACTGAACCCCGAACCCAAACCCGGTTCGAACCTGGGTGCCCAACACAGCCCAAAAGCCACGAACCGGTAACGTTGGTTGTTTGGCATACATTTGAATAAAGTAGGTGAGAAGGCCTTTGACTAATTGCAAAAGGAGGTAGGTGGGTATATTAACCATGGTCAACAAATTGTGGTGGCAATTTGTTCTAAGGCTCCTGTTGTTTGAATTTTGGGGGGGAGCTTGAGGCTGCCTTTCTATATGACCAAGAGATTAGTAGTTTTGGCTCGTGCTCCATTGTTAGACAACAGGTTGGCCTTCCCATGTGTATAATGCTTCTGGTATTGGATACTACACTCTCCGATGATTTGTATTTCAACGGTTTTCTTGACTATGCTGATCATGGTCCAATTGACCACAGAGTTGAGTTTGGTAATTGCCTGAGCTGCCTGTTCTTTTTGAAGGAGATGGAGAACCACTTTTGAATCCCCTTCAATTTGTAGCTTATTGAATACCGTGTCTGCTAGCTAGTTTCGCTTCTGCATGCAAAGCCATCAATTCGGCAAAATTGTTGGTTTGAATACCTATATGTTGAGAGTAGCTGTGAAGAGATATGCAAGTTGAGTGCAATATGATTCTGCCAATTTAAACTTTACCTGGATTATGTTTTGCAGCTTCATAAAAAATTAGTTTGTACCATCCCTCAAGGATTGGGATCTAGCTTCTTTTAGGAATGATTTGAAAGTGGATCCAGTTGTAATGAAAATGAATATTCCATAGTTTTGCAATATGACAATCACCCATATTGCCAGAAGCAAAAATTCTCAGTTTGTCTTTCAACAAAATGAGGGTCTTTGTATGGATTTGTCTACGTATTTGAGTGATTTGTGGGAATTAATTCTCAATTATTCTGTCCTTTCTTGTCTTCCATATGAACCACAAAATGAAGGCAGGATCTGTTTGATGGATGTGCCTGATGCTAGGCATGTCTGTTCTGATATGTTTCCTTTTGAAAATCGATTTTGTCAGGGCCAAGAATTCAATTTTTAATATATTGAGTTTGTTGGCTATGTGGTACCAAAATTTCTAAGCAAATTGGCACTTGAAGAATAAATGTGGAATTGTTTCTGTAGTCTGCATACAATTGAGGTATATATTTGGCCCTATCTGCCCCCTTTTGTGAAGGTGCATCGTGGTGAGAATACCATTCTGCAAGAGTAACCAAAGAGACTCTTGAATGTTTGGCCAAACTGGTAAAGTCCATACTTGTATCTCTTTTAGTAGAGGTCTGATTGTTGAGCAAACCCAGGAGCTGATAAGCAGAGGCCACCGTGCAATCTCCTGATGGTGTATGAGTCCAAATCAATGCATGTGGATGGCGTGAGAAGAAAATCTCTAGTTGAGCTAGAGTATAGAGGAGACTTCAAGTGTGTATGGGCTCTGATTTTCCCATGTCTTTTATTTTTCCACACGCCAATTCAATTTATGTTTTGGGTTAAGATGATAAAAAATCCTCTATGTACTTTATTCCTTGAGATTGGAAGAGCGATTGCAATTTTGCATATTCTTGGCGTTGAAGTGGGAGACATTATTCCAACTGTGCTCCCAGAATAGAGTGGTATGACCATTTTGTATTTTCCATGTGAGCTGCTGTTGGAGATCAGTAATACCTGTGTGAAGTATTTTCCCTTGCCCGCTGTCTTCAAAAAACTTCTTTATGGGCTTGAACTGTTGTCAGATTTTCAATTAACTATTCTTGTTCTGCTATTTGTTTAGTATATCTTCTTTCTGATATGTTTTTGTAGCTGTCCCAACTGTTTGTGGAAATCAGCACCTTGTTTGAAGAAAATTTTAAACTCTATTTGGCTCCATAGTTTCAGTTTCTATTTGAGATATTTGAACTTTTCTTTCCATATTTTTCGACATTTGATGTCCCTGAGTGTTGTCTGATTCTTTCCACCACTGTGTGATTTTATGTTCTGAGGATGCGTGAGCCACAATCTCTCAAATTTGAAGTGAGGTTGGTGCCTGTTAACCGAGGCTTGTTTGATATGTATAGAAACAACCCAGCGACCCGAAAGTATGGAATCACTGACCTGACCAGAGGAATGTCTTCCTGCTGTATACCACTGTTCAGATATCATGATTTGGTCTAAGTTTTCTGCTATAGTGTTTCCCCTTTCTTCTATTACTCCAAGTGAAGGTACCCTGAGCAAGTTCTGTGTTGACCCGAGATGTTTCCTCTTCCAGTTTGATGATGGCCTCAACTCTTTTGTGATTAAAACCTGTACCCCCTTCTTTCTGTAGTTGTTTTGATTGTATTGATGTCCCCCATCAAAATAAGGTTTCATGGGTTGGAGAGGAGAATCCACGCATCGAGCTGATATATCAAAGGTCATTCTATGGTTGCCATGAGAAGGGTTGTACACACTGACAATACATAACTTTTCTTGCATTTCGTAATAATGGAAATTAGCTACAAGTCCCCATAGGAAGGATTGATGGATGTGTTGAGATTGCATACTGGAATTGCTTCCCCACTGAAGGAAGAAGTTCAATATTCCCACTGAATGAAGAAGTTCAATATTTTCTGAGAATCATTTCTAAAGGTTTCCTGCATTGAAACCATGTCTATTGTTCCATTTTCACCTTGTTTTCGAGGTAATTGTGTTTGTTTTGAGCTCCTATCTCTCTTGCTATCCAAGATATGATGTGCATTAAATAACTTGTGTGGAAGGGGTGCTATACCCCAGTTCTGTTGTCACTAGCTGGTAAATAGGAGTTCTTTGCTCCTGAGTGAGGTCTGCTGAGTCCATTCTGTAGCCTCATCGTCTTTCTCTATTGTCCTAGATGACGGTTTACTATTTTTTTTTAGGTTGTTAGCCTTCTTGGATGATCGAAGATTGAGATTGGTTGGGACCAGATCTATGAGATAAGCATCTTTGGGAATAGGATTTTTAATATTTTTCTGCGTGTTTCTCTTGGAAGATTCGGCACCATATGCTTTGTAGGAGAAAGCATTAAGGAGAGGAGACTAACCCTCATCTACTAATTGTTGTTTTGTTTGCTGATTTGCAGGAGTATTGTTGGGGACTGAAGCTTTTGGGGTGCTTTGTACCTTAAAGGGGTTTTGGTGAAAAGTTTGAGCCACTATGGAAGATGATTTGTTGTCTTTTCTCACATAAGCCTTTCGTGATTTTTTTCTCCAGTTTGTTCTGCTGTATGTTGATTCCTTCGGAGATATTGGTGATGATTGTGTGTCTTTTGCTGGTTGATGTATTCTTTTCTCTCCGCCTATGCTTTCAGAGGTTGTGTAAATTCCTGAGAGGGTTCTCGTGATAATAAAGGGCACAGCCTGTCTAGATGACCATGCTCATGACAGGATTTGCAATGAAAGGGGATTTTTTTATAGTTGATGGGTTGTTCCCATTCTATACCCCCTTGGTTCCATTTTCAACATTACTTATTTTGCTAACAAAATTCATCAAGCAAGCTAAGTGCATGTCTCTTTAGTTCTTTGGATCCTCATTGGACCAAAAGTCTGGAGGACGTCTTTGGCAATTGTGTTGCCTAGTTTGGAAGTTGTCTTATTGGTGAACTGCTGAATTTTTCTTACTTGTAAACATAAAATCAGCTACATTGAAGATGGACGAGATATGCAATTCTAGCGAAAGATCTAAAAGATAGCATTATTTCCTAGTTTCCTCAAAATCTGGGAAGGGCCTAACCTCATCATCTTCAATTTGTTATGTTGACCTTTGAGAAACCAGTCTTTATGCGAACATGTTGATTGATGTAATGCCGCCTTTCTATTGGACATCTTGTCATTTTGATCCCTCTATCAAGGGAGGATGTTGGGGGGGGGGAGACGAAAATTTCATATAATGTGGATGTGATCTTCCTCAAGGATCTTTAAGTACTGATTTAGGGGGAAATTAGAGTGGATGTAAAGCCTTCTTATTGGTTCCTTTGCTATCTCATTAATTTATGGAATAAATGGGGATGTATGTCGGCATGTAGGCTCTTGATCTGTTAGTGCACTTCACATTATTAATTGTAAGGGTATTTATAAGTGGCTATCCTTAACCCATTTTGATATGATATTGTAACATTGATTCATATCTTACTATTGGGTGTATTGCAAGCTTGGAATCCTTGAGGGATTCCTCCTCAATATACTGCGTTGGTGTTCATTCTTTGCATGTTTGTGTATGTTTCATTTTTGTTCATTATGGAGGATATCACTTAAACATTAATATGGGTATTAGAACCTAGGGTTTTTCAACTTGCGGGTTTGGTCCCTTGTAGCCATGTGTGATGAAGGTATGATCGGTAAAAAAGGAATATTTAGTTGTGTTTGTCTTTTTCATAGGGGTTGGATTTTTGAAGAGATCACAATTCAGCATATTGGTGGTTTAAAGGACTTTTCTAGTGGTAGATCTATAGATTTGGGCAAGCTGGAGGCGTGCAGAGCTTTTTTTGAGAAGTTTATCTTTTGGTTGGCTAGTGCAAGTTTTTGTTCGTATAGTAAGATTAGGCATTTTAAAGGAACCCCATACTTGGAGGCATCATTTTTGAGATCTGATGCATTTTGGATTCCTTGTGAAAAATTGTCAGGGGTCCATTTTTTGACTCCTCCCAAATTTCTTTTGCTAAGGCCCTCAAAATTGTGTTGAAAGATTTGAGGGCTAAAAAAGGCACATGACAGGGTGTATTGGTGATCTAGGGATTGAGTGCAAGAGGGTTGCAAATCACTAGCGACAAGTCATTTTGGCACCCATCCACTAAGAGCTAATACAAAGTGGTTTCCCTTAATAAATAAGGTGCATAGTTTGGCCTAGTGGTTACATCCCAAGGTTAGTGTTTAGGAGGTCTTGAGTTCAAATCCAAATAAGTCAATTTCATGAATTTTTCTATTGAGCACTCCATTTGAGGTGGCATTTATGTGGTGACATGTGGCAATATGTGATTGGAGCTGGTGATGCAATTGTACAGTTGGTAGTCGAGTTAATAGGTGACATGGTGCTGAAGCATAGTGACAAGGCTTTGCCGGATTTGTACAAAATCCGGTTGGATCCGGATTTTTTGGCCAACCCAGATAAGTTTGTTTGGGTCGGTCATATTTTTTTTCAAAAGAATAATTTTGCTTTTATTTTTATTTATTAGGTTTTTTGCACAATTAAAGGCCCAAAAACCATAAATATCATATATTATTAATATTTTATATTATTTTATTAATGCTTTTCATTGTATTTGCCAGTTTCACATATTTATAAAACTATGATTTTTCTGATTTTTTTCAAGAATTCCGGATTTCGGATTTTTCTGCCCTCCTGAACGGATTCGGATTTCTGAACTTTGTCACTATGTGCTGAAGTGCCTTTGAGATGGCTGCCCAATAGGTAGGTGATGTCGCATTAAGGTGGCAGTGTGATAGGCAGGGGATATGATAGTTTAATAGGCAGGTGATTTAGCTTTGAGGTGTTGTTGAAATGGAAATTCGATACGCAGGGACATGGTAAGGCCATGTGGTAGTGCCGATGTGGCAGTATGAATAGGTGGCAAGTGGAAGCGCCAACAAAGTAGAGTATCTACAATTCATACACAATCAACAATTGTACAATTGACAATGAAGTTATTAGGTGACATGGTGCTGAAATTTCGTTGAGGTGACAGCGCAATAGTTAGGTGATGTGGCATTGAGTTTGCAGTCTTATAGGCTAAGTCACCGCATTCGAATTCATGAAGGATAAAATTCGTAAAAATTTCATCGTTAAAAAAATAAACGACAAAATTCATGATTAAATTCTATTGAAAAAAATATATCTAATATATTTTAAATTTATATAATAAAAAATATATATTTTAAAAATATGTATATAATAAATCTAAAACTATTAAATATATGTATATATAAAATAAAATAAAATATATATATAACTATAATTATATTATAGACCTGTAAACTATAGTGCATTATTATATTAATATTTTATAAAATATAAATTTATTATGTTATATTATATTATATTAATATCATATAAAATATAAATGTAAATTCATTATTAGTCAGTTTGCTATGGATATTAAATAGATATATTGTGAAAGTCTTACAGTGGAATCGTGGTTACATTTTACAAGTATAAAAACACATCGTATATAAAATGTGACAGTGGATATGAATTGGGTGACATCGGATGCGAACTGGGCAACAGTGGATATTGAATGGGTATGCCAAATAATCTCCATGTCACCAGAAAACATGGCAACACTAGTAAATTTAAAACGAAACGACCCAAGAAAATTAAAACGCGACTACACCGAGTAGGGCATCGACTTATGACGAGCAATTAAACCCTAAAAACGTATTTCGAATGGATTTACAAGGATTTTAGAATGATTTTATATAACATCTGTTCATTGGATTCATTATTCTTTTTGTATGAATTTATTTGCGAGTTTCAATGAATTTTTTGCTTGATTTGAGATTTGGTGAAATTTGAATTTAATGCTTCCAATTCGATGAATGTGGTGACTTAGCTTATAGGTAGGTAACATGGTGTTGAGGTGGAAGTTCAGTAGGTAAGTGACATGGCATGACAATGTGGCAATGCTAAGGTGGCAGGGGTTGACATAACAGTGCTGAGGTGGTAGGCGTTGACATAGCAGTGCCGCGGTGGCAGGGATAACAAGTGGCAATATGCACAAGTGACACGTGGTAGTGCCAATAGATTAGGGTAAGTACAATCAACACAATTAGAAAAGCAAAAGAGGACATGTGGCACTCTCAAGTAGTTTCTCGTGATACTTGAAAATTTGAATATTAAGGTTTGATTTTGGAAAATTTGAGAGGATTTTATGAGCACATGAAGTGCAAACTTTAAAGGTGCATAAGTTTGTCATATGAACACTGATTGACCCTATTTTCGATGCATTGGAAAGATCTTTTTGACCTCTTTGTAGTGGTATGTTTGGCTGGAGTAGTTGGAGGCTTTTGACTTGGGCCTGTGTGTAATCCATAGAGATGAATGGAGACCTTTTCATGGGATGGCTTCATGAAGTTATGTTTCTTGTGGGGTTGAATTATAGTGAATGGGTTAAAGCTATGATGTTGAGTTTTATGATGAGAGGCTTATTGCGGATTATTAAAGTTCAAGAAACTTGTGATCCCACAAGTAGAGAAAACATATTGAGTATAGGAATTGCATAACAACAACCATTGATTCATTATTGGTCATATTGAATTTTGTTTGCACCATCACATTATGGGAGAAGCTCGGCTTGTTTGAGAAGGGAGATTTGTCTTTCATTGGGGATGATGGTGAGGAGTCTAATGAGAAGATGAGTATTTAAAGACACTCAATCGAAGGCTTTTGGAGTAGGTTGTTGAATTAAGAAAGAAATGTAAGGTCCACATTAGACATGTAGGGCATACTATTGGCCCCTGTATGTCCAATGATGTTAATTTTGATGTCGAGTATGCTTCTACTTCTACTAGTTTTAATGTCGCAAATGCTTTTTGTACTTCTATTTCAGTACAAGAAGTTCAAAACAAGTTCATAGGAGTGGTCGAAGGAGAGTAAGCACAGGGCACAACATTCAACTTGAAATCCTTCCACAATTTTATGAGGTACCATAATACACTGGATCAAATGGGGAAATAAATTCAAGTATACAGGTCTGCACAAAGGGAACTCTTTAACACAATTGCAAAATGTGAAATAAGCCACGTATATTCATTTGGTCTTGATGAATATCGTATCCTAGAGATTTAAAAAAATTTGATGCTTATATTAGGAAAACACAGGGAAAGAAGGACAAAGAGTCTTTAGAGGTTATGGTTGTAGATTAATTCTTTCAATCAAATACATTTTGTATATTGTATTTCCTTGTAAAAAATATTGTAAAGTTGCAGATTGCAAATTACAACTATCATTTTGACAGCTTTTTTTGAGAAAGAGCCACTTGTAATTTCCATGTTCTTTTTTGACAAGTTGAAAAGTTGTGAAATGCAAACTTGTAAATTGCACTTTCCTTTTTGACAAGTCTGAGTTATTTAACTTGCAAAAACTCATGTTATAAATTACATTTCCAGTTTTGTCAAAATTGGATGACTTAAAAATTTGTAAAAGTCCCAATTGAAAAATACAAGTTAGGTTTTACAAAAAGTAACCTAAGTTATCTAAAATCTTTCTGTTCTAAGTTCAAGTTCATTTTTTGGTGCCTCGTTGCATGGAGAAGCTACAGTAGCTCAACTAAATATTATGAAGGTGTTGTATGAAGATTCAGCAAGTTCTTCCACACCGACAACATTTTTTTGAATGCCCAGCAGTTGTATGCTCCTTTTTCCAGCCATTTACTTTGCCAAGGATGCCATTCCATCTGAAGATCACACCCCCTTGCATGAAGTTTGCAGATTTTATTTGCTCTTGAACTAGGTGTAGACTTTTTGATAACTACATCCCTTCCAAGAGAATATTTTGTATAAATATGGGTACTATGGCGTAGCCCATTTATCTTCTTGTTGTTAGAGAAATTATTCTGCATTTTGAACAATTTGTCTACATGCTGTAACCAGACATCATCGCATCAGATCTCATCTCCATAAGCTTTCAAATTAAAACTCACCAAACATTGATGGGTTACATACACCTCGTGTCCATCTTGCATCCAACCCAACTTGCATGGATTGGGATGTAGTTGGTTGGCCACATTAAGGCTAGATGCATGAATCTTGTACCATAGGTGTGTTCTGCCAAGTAGCTAGTTTGTTCCTCTATTTATTGCATGCTGCCTATATCCGATCAAGAGTGACTCAGAAATGGAACATGGGAGAGCCTTATCTTCCCTATGTTTGAAAAGGGTATTTGCAACAACATTCTCTTTGTCCTTTTTGTAGATGATCTCAAAATCATGGTCAAACTCTTAGAGACCTATAATAAAATTAAATTGAAGAACATTAATAAGAAAAAATGTCACGAAGCCTCAATTTTTTATTCACCCCCCCAAAAAATGTTACATCATTGAAGCATATGCCTGCAACCTTACTCCCACAAGTTAAATAACTAAACATTACTTTTGTATGGCACATGACGACCTTCTAACTTTCTAACTGCTTGACCACTGACTTACTAACTTAAAATCACTTTAACTTCCAACTTAATTAATTAAGGGGGCGTCTCTAAGAGATGTATGTCCCATACATTTATTTATTACAACCTAGACACTGTTTGGATCAACAACCTAACAAATCCCCTTGATCCAAACGAAATAAAAGATTTATGTTGAAGCAAACATTATTGTTTGATGAATTCACTGCAACCTGCTATCTGTACCCTGTACCCTGATCAACCTATGTTGACATGTCTACCGCTTCCCTTGCAGCCTGATCTTTTGCACCCTATGCCCTGCACCTCCTGCAGTCCCGTTGCCTCTGAACACTACCTGGCACGAGCATGATGACAAGGGTTCCTCACACCATCATCCTCCGATCCTTGTACTGGTACCGATAGTATGGAACATCTATGGAATGCTTCAACCATTGCAATCAACACTACCTCCTCTTAGCACGAATTTGTAGTGTGGAACATCTATGGCATGATCCAACTATACTGATCGCTGTCTATAGATAGTTCACTGTCTGCAAAACGACTATTAAACCTATACAAAAGTACTTGTTTAATCCTATTACCCTAAGGATCATTGGTACCACCATCTTGAAGGTTGATCTACAATGCCTTCTTTATCAGATGAGGGATGGGAACCCCATGCAACTACATATAGCCAACCTCATCCACATCTTGACAAATCTCAAACCAAAGCAACAACAAAGAAACTATTTCCCGGCTAAAAAATGGAACAAAGCTGAAAAAGCTAAAATTGTCACCAAATCATCCTCCCAATCCTCAAGCTATTAGCGAACTCAAGATGGATCTCTGCAAGTCTCTTAGAAGACACTTTCATGGTTATATCCCTCTAGACCAAAAGCTTCTGCTAAACAAAATGCTTCTTGAACAGAAGAATCTCCACTAAAATCAGTAGCATAATGTGTGGCATGCTTCTTTTTAACTTTGGATGACTTTTTCTTGCAAGGGCATTCAATAGCATAATGTCCCAATCGGCCACATTTGTAGCCTTGCAGTTTTTTCTTGGTTTTGCAAGGGGATTTACTACTGGTACCAGTGTCTGACAGTGTGCCACTTGTGCCATCCCTGTAATGACACAGAAGAATACTCATGCTTGTATCTTTGTGGCGAATGTTTACATTTTACTCTATTTTTATCTATCTTTTCCAAATAAACATCTTTAGAATGCTTCACCTTAGAGCTTTTCTTCTTTGCAAATTGGCGTTATGTCGTGTGAGCAGTCCACCAACAGAATAAAATGTTGCTTTGTTAAGTTTGTCAAAGAGTTGCAACATTTCCAAGATATTTGCATGAGATGAGTTAAGCCCACTCAGAACTATAGAAATCATCATATGTCATCATCAATTTTCCCTCCCATTGTAGTATATTCTTGCTTTACATTCTTCAATCTGGAGATGTACTCTAGAATGTCCTCATCATCATTAAGCTCAGTGTTAAGCAATTACATTAAAAGATCAATCTTATATGCAATTTGTTTATCATACAATTCTTGATGTGTCTTCCAAGCTTTCCAAGCTTCTGATCTAATGGCTTTTATGTGAACAATAACTTCTGGAGAGCAAGAAGATATCAATAAGGCTAGAGCTTTCTTATCCCATTTTTGGAACTCAACCAATTCAGCAACATCAACAGGTGGTTTGGGTTCTTTCTCAACCATTTCCCAAAGGTTATTAAAAACATAAGAATTTTCCATATTTAGACCCCAGTCCTTATTGTTCTTCGGTGTTTCCGCTTTTGAAATAAGGCTAATTACCTTAGCCACAATGATAATAGAAAAAGAATTATAAAAGAAAATATGACATACAATGTTTTCTTCTGGGTTTTTGCCTTTGCCCTCAAGCAGACCCTCATCTCACAATCTTTATTACTCCAAAAATATCCTTATCACTCAAAAAATACACTTATATTCCCCCCAAAAATGTATTCTCTTTTGAAATTAAGAAATTATAATTTTAAGCAAAAGAGGAGAGTGCATGGAATTGGAACCTAAGACCTCTAAGCATGCAAAGTCTTACAAACTGTCTCCAACTCCTCTATGCAAGATTATGTAATGTAAGGTTCAAAATTGTTATATAGCTCGCATTTTCTTAGCCTCGAATAAAAAACATAAATAAAGGTTTCAAATGTTAATATCTGGCTATGCACAGGGAATAAATGCCTGGAAAACAGAATATGCTTCGGGTCCACGCTTTATGCAGCAAACTTCAGCAGAGATTATTCCAAACGGTATGGCACCATACAGAAAAAAATCAGAATTCCTCTGTCAAAAAAACACACACCCATCTTCATGTCCGTACAGCCAACAATCACACGTTCTTGCCTTCTTCATGCTTCTGCATCACAATTCCTCATGCTTCTTCCTTCTCATCCGTACCATATGGAACTACTGCAGAGGAAGTAAAAACAGCCCCAAAAAACTGATCATGCCCCTCTTTTCCTCGTCTGTATAGGCAACCACATTCAACAATATGTTTCAGAACTGACAAAGAATGAAACTTTATTTTGTAAATTGCGTACAGCCTGCTGCTCATGCCCGTAGAACCATATGACAGCAAAAAGGAAAACAGTGGAACATCTTTTCACTCTCCTTATAAACATTGCCTTCATTTACATGTACGGATCTGCAAGAAAACTCATACGCCTCTTCAAAACAAAAGTGCTTTTCCTTGAAACAAATTCACACATCTTCTGAAAAAATTTCAGAGGGTTCTGGCCATCATATCTTTCACAACTTCCTTCCACCAGTTATCTATCTATTAGGCAAAGTATCTTGTGGCTCTGATACCACTGATAAAATTAAACCGAAGAACATTAACGAGGAAAAATGGTTTGAAGCCACAATATTTTATTCACCCCAAAAATTGTTAAATCTTTGAAGCACATCCCTGCAACCTCACCTTTACAAGTTTAAATAACCAAACATTACTTCTCTACAGGACCTTAGGATCTTCTAACTGTTTAACTACCTGACCATTGACTTACAATAACTTTAAAATCGCTTCAACTTTTAACGTAATCAATAAAGGGTGTGTCTCTAAGGGATGGATGCCTCTTACATTTATTTACTACAATCTAAACACTATTTTGATCAACAACGTAACAACCCACCCTTGCTGCACTTTTGAAGACAAGAATTTCATTGTTTGTCTATACCTTGAAATGCTTACCGATAGGATACTGGTGCCGTTGCTTAATCCCATGTAGGATGGCCAACATCTCTTTCTTGTATTGTAACTTCGACTTGAACAAATTCTTGGCTTGAAGTTGTTTGCTTTCAAAAGCAATGGTCTACCCTTCGTGCATCAAGACTTTCCCAATGTCTCGGTTCAAGACGTCTCATTTTACTACAAATGTCTTGTTGAAGTACAAAGTAGCCAAAATTGGAGTAGAAGTCACCACTTCCTTGAGGTGTTTGAAAGTTTGGGTGGCTTCATTTGACCAGATGGGTTTTTGATCCAAGTGGCGGTTCATAAACTATGCCTGCTAATATTGCTGAACCATTTCTATGGTCTGTGGTAACCCCAAACCGAGTTCCATGGTTTGTGGTACCACCAAAGCCAATATTCTATTCAGTCAAGGCCTACATAGTGCTCCACCATAGACCACACCAGCAATTCCAGCGACACAGGATAAAGGTATGCCTTGGTGGTATCTCTATTCCCATACTTTGTGGGGAGGACCCTCACATATGGGCCAAGTTCAACCTTTACATCTTGACGCAGCTTGACCATAACCAATGGAAGGTGAAGAGTCACCAGTGGAAGAGCAACCATTTCATCTTCCATAAAGGTTCATGTCCATAAGCGGCATTGCATATTCATATGTACATACATAGATTGTAATATAGGAAGAAGATATAGGAGGATAGTCAAGTGTTCATCTCTTTCGAGAAAATGCTATGTACAAAACATTTAAATTAGTAAAAACTTTGTTACAGTTCTACATTTTGCATGTCTCTTATATATATATATTTAGAAAAAAAAAAAAAAAAAAAAAAATTCAATATTTGCTTCCGTATAAAACGCATCTGAGTTGTAGCGATTTGGAGTGCTGTTCACTGGATATTTCCCAGTATCTAAATCATTTTTTCTTAAAAAGAGCTGTAAATGTTGTTGCAATGGGTGCATAATTTTTGCCACAGTTCAATTAATATCTTGTCAAAACCAAGAAGCCTCGAAAACCATTAATGGTCTTTGGTTCGGGCCACTCCACTATTTCCCTTGCTTTCTGAGGTCTGCCTTTACTCCATCACGAGAAAGAAATAAATTATATTAATGTTCACGAATGACCAAAAGTAGGTCAATGGGACTCGAGAATACAACTAATTACAACTTGGAAGCACACTTGTAACTCTTGACATATAACTAGTTGCCTTCTAATACTTACAAAGTATTATCCACATGTTAAAGATGGTCCTCCCAAGTCTTTCTATAGATCAGAATGTCATTGAAGAAAACTAGCACAAACTCACGTAGAAAAGGTTTATCAATGTAATTCATGAATCTTTGAAAAGTGGAATGGGCATTGGCGAGACCAAATGGCATGGCTAGAAACTCATGATGACCTTCACGAGCTTGAAAATCAGTTATGTGCACATTTTTCTCTCAAATGTGCAAATGCTGATATTTTTAACATAGATGTAATTTTGTGAAGAAAACTGATTTAGGTAAGTAATTCATCAATGCCAGGGATAGAGAACTTATATTTGAGTGTGATGTTAAATTATCCGTAGCCAAGCAGATCCTCCATGAAGCATCCCTCATGTTGATTATATTTCAACTATTAAATGCTGAAAACATACTTTTACTTGGGTAAATGATACTTGCATTTGATATGTGTCGTATCTTGTTGATTTCACTCTTATGCTCATATGGCTGAAAATTTTGTAGAATAGATTGGGAGTCTTGATGAACAATCAACGGAAAGAGTTTTTCCGCTACCGTGTTAGACCCTTTTGGGAGAAGTGTTTTCCATTCGATGGGAGCTGATCATTTGACCGGGAGGGCTCTCAAGGCCATTGAGCTGATTTTCTTTGCCTCCTATGTTAAATGTTATTGCGTCTTGAAAGTTTCTAGCAAAAGTACCTAAAGTTTTGAGCCATTTAACACTCAAAATAATATCTATCCCCCAATAGGATTAGTGTACATAGGTGAAGTGAGATGATAATTTTCCAAGAAAGTTTAATTCTATGACACTTGCAACCACAGTTGATTGTGCCTACATTCATAATCATAACTTGAAAATTGGACACATAGCAGAATAATTTAGCTGGGATACTATTCTTCTTGATGAAATTTGCAAGCACTGCTTGAGTCAATCACCACTCACCTTCTACTTCTTTATGAACCCTCCAATCTGTATTGAGGCATGTTGATATCTGCAAAGGCATGAAGGTAGCTGTTGGGAGTGTCCGCTTCCAATGATTGATGCTAAGTATTCTTTGTAACTGATTTCTTTTCTGCCTGCCCCTCAGATTTTTTAGAGTTATAATTGATCATGAGGTGGTTTTCTATGTGCTTGGAGTCCGTGAACAACTTGCTACTGCAGAAATTAAATAAACACTTAGATCTTGATTTATTGTCCTCAATGTTTGTGGCTAGGTGGAGGGCCAAATTCATAGATATTGGCAGCCATTGGTACCTTTTAGTATGTTCCTTTTCGAAATAGAGTTATCTCAAGATTTACTGCTGATGTGGAGTAATCTTTTGAAGCTTGAAGCACGGTTACATTTGGCTTACCTAAGATAGTGTATCATTACCATCGTTCCTAAGTTCAGTCTTTGGAAGATTAAACCAAGGCCTGGAGTTGGTGCGATTAAAGCCTAGGTTTAGCACAGCACCGGAAGGCGTGCTAATGCTATGAGATGAATGCTGGGAGTGTGACTCACATTTGTTGCAAAAATTGTTGAAATTGTTGAAGCTGTTTTGATAGGTAGGTGTTCGTCTGGGGGAATCCCTAATGTAAGTTTTTTATTTTATCTTCCAGTTGTAGCTTTGATGTCCTCCATTTTGCTGTTAATTGTGGTTTGAAGCCCTCTAATTTTGATGTTGATGGTATCTTCACATTGTTTATTTGACAATGTCATGGCCTTGGAGACGACATCTAATGCCACTTTTTCCATCTCTTCATACATGATGGATTTCGTGTTAGTGCTTTTTTGGCATCGCGATGTTCTTTCCTCCCCTTGCCAGGACATAAGAAGATGAGGCTTAGGGGTAGATTGTGGCTAGGGTTTTGGTTTGGGAAGCACGCCCAGGGTCTAAGGGGGCATAAGGTTATGAGTGCATTCTGAAATCAGGGGGCTACCGACATTATTACCAGTGATGTGTACACCAATAATCCACTTGCAGGCACGATTCTAATGGAAGGCATCTTTATTAGAATATATGGTCATACTCTGTTATGATAGTTATGAGTTAGTTGACTGTTACAAAAGTCAGTTGATGGAGAACACTATAAATGTAATGGAGACCTGAGCATAATAAGATGAAGCGTTACTGCTGCCTTGTCTCTCCTGTCTTATGTTTTATTCCTCCTTTATGGTATCAGAGCCCTAGGCACTTAGTGGGTTTAAAGGGTTCAGATTAGAGTTTGAGTTTGAGTGTTAGATAGGCAAGAACCGAGCCCAGTGTGTTGGAATCTGTGGAGGGGAGAGAGAGATCTGATATGAAAATGATTTTGTAGTAGTTGACTGTTACAAAATTCAGTTGATGGAGAACACTATAAATGTAATAAGAGACCTGAGCATAATAAGATGAAGCGTTACTGCTGCCTCGTCTCTCCTGTCTTATGTTTTATTCTTTCTTTATGGTATCTGAGCCCTAGGCACTTGGTGGGTTTAAAGGGTTCAGATTAGAGTTTGAGTTTTTGAGTGTTTGATAGGCAAGGACCGAGCCCAGTGTGTTGGAATCTGTGGAGGGGAGAGAGAGATCTGATATGAAAATGATTTTGTAGATGGCCCTATTATAACAATTAACACTTTGCAAAAGAATTTGTTCTAGAATGAGGAAGTTCTGACAGATGGTTCTGAGATGCCCTTGCATTCTGAATAAAGAAAATGCACATACAGTTATTTGCTTTCAAAATTGAATATTACTATCAAAGGCACATACAGCTTCTTGCTGTCAAACCTAAACATGACTATCAAGGCGTGTTTGTAACTGTTTTTAAATAACCTTATTCTTGAGATTATTGGTGATCTGCATAAATCAAATGCTGCACAAAATAATAACTATCCTGGAGTCTTTTGTGAAGATTACTTGCAAAACTGTAGAGATAAGATGAACTAGTCCTGTTTTGTATTGTGTAAGTACACAAAATATCTTGGATGAGAGGGTAACATAAATTTATCCAAGATTGTATATCCTGCCGAAGTGCAGACTAGTCACAGATTGTTTTCTAGGTATACATGCAAAGGAAGAGTTAATGAAATGTTAAAATTCTGTGTTTGTTGTTTTTAAATTAGAAATAAATTCCAGTATTTATCAGCATTTTTTCAGTTGGTAGTTGGCCATTCAAAGATATATTTTGCTTTTCTCTTGTTTGGAAGCTGGATTTTACATTGGAGAAGCTACAACGAATATGAATAATTTTTTTCTCACCAAATCTTAGAAGTATAATGGTCAAAACTTTAATATCTGGGTGCATGGATCTATAGGAAGTCGTAGAAAGATAGCCTGTTGAAGAGAGCGGGGGAGGGGGGAAGGGTGAGCGGAGGAGGTAGATGATCTTGAAGAAAATTGGGATCTCCAAAGTAAAATTTGGGATGCCTGGATGCTCCTGAAACTATCAACGACAGATTAAATGTTGTTTGAGGTTTCAAGGTCAAAAGTTGCATCAGAACTCTGGGGTAAGTTGCAAAGAAAATATCAAACTTTGGATAGGAAGGTGTTCTGTTTGAAGAGTTTGTTGTTCTCTCTCAAACTGGAAAAAGAAGATTCACTTCAGCAATACCTGCTAAACATAAAAGATGTCAGCGAACAATTGGTTGCCATTAGTAGGAAGGTATAAGAACAGGATCTTATTGTGATGATTAGATCTGCAAAATATCTAACGGTTTTAACTTTTGAAGATGTTTTGCTCAGAAAATGTGATTGAAAAGACAATAATAAATGGGAAAGAATACCAAAAACAGGCTGTCGATGAAAAAATATACAACTGGAGCGAGAAAATTTTCTACTTGGAAATATTTTTGCCCTCAAAACTTGAGTTCAATTCCTAGTGATTGAACAAATCCTTGCCATGATGCCTAAAAATAACTGCCCAGTTCTCCGCTATGATACCACTTGTAAGGAAATTTCTATACCACTTTGTGCAAAAATAGTAGGGATCTAAATAGAGAAATGATATTCCATGCGACAATAGTGAGAATATTGGTTGAAACAGATGCAGAAACATAAGATAAAATGTGCAAAATGAATAAACAAGGCCACTTCAAAGGGGCTAGTTCAATAGCAATTTCCAGAGTGATGCTCTATAGGTGAAGTATAACGTCTTATAGCCATAATTAGATTTGGCCAATCGATAAACCTCTAAATTTCTAGTTAGGCTGATCATGCATGAAAGAGAAAATCTAAAAAACTGCTATTAGACTACCTGAGGGTTATATGTGCAACATGTTGGCCGCTACGTAACTTACATACAGAATGAAGATGGTAATATGAGTAAGGGTTAGGGTATGTAACATTCACTGAATTGGATATGCTCTATATTTGCAATTTTGTGTTCTTTAGTTATCAACGATTCTTTCCTCCTCCACTCGAAAAAGAGATCCTTAAATTTTGCGTTCGGAATGGGATTTAATATTTTACAAGTTTTATATACATATTGGCTCTAGATGGTGGGGAATTATGGGGATCATGGGATGCATGTTTTGAAGACAATACATGTGTCCATTATCAAATCGAGGAGCTCTCTTGGGGATTGTATAGGAATGACAAAACACTGATTAAAACGCACTCCTTGGTCTTAAGAAATGAAAATTTAAAGCACCTTAAGGATTTATCATGCTTCCTTAGGATCATATCATGCTTATTTCTGATGCTAGACCAACCAAACCCGGTGGTACAGCTCTTATATCTTTGGGGAGCACAAAAGCCTTCTCCAGCTTCCATTCAATACTCTATTTAATCTTTTCCTTCACGCTGAGACTACTCTTTGTGTTTTGGGACTTTTGTCATCTGTACTTTGTAGAGAGAATCCAAGCAGTTTTGGCAAGTTTTTTGCTTAATATCTCCAACTTCCAAGTAATAGCTCATATCATTTCAAGGATTAAACTTACAAAATTTAGGCCCTTTTAGCTCCTTTTTAAGTTAAAATAACATAGACAAATTCTGTCCAACAGGACATTGTTAACTGTGGGGACCTAAATTCATTGTTTAGCCCTCTATATTAAAAAATGTGGGTACCTGTTGGGTAATCGTGGAAACCCTCCAAAAAATCACAAAACGGTTACCCACTACATTTAACTGTGGGCGGGTAGGGGTCCAAAATCCGCGGTTAACGACGAGTTACTAGCTGTGGCTACTCGTTGTTAACCACAGGTTTTGGGCCCCTACTTGGTGTTGACCTGGATAAGTCGTGTACATAGCAAAAGCGAAAAAAAACGTCATTTGTTTCTGTTTAATCAAGATTTCAGCTGTTTATCTGCGTCTGGATAAGTCCACGTTTGGGTTTGAAGTTCGTCGATATTTGCTTCCTTTCCATCGAGTTTTGCTTCATTTTTGTCGGTCTACCCGCTGTTACAAACTGCATGGTTTGATTCATGAATCATTAACAATTTGTAGGGTTTGTAACCACATTTTGCCATTAATAATTGGAGCTGGTTTTTCGTTTGATAGTTTGAAGGATTTGTAACTCGCGCTGGGTTTCTGTTTGACAGTTTGCAGGATTTGTATTTGTAACTCGAGTTGTATTTGAATTTCAAATATTTAAGGACAGAGTTTGTAACTGTGGGCCATGACATGTGTATTTAGCAAGCAAGGTTTCAATTCCAAACGTTCAGGGACAATTTTTAGAGGCTTCTACTTCAAGCTGGGTTTTCGTTTGAAAATTTCAAACAACCCTTGCGGTGAGCAGATTGTGTCACAAACTCACAATGTCAACCCTCATAACTTCATATAGAGCAGTTGAATCATTGAATCATTAATAACCTTCATAACTGCAACAAAGCAGAACAACCATTGAATCATTAACAACTTCTTGGGTTTTAATACACAGAGTAGTTCATACCTTCATAGTAGGTTGACTGTTGAAGGTTCAACTTAGGTGAATCGTGACATCAACTTCAAAGCAACTTTCAAATGGCATTTGCTTCTCGTAGGCCTATGAAGTCTAATGACCCAACATGAAAACATTGTTATGATGGCCCAGAGATGAACTCCGGCATATGCAATTATTGTGGGTTTAAGATGAGTGCAGGGGTGAATCACCTCAAGTATATAACATGGATTCTAGATAATGATGTGTCTATGCGACAAAGCGCCACCTGAGGCTCAAAGGAAGATGGTTGTTGTCCTAGTAGTATACGAGGAAAAAAATAAATGAAAAAAGGACCACAAAAGCACTTGCAGCCATGATGAATAGGAGGCAACAAAAACTTATTCTGATGAGTTTGGAGCCTCTGGCTCTTCTATTGCCCAAAGTGTAGTTCGAGGAAGGGGCTCACCTAGTGGAGGTAGTTTTGGTTCACCTGCATAGTGTTTTTTGTTCTTTGAAATACCCTTGGGGTAGAACCTTTAGTCGAATGTACGGCTTGAAACAAAGAATTACAAAATGAAACAAAGGTGGCTATATACTAGGAGAAATTGGTAACTGCTTTGACCATTGCTAGTAAGGGGTTCAAATCCCTTACTCATGACTTGAGAGGCCTAATGTTGGAGGATGTTAAAAATATAGATATTATTGTAGATGAGTAAAGAAAAATGTGGGGTAAGAAGGGTTGCAACATTTTGTTTGATGGGTGGATGGATGGAAGAAACCACACTTTGATTAATTTTGTGGTGGCTTCAAGTGGGCAGCAGATGTTTTTAAAGTCAATTGATGCCTTCGACAAAATGAAAAATGCAAACACTGTGTGATATGTTGGACAAGGTGGCCATGGAGGTGGGTGTGGAGAACGTCGTCCAAGTTGTGATTGGCAATGTAACAACGTATGTAGCAGCAGGGAGATTTCTTGAGGAGAGACAATCATTATTGTTTTGGAGCCCGTGCTCAAAGAATTGCATTGATCTCCTACTTGAGGACAGAGGAAAGATGACATGGGTGGAAAATATGGTCGAAAAGACGAGAAATATCACAAAGTACATCTAAAATTATCCATAGGTGCTGAGCTTGATGAGAGCACACCAACCAAAAAGAGCTTGTAAGACTGAGAGCCACACAATTTGCTACAAACTTCATTGTAGAGCTTTGCAGCCTTGATAACATCTTTAAAATGAGCACACGGTGGTTGGAGTCTCCTTATAGTAGGAAGGCCAAAGGAGAAAGGGTCATTAAGACCATTTTTGATGATGTGTTTGCAAAGACTACAAATGAGGTCATTAAGGTAACTTTAAACTTAACTAATTTTTTTATAAAAAAATGGCTCAAATTTCTCTTAATTTTACTTTTAAATATTTATGCTATTTGCTTTTATGTGTCAAAGCCTTTAGTTAGAGTTCTATGATTGGTGGTATTTGTATGAGGCCATGGACAAGGCCAAGGAGGCCATAACAAATTATTATGGGCAAAAAAATAAAATAAAATATAAGCCTATTTGGTGCCTAAGAGATTGTAGATGGAACAAACAATTCCACTCCTAATTATATGCAATGGACTATTACTTGAACCCTAAGTTTTTCTTTGCGGATTCATTTAACCCTGATGAGAAGGTCATGTATGGCCTAAACAAATGCATAGAGGATGATCTTTGACGAAGCCATTAGAGACATTGTGGATGCATTGCAGATTTGTAGGACTAAAAAGGGGAGCTCTCTTCTTCATCTCTATGCATTCGAAGGAGAATGACCCATCAACCAGAGAAGAAACAAATTCAAATTGAGTCTTGTGATTGTAGCATCATTATTTCTTTATAAATGCACACTTAGTTGACTTACAAAGTTATAAATGTCTTATTTGCAAATTTGTGGTTGGAAGATTATGGTGCAAGAACACCAAATCTTTAGAAATTAGACATCTGCATTTTGTTGTAGCCATGTAGTGCTTCTGGGTGTGAAATAAATTGGAGCATGTTTGAGGTCATTCATACATAGAAGTGCAATAGGTTGACAACATGTCTCAATGACCTTCTTTTTGTGTGGTACAATCTTTGTCTTCATGTGAGAATTGGTAGGGCAAGATAGTCTCGAGGCAATTGACTTGGATGATATTGATCCATACTCAGATTGGATTGTTAAGTTTGAGGATGTGGAGCAGGAGCCCATTTTTGCCAAGGAGGTCGCAAATTTAGAGAGGGAAGCAAAAGAAGCTATAGCGGCAAGGGAAGCAGAGGCATTGGGAGGGGTTGGTGAGGATCTGGACGATGTGTTTATGGATGATGTTCTAGAGGGTTCTTTACCTTCCACTTCGAGGGTGCAGTAGAGGACTTTTATGAACATTGTACTTTTCGTTTTGTTTAAAATAATGCATTGTACCCTTATTTGCCTAAAAAACAAATATAAAACATATTTATGACTCTGAGTTATGTGTTCTCTACAATCATTGCATTTTTTTATATGTTTCAATTTATTTCACGAATCTATATATATTTTTAAAGTAGTGATAAAGTTGCCGAGTCCCAAGTACGGGTCAAATTTTTTGGCTGCCGAGTACGATTTTTTATACTATGGACTTTATAAAGCCTTTTCATGGCATGAGGTATAACAAGTCAGTGGTTAGTTTTGTACATATGCAATGAGATATAAAAGCATGCCTGCCATGCCAATTTTAGTCCTACGAGATGAAACAACTCGAAAAATGATTTATGTTTTTTATTTGAGAAATGAATTTTGCCTACTTATTGCTGTAACATTTAGGCAAGATGCCCTTTCTTTTTTAAAGGCTAACCATTTTGCCTCAATTAGTGAGGATGTCACCAAAATAAGATAACCCAACTAAGATGCCATCACTGCACATTTCATTTCTCACATTTTGTGCCTGCATTTTAGTGGTATGGTGGTTATGGCTAAGTAGGTTGTTCACTTTTCCCCTCCAAGCACGACAAGTTAGGAGGCATGCCCTAATGTCCTTTGACAAAACTCACACAGGTCAAATGTGTATTTGAGCACATGTTGAAACATCAAATGTGAAGTTACTTGGAAACAGTAAGGGCAATGCAAAGGATTTTCATTGGACTGTAGATTATGTAAGAACTTTTTAAATGTATTGATTGGTTACAAAAAGGTAAAGGTCCATAAAAGTATTATGATCTATGTAGTTTAAATTAATCCGATTTTAGTGTTTTAAGGACTTCCACCGAGTTACAGCCGCTATGGGCATTGGGCACTTTGGGGAGAGCTGTATGGTTGAGCATCAGAACACTATTTCTACTCATAATGCACACGCAGCTCTCACATACATAGCCCTTCAGCTATCTGAAGCCAAATCGCTTCCATCTCATTTCATCAAATTAAATTTGTTGCCTTCTTCCTTGCTGTGGAGGCATGCTGACCTGTTCTAGAAATGGGGAGATGATTGCCTGCTTGCAGCTTCATTGTGCTTGGATTTGCAGTTTTGCCTCTATGATGAATGTGGCAGTAACAGGGAATGTATGATAAAGGAAATTAAAAGTAAAAGGAAGCTGCAAAAATGACAAAGATAACGCAACAATCAGAAAGGTAAGTGTCAAATGTGCAATGAAATCGATCTGAGGACTGAGCTGCAGACTAAATCCGACTCCCATTCCTAGACAAAGGAGGGGAAATGCCCCAGCAAAATCAAGCAAAAGCAAAAGCCAATAGATATGGGAAGAGAACTGTGTTTGCTTCCTTTGTCTTGGAAGTGCTGGGTTGAACTGGCATGCTATGGCATAAAAACAATTTTTCTTTCAAAGAGTCACTAAGTTATCCATGTCAAGCAAGAGAATGGCCACTTTGTTTAATGTGCGAATGGCCATTCAAAGTGAAGAGCAATTTCCGGAATTGAGATCAACACTGTCCTATAGGCCCTCGCCCCCCCCAGCACTGCTTTTTTATCCCGATAAGTCAAATCAACGTATTTTTTAATTTTCAGGTTAGCTGATCTTTTGGTAGATGGAATCCATTCACATAGAAAATGATAAAAGAAACATATTCTCAAGATAGAAACTATCTGCTTGTAGGTTTCATGTTACCATTTTGTTATAATGCCATTTTCCTTCACTTTTTGAATTGAAACGTTTCTTACCTGAATATATGTAACAATTTTTTTGACAGATACTTCTGAATAAGGTCTTAATGCTGGGAACAAAATCACAAACTGTTATTGGTAGACCAGTACTTCCTAATGCAGCTGTTAGTGCACTTGTCGAAGAGCAAGTAAGGATGGGAGGTGTTTTTCTTTATGACAGCTAGATCTAAAGGACATCTTTTCTGTTATTGCCATATTTGAAATTCTTTTTGTTCAATATGTTTGTAGGCATTGGGTGCCACGGTGATTATCTTTAAAAAGAAGCGAAGAAAGAATTACCGCCGGACAAATTTCCACCGCCAGGTATTGAACTGTCTTCTAGCATGATTACACATACCATAGGAACTCTTTTCTACTTCCTTTTCTTTTAAGATCTTGCGTTTTTAGTGAATCCGTGAAGTAGTTGAAATAACTATACATTTACCATTGTTTACCACATGAAGAATCAGCCATTTATGTGTCAGAATTTTAATGAGAAAGTGAAATATGCCGCAGGAGCTTACCACATTAAGAATCATGGATATCAAATTGGACAAATCATTGGTAGAAACAGCATTATTAGAAACAGCTGGTGCAGCCTAGGGCAATTGCCAATCATCTAAAATGACACGGTCAAATGCTCTCTACAGTATTTTGTGGATTCAAAACCCTCGGGCATATTCATCAGGGTCACTGTTATGGATTTTGTAAGCTATAGGGAAGCTCAAGTATTTATTTAAACACCAATGGATCTAGCTAAGCAGATTTTTGTGTCACCACTTCAATATTGCATTCCTTAAACGGTAGCTATTCCCGTTATTATCACAAATTTAGTTGGTGCAGTGAGTGCCTGTCTGTTGTTTAATGAGGCAATTTTATTGGCATTCCAGAATTCATTCCAGAGTTTAAACTTTTAGAACTGCTAGTGCTCTAGGCCTCACTGTACAACATTTCCAGTTAGACGAGAATTGACAAGAGGCATTTCAAATGTTGCATATTATTCAAGGTTCGAGATTAACATGTGTTGTCTGATTTTAGGTGCAAGGTCCAGCCAATAAAGTTTAAACTTTCATATACAGGCTATACAAGTTGCTGATTATAACTCTGTTTTAAGCTTGGGAACGTTTTTAATTTTTTTTAACAACTTGCTAGCATTTACGACTAGGGTTGATTGGGGTATTCTAAATAAAATCCCTAATTAAGATCAGTTACTAACTTAGGCACTAGTCCTAGATTGGGAATCACAACATTTTAGAAAATTAATTTTTTAAACTACGTTAAAAGCCATAAAAGAGATCTTGAACCATTTATGTATAACATATATGATGACATTGTTTGTACCTATTATAATTAAGGATGCTAAAAATAGATGTTTCCATGCTATTTTTCGAAAGATCTGCAAGAGCCGTGGCACTCAAGACTCTCTGAAGTTAAATTGTGCATTAGCAAATCAAACTAACTTGATGATTGGATGACAGACTTGATTGCAAAACATGAATATTCTAGACGAAGGTGGTTTTGTTGTTTACCATACCATTTAACCATTTTTTAATGACTAGTTTTTAAACAGTTTTGATTACCATGCTCCTCGTTTTGTTTTGTTGTCACAAATCCTTCACGAATATTTTCCTACGCTATATGAAAAGTATGGATATGCAAATACTTTCCTCCCACAAAATGGAACTCCCGTTGTAGAGTATATAAAGGAGAATTAAATAAGTAATATATGTTTTATGTGACGGACCTTTGTAGGTATACATTAAAATTTTTGGATACTTATTATTTCAAGCGATTAAGGTTAGTATCATGTCTTTAGTGATTTTATAGTGTGGATGTCCTTTACTCGTGGCTGTTTAGTCAAAGTAGCTCATTGATTTAGATGTATGCTTATTCAGCATTGTAATTTTGTTATATGTTTATTCAGCATTGTACGCTGACGTTTAATATAATTCAGTGATTCCATGTAATGCTTTCAGGTATACAATCAAAAAAAGAAAAGAAAAAGTAAATAATAATTCTTTACTTTCTTTGAAATAATTTCTAAGTGCTCTTAAGAGGTTGGACTTATATTATCTTATTTAATAATAATAATTTCAAGCAATTATTCTTATGATTATTACCTACTTGATGTAGGATTGTGACTCTTTTATCTACTCTTATATTATTATTATATAATTAGATTAGGGATTTTTTTATTATTAATAATATTGTAGTATTATTATATAAATTAATACAGGGTGGTATTATTTGTTGCATCAATAATATATTTATTATTATAATATTATATATTTTCTATTTCTATTATTGGTATTTCGCTTTAATCTAATACTAACGAGGCTTTGTATTGTTCCTCTATATTATTTGATACTCAAGTTTTAAACTATTATGATACTATATTAGTCTTTATAACTTTGGGGTTCAAGTAGATTAGATTAGAGTTTTCAGAGCAAGATCCAGTTATTATTAGAATCTGTTAGAAATAGAAAATTAGATTCATCATTTAACAAATAACAAATATATTATAATTTCGTCATCCACAAAGAGTTATTTAGTCCACCACTTTTTAATTAGGCATAAATGTGCAAATTGATATAATATGTTATTGAATAATTACATCTTTCAAAGCTTCCAACCATTGCCTTATAAGTTATAATTTATATTTGCTATAAAAATATTTGCGAAACTCTCCACTAAGTGAGGAAGATGTTCTATATAATTCTCATTGTATACATGTGCACTAAAAACCAACACTAATATCTTGTTAATTCTTGGTAGTAATGTAAAGTTTCATTTTCAAACGACAAAAGCCTATTTGACGCTAAGCATTTTTACATGTGGTAGATGAAGATGTTCTATATGTCTTTTACTATATCCATATGGACTAAAAACCAATACTATTTTTTTTGCTAATCACTAGGAGCAATGTAAAGTTTCACTTTCAATTGACAAATCCTACATGCTAAGCATATTTATACTTAGATATATAGAAATCATTGTTAAAAATATTTTGAGTAAGATATTTGGATGAGCCTATTTATTATCATTTTCAAAATATTATGGACACCAAAATTTAATACTGCTTTACATTATATTTTAAAATAATATAATAAATTTATTATGTATTTTTCATGGTGCATATAATCGCGTTCTTCTTTTTAAGATCTAGGGAAATACCGTATTGTCACCTTGCTTTCTTAAAATTGCAAAGACTTTTTAGTCTATTCTCATGTGCAAGCTTACCAAGTTCATGTTGCCATTATGTGCTACCCTTGGTGTGCTTCTACACTATGTGACACAAGTGCACCTACACATTTTTTATGAATCCTTGGAGAGTGCATTGCCTTTAATTGTCACTCCTAAAACAAAAGTTCCACGACATTTGATGCAGCGTACGATTGTGAGAATCTATCACTTACACACACATTTGACTTATTGGGGAAGGGCTTAGTAGTTCAAGCCAACTCACTTCATCCCAAGTCGTTAGATGTGATACAAATTCAATGTCTATGTATATATTAATGAACATTTCGCTGATAAAATAAGAGTTGCATCTGTTACGAACAAGTAGCCTTTTTTATATTATAGCAAACGCATAGGTTCTCATGTAGGCTTTTTGATTCCTTGAACCTAATTGTTAGTACAGATGCCTACAAGGTTCTCAAGTACTTTCTTGCAAGGCAAATCATTTATTTGTTTGTATATGCTAGTCTTAGGTCTTCGTTTTGTCTTTGAGAATCCTCGAGTGAAAATTAGCAAGGTACCTTTTTCTTTACCATTTTTGGTTACTACCATGTCTCAACCTCTTACAGTTGGCATCATTCACCAATACACCACTCTTGTGGTACCTACTTCGATAATGACCATAACATGTCAAGTATGTTTGTGTAAGACAACCTTTGGTCCTCTCAAGTGCATCTATTAACCAACATCCACTAACAGCTATGGCACCCACATTTGTTTGCAATACTTTGGGATTACCATTGAAATATAATCTCCAATATTAGTGCCAAGTGGTATAATAGACAATTCTTTATACATGCCATTGAGATGCCAATTCAATAATTCTTAGTAATATGCAAATAATATAACTTTGGTGACAATAATATCAAGCTCAAGAAGCTAACGATAAAAAACACATGCCAACATATGTTGTCCAATGTCCCACGAATTTGTCTACAACTCTTTTAGAAGGAAATTAGAGTTAAAGAAACCTGCTTATTAATATTCCTTCATTTTTTTGGAGTTAATGTTGAAGCTCCAATAACATGTGGGTGCCTTGGTGCATGTTAAATATGCATGCCCTACCTAAACATCCATTTAAAGATGTTTCCTAGATCTTTAACCATGAAAGCTCAATGTTGGTTCATGTCATAGTAGTCAATATTCTTTTTAACTAATTGACATGTTTGAGCACAAAATTTATTTGCAAGGCCCACAATGCTAGTTTGACAACTATTTACAACATTCAACATATAATTTAAGTCAAAGATGTGCTACAAAAGTTTGAGATGTCTATAGAGAGTGCGTACACATTTATCATATAAATATGTTTAAAGGAGTTTATCATATACATGTTGTTCACCATTCGTTAATTGAAAAACAATTTTTTAGTTCTTGCCATGACAATGTATTATATGTTTCATTTAAAACATATTAATTTGGTTAACCAACCAATGAGAAACGAGCATTTTTGTTTTATGTTGGAAGTTTCAAATGTTTATAATCAATTTTGACAATATATTAATCACAAAAAAATCTTAAAAACAATTTATTTAACATCCCATTGGTTAAAAGGTATTGATATGATAATTTTTTTTGATATTATCACAATACAGATTAAAAAAATATATATAACAAAAAATTCATAAATGATGTCATCATACATTAATTAATAGCATTTATGAAATGATAAAATTAAGTTCTAGATGTTGACTTATCATTTATTTACCTATTATTAATTAATGTTTATGTATTGAAGATTAGGACACATGATACTTTAAAGTCCTATTAACTGGTCTATGACGTGCATTCACATGTCGAGTTCCACAAGATTCAACTGCTGACATGACCCAATGTTCGTAGGCTAGCCACTGTTTCTTTGATAAAAACTTTACACGCAACTAGGAAAGAGATTTGCAAAGCTGTCAAAAAGCATATAAAATTAGAAATGACCAGCTTTTGCATGCATTGGGCGAAGGATTGCAAGAGACCCTACAACAAATGGAAATCTACCTAGAATAATTGCTACATCATATCATATATGACGCTGCCTATTATTGGCACAATATCACATGAAACTGATCAACATGTTTGTAACTCCTACGTACCTCATTACAATGGAATTGAAGAGTCCGGCTACTTGTATATGTATATGTACGTATATATAACAATTTATTACAATATATACACATTATCAACATGGCAACGCTATTGGGTTTCAAACCTTGAACCCATTGGATTTTCCCCAATTTTTACTTCAGCGCCTTTGTTATGAAAATCATAATCTTGAAAGAAAGGATAAAGTTCAACATATATAACATATATTATTTGACTAAAAAAATTAGAGTTGTCCAATGCTTATGGAACATGCGGGTTATTTAATTCCCACAGTTTTTCTCAATAATTTTCATTTTTGTTTTGTTGAGTCATGGAAGACCTACTTGTCAGTGCCTTGCAAATGATAAACAAGTTAACAATGCTTCGTGAACAACCTATCCCTCCATCACATTAAAAAAAGGGTGCAGTATGATGTTATTCTTAAACTTGACACTATTTTTAATTTTTGTTATGGCAGGATACTATAGGTTTCACTTGCATCAATAATTTTGGTTAACAAATCAATGTAAAATAAATATTTTTTACAATGTTGAAGTTTGTAATGTTTATAATCAAATTTGTCAATGTTTGGATTACAGAAAAAGTTTAAAAAATAATTTATTTAGCATCTCATTGGCTAGAGGTACCAAAATGACAATTTTAAGATGTTATCGCAGTACAATTTTTATTTTAGTTTTTAAAACAAAAAATTCACAAGTGATGTGTGCAAGTTTTAATATTGGAAATGACATAGGAAACATGTAATTAAATAAGGATTTGACACAACAAAACAATTAAATATTAACTTGAAATTTAAAAGTGACGTGTATAGATTTGAATATTTTTTCAATGACCTTGAAAGCAAACGAAAATTCATCTTGTACAAGCATTAAAAATTAATTAGTTGTTAACATGGGAGGTGAGAGTGGATAGGCTTATTCACTTTGTGTAGGTGAAAGCATACATGTTTATTTAAAATCTGAAATCATAGTTTACATTTAAAAAAATATGATCACAAGTTTATTCACTTTGCACATGTTAAAATTCCATGAAAGCATTGGCACATGGATTTATAGACTACAATTTAAATGATGTTTGAGGTTCGCAGACCTTAGTTGTTTCTTCATGCAAGAAGCACATAATGTGCAGGGGGTCAATATTTGAATTTAGAATTTGCTCAGTATAAAATATTCAAAGTGGCTATGCAAAAAACAAATCATTGTTAAAATTAAGTTTTTTTGTAATTATGCCTCAGAAGTGGTCACTAAAACTTATTGCTATTATAAGGCAATGCCACCACGACTCATTATATATATATATATATATATATATATATATAAAGTTTTATTGCAATTATGCCTCAGAAGTGGTCACTAAACCTTATTGCTATTATAAGACAATGCCACCACAACTCATGTGTGTGTGTGTGTGATGGTGGCATTGTCTTATAATAACCTTATGTGTATGTGTGAGTCGTGGTGGCATTGTCTTATAATAGCAATAAGGTCTAGTGACCACTTTTGAGGCATAATTGCATTGTCTTATAATAGCAATAAGGTTTAGTGACCACTTCTAAGGCATAATTGCAATAAAATTTAATTTTAACAATGATTATTATTTGCATAGACACTTTGAATATTTTATACTCTAGAAATTACACACACACACACACACACACACATATATACATACATCCCTTCCTAAGACCAGATGAGGGAAGAGATCACTAAAGAACTAGCTTAGGTGAAAGACAAAGAGGACCTCCTTCAAAGGAGTATGCATGATAGAATTGCATCATGGGAGATGGAGTTCCATATCCACTATTGTCTCATGAAATGGTATATGGTGGAGAATGAGAGACGAAAGAACATAATAGAATAACTTCAAATGCAGGTGAATGGTCATCAACCTCAGATTCATGAGAGAATATCTTTTAATTAAGATACATGGTTGATGACTAGTAGGGTTAGTGTGTTGGAGAATAATATGGAGCAACTTAATAAGAATATGCATCAGATTAAGACTTTTTAGAATTTGGTCAAATAAGGTCTTAGAATGGTGCTCCAATTAAACAAAATGACCATAAAAAATTGTGCAACCAACATTATTCTTCCTAAGGAAGGTACAATAGGAAAAGAGGGGGTCACTCAAAACACAAAATTAGAAAGAGCATAAAACTACAAGACAAAGGTAAATAAAAGGAGAGCAGGGACCTAGACAAGGAAATGGTAGTGGATGATATCAATTTATTATGGGAAGAATGAGATGCTTCCAAGACTCTTAGTGACTTCAGTCTTCCCTAGTATTGTAATTCACTATATTTTTATTTCCTGTTTGTTGTGTGCCACAAATTAACTGTCTATCAACAACATTCTCTGTGTTGGGCTTATCTTTTCCCTATCTTTCCAGTTGTCATTGATGTTTTGATCTTTATGTCTTATCTCATTATTTGAGTTTGTAAAAGGGTTTGAGCCTTTCAAAATTCATTTATATTTATATATGTATATATGTATGCATGTATAAATATGTATGCATATATGTGTGTGTGTGTGTGTGTGTGTGTGTGTAGATTGAGATAACTTAATTTTTTTGAAATCATGTTAAATCTATTTTTAGCTCATTCAAGATATTTTGATGTAATATTTGGAATGGATTGGTTGCAACCCCAACAAGCAACACTTGATTGTTTTGTCAAAAGTATTCAGTGCCAAGACGATTTTGGTAATCTGTGGAAGTGCATGACATTCAAAAGCATATAGAACACAAGTTACTTTTAGCCGTGTAGTTGAAAAAGTGTGTGACGGAGGTATGTATGTATGTATGTTTACATATATACATATACACACACATATAAACATACATACATACATATGTGTGTGTGTGTGTGTTAAATTTGACACCTATCACCATTTCATAGAATATTTACGGCTTTATATGTATACGTATATGTATAGATGTATATATATAAATCTATATAAACCTATATATATATATATATATATATATATATATATATATATATATATATATACATATATATACAGGTGTATATAGATTTATATATATACATCTATACATATACGTATACATATAAAGCCGTAAATATTCTATGAAATGGTGATAGGTGTCAAATTTAACACTACTGAACAAAAGGTCTTAGTTGTTTATGTGGAACCATAGTCATGGAGTTCCTTTTTCGGTATATAGTTCTTGTTTCGCAAGAACTGTGCAATGTATCTCCTTGCCTGACTAAGTCTGTGCTCGTTGATTTTAACTACATCTACATCCAAGTGACACGTGGCTACTTCCCATTAAATCATGAGCTTTAAAGTGGTCACTTTGTATTCCTTATATATATATATATATATAAAGCCGTAAATATTCTATGAAATGGTGATAGGTGTCAAATTTAACACTACTGAACAAAAGGTCTTAGTTGTTTATGTGGAACCATAGTCATGGAGTTCCTTTTTCAGTATATAGTTCTTGTTTCACAAGAACTGTGCAATGTATCTCCTTGCCTGACTAAGTCTGTGCTCGTTGATTTTAACTACATCTACATCCAAGTGACACGTGGCTACTTCCCATTAAATCATGAGCTTTAAAGTGGTCACTTTGTATTCCTTTATCCACATATGACTTAGACTATGCCCCATTGTACGAACACGTGGTAAGGTGTGATTGCCTCATAGTCACAAAAAACTGTGTTAATGGAGTTTAGTGAGGTTGTCAAATGACTTTGCAAAGTCTGTGGATCTATTTAATTTCTCAATTCACTTCAATATTCCCACGTGTCTGATTCTATAAATAAACTAATTGGCCACATTATTGAGGCATATATTAAAACTAAAGTTAGCCTATTTATTTTAAATAAAATTGCAATTGGAAATTACATGGTGATCACTCATAAGTTTACAAAATATTGTGGCATTAAAATGGACACATGTCAATTACTTAGTGGCCATAGGGTCATAGACTTATAAAAACGTGACCATTTTACTGAATCTTTCACATCCATGGATTCACTCAATCTCATAGAGTTCAATCATGAAAAATAAATGTTACTTTGAGCAACGAGATTCTACCATGTGGCGTGATCCCAAACCAACGATTCACAAATTCATTTACCCAGTTGTGTAAATTTAATCCTCGGTGAATGGAAGGCCCCAGTCATTTGTGTGGCATCATCATGCGGTAACATAACGTCAGAGTTCCCTTCTCACTATTTTCTATTTGTTTCATAATGGCCTATGCAATGTATATCCTCGCCCGAACAAGTCCGTCCTCTTTGATTTTATCTACATCAACATCAACATCAAAGGGACATATGGCCACCTGCTATTGAATTGCTTCAACAGAGTCTTCTTTTGTGATTTAAAGTGGCCGCTTTGTATTCCTACCCTCACGCCCATGGTCTTGCATATAAAACAAAGTCACCACCATTATTAATGCATATATTAAAATTAAACTTAGCTTATTTATTTTGAATAAAGTTGCATTGGAAACCACATGGTGATCACTAATAAGATTATGAAATCTTGTGTCATTTACAATGGAAAAGTGTGAGTCACTTAATGGTCATAGGGTCACATACTTATCCAAACATGACCATTTTAATGAAGCTTATGAAATGAAAAGGGGCGGACAACACAACGTCACAATGGTTCATGGAGTCAAACTTATTTTAAATGATAAGCACATCATGTGCATGGGTCATATCAATATTTGAAAGTAAATTTGATAGAGAATAAATTATTCAAAGTGGCCACACAATTAATAATCATTGTTAAAACCAAGTTTTATCACAAATATATCTTGAAAGTGGTCACTAAACCTTATTGCTATATTAAGATAATGACTCCATGACACACACACACACACACACACACATATAAAAGAACCATTATTTCATTCACTTTACTTTATAGTTCAAATGCAATTGCAATCCTCGCAATTAAATTTGACACCCATCACGATACCATAAAACATTTACAATATGAATCACTCCGCACACATAATATATAAGACAAAACCACTATGAAACAAACTCTATTTTATAGTTAATTTTTTTTTTGACACTTGTCACCACTACAAGAATTTGTATATTTTTTTTCACAATATTAAAAAGATGCACAAAGTTAAATAAGTCGTCGCCTCTTAGAAACATTAGAGGTCATTCAGTGAACAACATACAACACAAGGCAATAAGTAGCTGCCACGTGTAACACTCTAAATAGTCACTAAATTCTAAAAGGTTCACACTCTGCTACTATTGCCACTTTAATATATGTCTAAAAGAGCTAATGTTCACTTTAGGATTTATACTTGAATTGTGCAATAGATAAACGTGTGTTCACATTTGAATAAAATATATTAATATTTAAACAAAATTTGCAATGATAATGCTAATCCCTGTGCAAAAATTATTTAATACTTGCCACCATTTAATATTTGGTCACTATGAATTGAATGACGACGATCACTATTAATTAAATTTGCTAAAATTATATCGATTAAAATACTAATAAAGTGCATTTAAAACTTTGTTAAAACTATTGACATAAAAGAGACTACAATGCACAATCGCGGGCCAACGCAATATGGAAGGTTTACGAAGTGATATAAGCTTTGGAATAAGGCAATAGTATGGATCAAAATGTATTATTCCATACTCTTCAATAATATTTAAAATTTCTTATTACTCCATTTCGTTAATTCCTTTTCTCTATCTTATTACACTTGGTTAAAAATATTTAAAATTTTAATTTACAATTACTACATGAATTAAGTTATTATTACATTCAATTATACATACCATCTTAATGACTTCCACATAATTGCTTTCAACAAATATGGTAGGAACTATCCATGACGTGACCCTTGTTTTTTAAATAAATAATTAGGAAAGTAGATATATCAGTTAATTCATATGCGTAAATATTTGAAATATGTAAATAATAAACAATTAACAATGATGTTTTCCCCATACATTCAATTGTATCTCCCAATAATAAAAGTAACTGAGGTTTTAATACATATCACGAGGTAGAAATGTTTGAACCCAATTTATAACATTTTCATAAATCTTGCGACTTTATTTAAATTTATAGTTTTTAAGAATTTGTACATTTGAGTTGGCCTAATCATGAAAAACTTGTGTTCTTGAAAGGGAGGTCATAAGTTTGACTCCTACAGGAGGTAAGGTATATATGCCTTGTATTTGAATGGGAATATGAGGTGATCTTTGGTATGTCTGCACCCAAGAAACATTACCAAAGACCATGAAGTATATACTATTGACATCCTAGGTCATACCGCTTCCCAAGTTCTGAAACTTTTCTCAAAACTTTGGTAAAAAATAGATTCACAATGTAATTATCATAATGAATAAAAAAAGACCAAAATTTGTCATGCACACCTCTACATTGTAAATACACATCACCCTCTCAATCCATGCATCACTACCAAAGACCATGTAGTGTATACTACTGACTTCCTAGGTCATACCACTTCTGAATGGGTGACACTTATTTGTAGGAAGCTTATACATAATATAACTATCATAACAAATAACATTAATATAACTATCATAACAAATAACATTAATATAAATATCATAACAAATAGCATAAGACCAAAAATTGTCATTGTAATATTAGGGTATGTGCATGGAGATGGGGGAAAATTCTCTGGACATAACCCATAACGCATACACATTATAAAAATAATGTGTATGCGTTATGTTAACTTGTAGAAATGCGTACACATTCTTCAAAAAATAAAACCAAAAAAACCCTCATCCTCTTTCATTCTTTCCTGCTTTGCAATTGCGTTTTGGTGCTTCTCATTCATGTTTTGGCCTACAAATATTCATTTTGGCCTCCATTTGCTAGATTGATGATGCTACCGTGAAGAAGAGGTATGTTTTTTGTAGATTAAATCAATTTTTTTTATTTTTTTTAATTTTTTTGTGAATGTGAATTGCATCTAGTTTTTTTTTTTTTAAATATATTTATCCAATAGGTTGACATGCTCCACTTAACCCTCTGCCTAATCCTTTGCCTAACCTTCCATCCAACCCTCCTAACCCTCCACCTAACCCTCCTATAGTTCCCCTAGATCCCCCAGGTAGCCAGGAGGATATAGTTGCTCACATAGTGGAGAACAAAATTGAAATTGAGCAGATAATTAGGAGAATGAGGGAGTCCACTTCCACAAACACCCACCGTACTTATTTGATCAATAACCGAAAGTTAGTATTAGGTCAAGTTATCTCGATAACGAGTCAAATTAATAGATGGAGGTCATATAGGGATAGCTATAGGGCTTACTATGTTGATAAATTATCAACATCTGAGGTGAAGAATAAAAACATAAAAAAAGATCAAATTTGTACCTTATTTATTGACCTGATCATCAATGCCCCATTTCCCATAACGACCAAACATTTCCCAATCCATCGATGCCAACACAATTTGATTAAGGCCAATTTTTGGGAGCAATGGTGGATGGTGTTTGACTATCCCTCTTGTAATATCCATGAGGTCCCTTTGTACTTTTTGAGGAAAATCTATTACGAGTTTGTCCTCAATCAAATTCCAAACTACTTTGACTATGGTGAGTTTTAAGGTCGAGGGAAAGGCTTCACACAGGATCGATTAGGTGCACATCGTACACCTAATCGACCTGCAAGGATCCCTACCCAAAAGCCACTTCATCCAGAGATTCCCTCTACGGTGACAGAGGTTATCGAGTGTAATCATATCAAATGCAAAATTGGATGACTTAGGCGTGGCTAATAGCACCCAACCTATATGTCCTCTTTCTTGCTCACTCAACCATTCTCAACTAGACTTTCACTGATTCCTAGTCACCTGTAACTTCCTGAACTTAGATTTTTGAGACCCAAGTAGCATTCTCAAACCCAGATCCATCCTCCTAGGTTTCATCTTCTTAAGATAATAGCACCCAACTTGGATAGGAGCACCAAAATTTAGGGGTGTCCTATTTCCAGTGCTATTGTCTAAGTTCACTTTAGCCTCAAACAATCAAACTTTTTTGAAGCCTTATCTTTTCCCCTGTCAGCCTAATGCAAGCTCATCTAACCCACAATAATTAGTTTCCCTATAAAAGGCCATTCAATGTTCATTTAGAAGGGTCGACACTCATTCACAGGAAAGAAGCAAGAATAAAAACAAATACACTCAAGCACTCTTCTCTATTCTTTGCATACAACCTTCCAAGACCAATTCAAACCTATTCAAGCACTCATACTAGTCTCTAGTCATCCATTATACATTCTAGTTTCACATCTAGTTGCATACATCACACAATTGCACCAAACACTTCAAATGGGAGAACTACATTAGCTTGATCCCTCTTTGGAGTATTGGTATGTAGGTAGCGTACCCACACACAGGGTGTGAAGTGCATCCAACTTATCCTTTACACCCTAACCCCTCCTTTCTTTCCCAAGTTTGATACTCAAGTTCAAGTACTAGGATCTTCTAAGGGTTTTGAAGATTTAATTAGACATAAAATGAGCTCCACATGGACCTAGACTTTAATATTTCACTACCAGGGTGTCACAGGCCTATTGAACAGAACCCAAAAAATCCAGACCACCAGGATAATAGTGTTGGAAGTGGACAACAATGTCAGAAGTGGACAACAGTGCTGGAAGTGGACAATAGTGCCAAAAGTGGACAATAATGCCAAAAAGTGGACTACAATGCCAAGTAGTAGGGTGTCCTGAGTTTGGTGCTCTTGTCCAATCCAAAAATAGAATTTTAGGTCCTATTTATGATAGTCTACCATCCCTACATAGCCATTTCCAGACTCTGCATCATCTGTTTTAGCCTAGAATAAGCTAAGTTTGATTTCTTTACACTTCTTACTATTTTTAGAAAAGGTAAAATACATATCTATTTACATAAATCATTAGGCTAATTGAGACACATTAATTACTGATTTACATTTGCTTAGACCTTTATTTGCTTAGGAATTAAACACCTAATTCTAAAAAAGAATAAAATATTTGGTGAACCCAACTTTAAATTTTCGCACAAAAACCCTAAAAACTCTAGGACTAATTATTTGTAATTTTTTGCAATATTTTCCTAATTTTTATTGAATTTAAAAATAAAAAAACTACAAAGTAATTGAAATATTTTCAATAAATTCACCCAAACCCTAGTTTGCACATACTAGGTCCTATTTGCATACAAACACTTTCAAACCACTATAAAAAATATATTACTAATTTTAGAAATATTTTCTATTTTTTCCTAAATTTTTCAAGCTAAATTCTACAAATTCCTAAAAAAAATTTCATATTATTACACTAATTTTGGAAAATTTTCTTTTCAAATCCTAGTTGCATCAAGTACATTCTAAAAAATTTCCACTACTTTTTCGCATCATTTTATGCATCTTTAGTTGCATATCTAATTCAAAAAATCAATTTCAAATTCTAAAGTTCATAGTATTTTGCAAATAATATTTCTGAAAAATCCCTAGTGGTATATACTAGCTCCTTTTTGCTTGTTGAGGTATCACCTTAGATGTTTCTAAGTCCCGTATCCTTTTCATGCATATTCCAATTCTTTGTTTAGATTATATCAGCTTAATCTTTTCTACTATTATCCAAGTTGTTTTCCTTATGCCACATAAATTTCTTGCATCTTTTCCTTCAAGACGAAGTGCAAGACTTAGTGTCAATCCTCCTGAGTTCACCTAGATTCCTGTAACTCAACCATATACCATGGATAAACAACCAATTCAGGTTCGAGTCATAGATTCTACACATCCATATTACACCAATTTCAATGAGGATAATTTTGACAAAGAGCAGTATGAAAATAACAATGATGATGTACACACCGATGCTCATGCTCCACCACATTGGACTACTGATCCACTTCCACCCATTGTTGATAATGAAGTCATACTCAACAAAGATTTGGTTTTACAAAATTTTAGAGAAAAACTTAAGGAACAACCTAAAGATCATACACTAATTCTATAATCTATCATGGAAATAAAAAAGGCTAATCAAGTTGAGTCTTTAGTCATTCAGAGTCGCTAGTTGCAAATGACACTATGAGAGCAACTATGTCTCAACCACCCCCTATAACATCCCAACCTTATTCTATGCCACTAGCTGTAGCCAGTACATCCCTATCTCTTGATGTGGTATCCCTTGTGCAAGAGATCCAATCTCTTCAATCCAAGGTGCAATATCTTGAGCAAGGTACCACTAGACCTACGCAGGCTTTGGATTCTTTTGCTCTTCTGCATACACCATTGGCATGTCATATTGCTTCTACACCCTTGCCACAAGGATTTGTTCAACTCAAGCTTACTCTTTATGATGGCAAGGATGATCTAGAGACACATTTGAGATATTTTATGCAACATGTTTGGATTATGTACCCAATGACTGGCTACTTACCAAACTCTTTCCATAGAGCCTAAAGGATTATGCTCTATAATGGTTTTATAGTTTACCAAATCAGTCGGTCACAACTTTTAATCCTTTAGCAGACATGTTTCTAAGACATTTCAGTTCAACATTGGTGACAAAGTTTCATAGCACAGATTGCACAACAGAAACAAAGGTCAAATGAGCGCCTCATGGATTATGTTCTTAAATAAAAGACTATTCTGGCTAAGTTAACTAGCCCCATGGTTGATCAAGAGCTACAAGACATCTTCAAATAGAGCCTTTTATCAGCATTGCATGAATCCATTATGTTCAAAAGATTCTCTTCTTTCATCGAATTATGTCATACACTTAAGGGAAGAGAAGTCAAGTTAATCTCAATGGGCAAACTCAAGTATTCAAGTACTCTAGACACAACAAAAAAGAGTAATAGCAAAGTCCCATACAAGGTCAAAATCAGTGAAAACAAGAATCAGAATCAACCAACAGTCAAAGCAGCTTCAGAGCCCCCTCAGCTTGTGGTTTTATCAACACCTCCTTGACATACATTTACCAATTTACTAGTTTCTCCAGCTAGAGTTGTACAATAGTTATTAGAATGTAACATCATCACTCTCCCACCTATTCAAAAAACATATCTAGCAAAGACTCTTCCATGAAGATATGATCAACATGCATTTTTTGATTTTCACAGGGCACTGGGCCACACTACAAACAAATGCATCAATTTACAACATAAGATACAAGATTTGATAGATGATAATATACTTCATCTAGGCACTTCAATTGAGCCTCCAAAGATAAAGACAACACAAGATAAAGATTTGAAAATATTTTTAGATCCATTTCCATATAATTCAAAACAAGAAAAAGAAGACACATTAGGTGTTCATCATATATACCATACACATCCTCCACCAGCTACATACCAGGCATTGCCTATTGAGACACATCCTTTAAGGGGTATGATAGGTGTGTATGAGTCTAGAGTTCCAACTAGGCCTTTGATATAATTTTAATATTAGGAGATTGTGGAGGATGATATAGGTTACAATGCACTTTTTATCAGAGCACATATCTATAATCAACCTATCTTTAATGTACTAATTGACAATGGTTCCAACCTTCATATGTGCACCTTCACACTACTACAACATTTGGGTTATTCAGAGTAGAATATCACTTTGATCGATATAGTTATTAGTATTTTTAGTGGGCATGTTCAGAGTTCATTAGATGAGATAGTACTTCCATTATAGGTTGGTCCTACACATGTGGCTACACCATTCACTATAGTTCCCAGCTCATGAGTTTTTGACGTACTACTTGGTCGACCATAGATTCAAAAACTCAAGGTAGTACCTTTTACAATTCATAGATGCATGAAGTTCATTCATGATAATAAGGTTATTACAGTTGGTAGAGTTCCTTATGAGTCACCACTCCCCACTTTAGAGCCAACTACCAGCTTTTAGTCACTAGATCCAGTTCTTCCACCAGTTTTAGCTTTTCCCCAGCTTCTGTTCCAGTTCCACTTCATGTTCATCCATAATTAAAACATCCATCGGTAGTACAAAGGGTTCATACACCCCCATAGATTCAATATTCTAGACATATTCTAGTGACAGTATTCACACCTATAGAAGTTACACTGAGATCTCATACAGCTACATAAAGAGCACCTGTTCAATGAGTTCCTTCTCCTACTTCTAGATGGGTCTCTAAGAGACCTACCATTGCATATAATTCTCAGAGTTATAGGAGGACCCCACATTCGACTTCCACTTCAGATATTTTAGAGTAATTACAATGTACACACATTTTGGCTTTACAATCTCAGTCATACACTCATGCCTCATGATCACACAAGATTCAATTATTTGACATAGGACACTAGGATAGGGAGTCTCCCCTGAGACTAATTGATTAGTATCATTTCTTCTTAGTTCTTCTTGTACATAGTTCAAATATCTTTAAAAATACGAAAACAATACAAAAATTCAAAACACAAAAACATTCAAATTTTTTCAAAATTGCCAAAAACATTTTGATTGTATGCATCATCCATGCTTTACATCACTAATATCATGTTAGGACTTCCATTTTCTGTTTCATGCTATTATATGTCAATTTTATACATTACCATGCTTCATTAGATCTTCTTTGAGTGTGTGCAGTGACATCTAGCTATTTCATTGCTTCATTCTACCCATAGAGGGGGCATTCCTACCTCTACATTCGAGACATACATCAATATACATACCCATTGGGGGCATCTTCTACATGAATACACCATCTAGGTTATGTCATTCCTACACCACACACTCTGAGTTATCACCCTGATGTACATTACTTTATAGCTTACACAGAATACTATATTGACATTTCACTAGTATCTATCACTTGTGTATTTCTTAGCATATACCTAGTCTTGTACTACACATGTTTTGCATACTCTCACATTTGCTTTGACTAGTTAGATGTGCTTGTCTCTTTTCAATTATTATATGCTTTATCCGCTTGCTTAACATAGCTTGTGTGATTGCATTTTCAATTCTAGCTTGTCTCCTACTTGTGCCTTAAGACATTTGCTAATGTCCTCTGCTTCTTTTTCATGTGTGTGCCTTAGGACATTTGTCAATGTCCTTTATTTGTAATCCTCTATGTGGCTGTGGCCTATGTGCCAATTTTTTTTATTTCACTTGTATGTGTATGTGGCATTGAACATGCCTTCCATGCTTGTTTCCAGTTTGAGTGACATGTGCCCATGTCCCTTATTTGCATGGCCCCTTGGCCATCCTTCTATGCTTGTTTCTTGTTGCTTGTTTGCTTGTTTGCTTCTCATTATGTGTAATGCCATGATTCATATCATGCATTTACCTTGCTTTCATAGATGCCATGATGGACATCATGCTCCATCCCTCCAACTAACAACTAACAACTAACAACTAACAACTAACAACTAACAACTAACAACTAACAACTAACAACTAACAACTAACAACTAACAACTAACAACTAACAACTAACATTTCTAGTTCTAGTTCATTACTTTATACATGATTTCACATTGTTATATATATCTAGACATACCCCTGTTGATCTAACAATCTATCAATTCAAAAATTTCTATATCTTGAAATATCTTGTCAAATATTCAATGCTATATCTTGCATCTAAACAACTTGACACACTTGCAAGACTCTTTTCTTCTGAGGGCAATCATTGCAGGTGCATCATTCCTACCCTCATAAGAGGGGGCATAAAATGGGGCTTTTTCATAGAGATAAAACCTCTTAGCAATAAAAAAAACAACATTCAAAATAGTCAACACAAAATCTAGAAGTCAAATCGATCAAATTAGAGTAGAAAAATAGGAACAGTCTCAGATCAACAGTTAGTTTTCACACTGGACAGTAGTGTTAGAAATGGACAGTAGCACTAGAAATAGATAATATAACCAAAAATAAGGGTGTCCATAGTTTGGCACTCCTATCTAAGCATAAAAACACTTAGGGTTTCTATAAACAGGCAAATTTTTTTGTTTAGGGATAGTTTTTGCACTTTTAGATCCTTCAAATTTAATATTTTTAGCATAATTTTCTCAGATACACAGGGTTATCCAACGTGGTATGATGATTCTCAATTTTAGTTTAGATTTGGAAATTGGTATAACTTTCAAATCAGAATCCATGTTCTAGACATCAGTGATTAGGGGCAATGTGCATGGGACATTGATTTTCTTTTATTTTCAAGTTTAGTTTATTCCAAGCATTCTCAATAATTGCATGTCTTACTCCATCTGCAGGTGGTTGGAATCATATTCAAGTTAAAATTTCATACAAGTTTAGCTTTTTGAGTACCTGAGTTCTCAATTAGGCTTTTATATGAGCTTAATACATCAATTTTAGAGTGGCTTTCATACAAGCCTAATCTCCATCTTTCAAAATGGCCAAGAGTGGCCTAGTTTCTAGCACACATTTGGCTATCCATGCCACAATGTCAGATTTATAGCACATTCATGGGCTCCATGAGCCATTTCATATGACATCTATTCAATACTAATATCACTTCATAGTTTCACTTCACGAGGTAATGATGGAGCCAAAGGCTCAGCCTTTGTATTCTTGAGCCACCTATTCAGAGGGATTGGACATATAGTCTAGACATTGATTAACACACTCATGATTCATTAACTTCACTTAGTTGGCAATGATGGAGCCAAAGGGCCAGCCTTTGCATTCTTGAACCACATTCTATGGAATTGAGCACTCAACTCTGTTCATGATATAAGTCTTGATTCAACACATACTCAACACAATTCAGTATCATAATAGGTTTTGTATTGGTTCACATACTCGGTGAGGTGTATTCATTCCTCTCTCTTCTTTTACTCAACTTTTGTACTTTCTTATTTTAGATATAACGTATCTAGTAAGAACTAATCTACTTCATGTTTTTATTTATAGATTCACACATCACAACATGCTCTCTCTACGCACATCCAACATCACACAACTTCATGAGCTTTTCCCTTGCACGTAAGTTCGGGTATGCTTTCTATTTTTCCTTTATCCTAGTATTTCACTTTACTGCATCACTAGAATAAAAGGGGGGAAAATGTAATCATATAAAATTGGAAATTTGGTGACTTAGGCATGGCTAATAGCACCCAACCTATGGTCCTATTTCTTGCTCACTCCACCCTTCTCAACTAGAATTTTACTGATTCCCAATCACGTATAGCTTTCCAGATTTAGATTTTTGAGACCTATGCAGCACTCTCATATCTAGATCCATCCCCCTAGGTCTCATATTTCTATGACAATAGCACCTAACTTAGACAAGAGCACCAAAATTCATGAGTGTCTTGTTTCTAGCATTATTTTCCAAGTTCACTTTAGCCTCAAACAGTCAGATTTTCTCAAATCCTTATCTTTTCCTCTATCAACCTAATGCAAGCTCATCAACCCATGATCATTAGTTTCCATATAAAATGTCATTCAATGCCCATTTAGAAGGGTTGGCACTCATTCACAAGAAATAATCAAGAATACAAGCAAATACACTCAAGCACTCTTCAATATTCTCTGCATACAGCCTTCCAAGACCAATTCAAGCCTATTCAAGCCCTCATACCAGTCTCTAGTCATTCAAAGTACATTTTAGTTTTGAATCTAGTTGTATGCATCACACAATTACACCAAAAACTTCAAATGAGAGAACTATATTAGCTTGATCCCTCTTCATTTTATTGGTATGTAGGTAGTGTACCCACTCATGAGGTGTGAAGGGCATCCAACGTATCCTTTACACACTAACCGCTTCTCTCTTTCCCAAATTTGCTACTCAATTTCAAGTACCAAGAGCTCCTAAGGGTTTTGAAGATTGAATTAGACACACAATGAGCTCCACATGGACCCAAAATTCAATATTTCACTACCAGGGTGTCACAAGCCTATCAAATAGAACCCAAAAAAGCTAGACCACCAAGACATCAATGCTGAAAGTGGACAAAAATGCCAGAAGTGGAAAATAGTGCCAAAAAGTGGACTATAGTGCCAAGTAGTAGGGTGCCCTGATTTTGGAACTCCTGTTTAATCCATAAACAAAGTTTTGGGTCTTATTTACAATAGTCTACAATCCCTACACAACTATTTCTAGACCATGCATCATCTATTTCAACATAGAATAAGCTAAGTTTGATTTATTTACACTTCTTACTATTTTTAGAAAAGGTAAAACACATATCTATTTACACAAATTAGTAGGCTAATTGAGACACATTACTTACTGATTTACATTTGCTCAGACCTTTATTTGCTTAGGAATTAAATGCTTGATTCCTAAAAAGAATAAAACATGGAGATAGACACTTTGCATGCACTTAGTGTGCTTATTGATACACTCATTCATCATACGAGTAGACTTTCAGAGATAGATGTTTGAGATACTCTAGCTAGTGGTCATACCTGACCCCACCCATATAGATGTTATGGTGCCATATGCACTGGACCTTCAGATGATGATGGTGGTGCTTCAAGGGGCTTGGAGGATATGGTCTTGACTGATGAGTTATTGGCACACACATTTGGTTTGGATACGTTGGGAGTCCTTACACACATGCATGTATCTTTTATATAAATTTAATGTTAAATTTTTAAGTTATATTTGCAAATTAAAAAGGTAAAAATTAATTCACATGTTTAAATTGAATGATATATATGTATTTTTTGAGTTTCAGGTGGAGACGTTGTCATCGACATCACAATTAGGTAGTGGGCCAACCTAGGCTACTACATCTATTCGTGTTAGTACAACACCATATACATTTACAGAGGTAAAATTTCAAGTGAATCTTATATACTCTAGATGCACATTCATACACCTTAATTGCATCCTTGGTATATTTTGTGTAAGAAAATATAAAATACCTAATATAATTTTGTTGGACTTTTTATTATTTGATTTATTAACATTGATTGGTGTAGCTTGTTATAAACTCATCCTCCATCTCAACTATCCTTTCAATAACCAAAATAGTGAGTTAAACATCTCCTTGATATCCCATTATATATAGTTCCCATAGCGGGTCAATCCCAATCAATAGGATTGGATGTATATATATAAAATTCATTTGATAAAAGTTATTTGGTATAATATATTTATATCAATTTCCAAATCGAGCATAGTATGTCTTCATCAATATGCACACCACTCCTTTCTTTTAAATACTGGCCTCATAACCAGACACTTGATTCCTTGTTATCTTAATCACATATAATGGTTCAATCTCTATGATCGATATCCAAAATGGTCATAACTAGCAATTCAATTCCCATATTGATTCCATCTGAGCATAATAATTTCATCTCTATCTATGGAGTTATAAATTTAGATGGCATAGCCTCTTGATCCCGTTTTACCTAATGAATTCCATTGGTTTTTTGGGAGTGTCCATTAGATCCCATTGGTTTGTTAGGAGAGCATCGATTATAAATTATAGCCTATATGTATATGGCATAGGCCTTTCAACCATATATAAATAGGGGACCTCAACCCCATATAGATAGATGGGGTCGAGTAGTTTGCTACCACCACCTACTTAGGGGGCCCAAAGACCTATCATATCTAGTTGGGGGAGAGGCCCTATGTATATCCATGCACTTTCATCACTCGAGTGACATGCTGAATCTATAAGACTATAACACTTTTCATCAAGAAAGTCCCCCTAAAATGAATATTGAGTATCGACAAGACTATAACACCCTTTGTTGACCTCAACCTACTTGCATTGTATACATATATACCTTCCCTTTCAAAAATTGAGGGAAATCTAAGGATAGATATTCAACCTAATTCCACTTATAGGGCAACCAAAATCATGCACTTGTAAAGAAGACTGTCCACTCACTCTTATCTCTAAAATATTCACTTTTATTTTTTATATGTTTCTTTAGATTTTAAAGAGACCTATTTTATAAGTTTCTAGACACTCTTAAAAGGCTCAAGTATATATGTCCCCCATAAAAGCAACCTATCACTCTAGGTGTCTTAACCTGATTATAACTCAATTTAAAAACTTTTGAACAAACACCTATACATGTTACTTGTCTTATCACAATGACTATTTCTAAGGGCTTTTTGATCACACCAATACTCATAGGACTGTCTTCAACTATACCAAGTCATTGGCTTAAGACAATTATGCTTAATGACCAAGTAATCAGGTCAAAATATGAAACACACCTCAACAAAGCTATACAAACATCCAAACCAGTGTATATAGGTACATATCAAGGATGTTTCAACACCTAACTTGCATTCAATGACTTAATTTCATAAAATTCACTCAAAAATCCTCCCTCATTATCTTGTCATTCTCCCTCATGAAACTGACATTTCTTGCCTTCAGTGTGGTGTTACAAGTCACATGTTGCACATATCCACGTATCACATTCATGCTTCCGATGACCTCATTAGATTTTTCATATCTTATGCAAGACTAAGTTTATTAGCAACTTGTTTAATCAATGAATTACCTAAATTATTAATTATTAGGTTGTTTGTTTAGATGATGACTAGGGTGGACACACCTCCATCATTGAGAATCAAGACAAACTTGGGCATTACTATTGCAATGTCATCTGCACAGGCATTCACTGAGGTATGTATATTCACTTGTAATTTTGAATTGTAATTTAGTACTTTTATTTTAATAATTTTACTGTATAATTTGGCAAATATAACTTATATGTACGAATGTATTATGTATGTAGGACTTTCATATGACATTTGATAGTCTAATTTAGATGACTACTATGACAACTCATATTTTTTCATCATTTGACATGCCTGTTCGTGCAGCTGAAACTGGCACTGACCTAGTCGAGCGTCAATGACAAATTGAGGAGGACCATGAGATTGTGATAAGTGCATGTTTAAATGATTTTTTTAATTATAGTTTAAAAAATGAGTTTATTAACTTGGTTTCATGTATACTTGTTAATTTTATAATAATTTTTGTATTTGAACAAGTTCGACTACAAGTGAGCTATGAGCGTAGTACCCACAGTCAAAACTTGGAGCAATCCAAGGCATTCGAGATATCTCCATCTACAAGCAAGGCATCCCAAGGAGAGTTTTATTTGAAGAAGGCAAAGAGAGGGAGACTATTTTATGATTAAGATGTTCTAGATGATGTACCTTTTTGTATGCCTATATGGCAATGTATGAATTTTTGGCATTGTACATGTGTATATGATGTATTCACCCAACATTAGATAATATGTTGTTAGACATGATGTAATTTTTTGTATACCTATATGGAAATGCATGTAATATTGACATTGTATGCCTATATATGGCATTCATACATGGCATTCTTATTTTGTACATGAATATTTAGGAAAACCAATGAAATAAATCTTGTTTGAATCACTTGTGTTCAGATTATTATAAATGATTGGTTTTGAAGTATTCTTAAGGATTACAAATGTTATGAGATTGAGAATAACTTGTTAGGATAATGTTGCAATTTGAATTATGTTTTTATGTTGATGTAGAGTTATGGAGGAGAAGTCTACAAAAACATCATTAGCTGGTTCTAAACCCAACTGATGACATTCACTTGCTATGGTTTGATTTGAATCTTCTTTCACAAGTGAGCTCTCTTTTGACTCTTTGGACTTAATTTAGTTTCTTAAACCTAGTAATTATTCCTTTTACTCTTAGTAGCACCTCCTTGATGGCATTGACCTTTGTCCATACATCCTTTACCTCATTCCATTCATGTCTCATTCACAAATTTCCTCTCAATCTCTTTCTAGTTTCTTCCTAGGCACCTTCTTTGGGTCTCAAGGACTAAATCTTGGTCTATGTTTCAAGAACTCAACCTATTTTCACATATGGTCTTAGATGATCATAACATATTTGGTATAACCCCCTTCAAGTAATCAAACAATAACATACTCTCATTCCACACCTTATGGAAACAATGCTCTCTCAAGGCTTGTATCCTTTTTTTACTGTATTTTTCCTTGTAAAAAAAAGTTATGATTTCTCAAAATATTATAAGGGAATTTATAGGTACACTCTATTATTTTTCATGTCTATGCCAAATTTTTATATGCCAACTCCACCTTTAACTATCACTTCTTTCATTAGCCTACCCTCATTTAGGCCTAATTAGCCCTATTCCAAACCCTCAGTCCTAGAATCTATACAAATCCATACAATCTTAGGTTAAAACCTTTTGATTCACCTTATAAATGTATATTGGATCAAGATTACAAATTTTCATTAAATTCCCATGGTTAAATCTCTAAAAAATACCTAAAGCTTGCTACTTTAGGGTTTCCCATGCCCTGTACATACTCTAAAAAGGAAAAATTTGACCTTCCCATTGATCTTATTTGTTTAAAACATACTCATAACATCTAAAACATCTCATAACACCTTTCCAATGATAAAAAACCAACTTTGCCTTTATGCCTTTGAGACTGTCTGTGGGGATTTGAGCATGCCTATGGGGATTACATGAAGTTTGGAGTGTGAACACCCTTGAAATGTGTTGAATAATGTTTAGAAACATCTTACCATACTTATCAAATACTTATAGAATCTTGTAACCCTAAAAAACACCTTAAACTCCAAAAATTATGCCTGCATGAGTAATGATCATTATGAGACACAAAGGGGACTGTGACAAAACATAGAGCAATTACACCTATCATATGACCTTAAAAATATTATATATGGGTATAGTAGGTCATTAAGACCAATAGTACCAATTTTCAAGTCATTTGGATATGTACTTTATCCTATAGACCCTTTTTACCATAATTTACCTTGAGCTCCCTACATGCTTCCTTGATGCCAAAACTTGTCTTTATTCAAAATTTTGCATGAAAAACCTAAATGTGATCACTTTTATAGGAAAATATATGTTTCCAACATCATATTATATGGTTTTAAGAGATATCCAAGGTCTAAACCACTTCCTAGCATCCAAAAGTGATAAAACTTCCAGAAATCTCCAATGGTTACCTTCTTGATTGCAAGAGGACTGTGTCAAAACAATGGGAAATTTCACTCTTTATAAGAGATTGAGAATTGAATTGTATTTTTAATTAGGTTATGCAGACCATTTGTACCAAATTTTGTGCTTTGACTTAACCTGTAGATTCCCCAAACTAACCAATTTCTCCAAGGTAGGTTCTAATGTTGATTGTGATTTGACATAGGGTTGACTGTACTAAAATAGTGAATATTTTCCATTGTCAAAATCCATAAAAATATATTTAATGGGTAGATTATGTCATAATGAGCCTCTCCACCAAATTTTGTGATTAGATCCAACATATTTTGGCCTATAGGCCCAATTTGGCAAAAGTTTGGCCTAGATGGTGTTTGACTATCCCCCTTGTAATAACTGTGAGGTTCCTTTGTAATTTTTGAGGAAAATATATTTAGAGTTTATCCTCAATAAAATTCAAAACTAATTTGACTATGCTCAGTTTCAGGGCCAAGGGAAAGGCTCCATGTAGGATTGACCAAGTGCATGTCATGCACTTAATTGACCTGCAAGGATCCCTACCCAAAATCCACTTCATCTGGAGAGTCCCTCTATGGTGATAGAGGTTGTGGAGATAGACACTTTACATGCAATTAGTGCACTTATTGATACCCTTATTCATCATATGCGTATAATTTTAGAGATATATTCTTGAGATACTCCAACTAGTGGCCATACATGACCCCACCCATGCAGATGTTGTGGTGCTATATGCACTAGACCTTTAGATGATGATGGTGGCACTTCAGGGGGATTGAAGGATATGGTCTTTACTGATGAATTTTTGGCACAAAAATTTGGTTTAGATACGTTGGGAGTCTATACACACATGCATGTATCTTTTATATAAATTTAATGTTAAAATTTTAAGTTATATTTTCAAATTTAAAAGGTAAAAATTAATTTAGACATTTAAATTGAATAATATATATGTATTTTTTTTTTGTGTTCTAGGAGGAGACGCTGCCTTTGACATCACAACTAGGTAGTGGGGCCAACCTAGGCTACTATATCTATCCATGTCAGTACAACACCATATACATTTATAGAGGTAAAGTTTCAAGTGAATCTTATATACTCTAGATGTACATTCATACACCTTAATTACATCCTTGGTAGATTTTGTGTAAGAAAATACAAAATATATAACATAATTTTGTTGGAATTTTTATTGTTTGATGTATTAACATGGATTAGCGTAACTTTTTGGAAACTCATCCTCCATCTCAACTATGTTTTTAATAACAAAAATAGTGAGTTGAACATTTGCTTGATAGCCCATTATATGTAGTTCTCATAGCGGGTCAATCCCAATCAGTAGGATTGAATGTATATATATATATATATAAAATTCATTTGATAAAAGTTGTTTGGTATAATATATTTCTATCAATATCCCAATTGATCATAACATGTCTTCATCAATATGCACACCACTCCTTTCTTCTAAATACCGGCCTCATAGTCAAGTACTTGATTCCTTGTTATCCTAATCACATATAACGGTTCAATCTCTATGATCAATATCCAAAATGGTCATAACTAACAATTCAATTCCCATCTTGATTCTATCCGAGCATAATAATTTCATCTGTATCTATGGAGTTATAAATTTAGATGGCATAGCCTCTTGATCCCATTGTACCTAGTCAATTCCATTGGTTTGTTGGGAGAGTGTCCATTAGATCCCATTGGTTTTTTGGGATAGCATCGATTATAAACTATAGCCTATATGTATATGGCATAGCCTTGTGACCATATACAAATAGGGGACCTCAACCCCATGTAGATAGATGGGGTTGAGTAGTTTGTTACTGCCACCTACTTAGGGGGACCAAATACCTACTATATCTAGTTGGGGGATATGTCCTATCTATATCCATGCACTTTCATCACTCAGGTGACATGCCGAATCTATAAGACTATAACACCTTTCATTAGGTTAGTCCCCCTAAAATGAATATTGAGTGTCAACAAGACTATAACACCCTTTGTTGACCTCAACCTACTTGCACTGTATACATATATACCTTCCCTTGAAAAAAATGAGGGAAATATAAGGATAGATAGTCAACCTAATTTCACCTATAGGGCAACCAAAATCATGCACTTGTAAAGAATATTGTCCAGTCACTCTTTCTCTACAATATTCAGTTCTATTTTCTATATGTTTCTTTAGATTTTGATGAGACCTATTTTATAAGATTCTAGACACTCTTAAAAGGCTCAAGTATAGATGTCCCACTTAAAAGAAACCTATCACTCTAGGTTTCTTAACCTGATTATAACTCAATTTACAAACTTCTCAACAAACACCTATACAGGTTACTTGTCTTATCACAATGACTATTTCTAAGGGATTTTTGATCACACCAATACTCATAGGACTGTCCTCAACTATACCAAGTCATTGGCTTAAGAAAATTATGCCTAATGACCAAGTCATCAGGTCAAAATATGAAATACACCTCAAAAAAGCTATAAAAACATCCAAACCAATGTATATAGGTACATATCAAGGATGTTTCAACACCTAACTTGCATTCAATGACTCAATTTCACAAAATTCACTCAAAAATTCTCCCTCATTATCTTGTCACTCTCCCTCATGAAACTGACAATTTTCACCTTCAGTGTGGTGTTACAAGTCACATGTTGCACATAACCACTTATCACATTCATGCTTCTAGTGACCTCATTAGATTTTATCATATCTTATGTAAGAATAAGTTTGTTATCAACTTGTTTAATCAATAAATTTCCCAAGTTATTAATTATTAGGTTGTTTGTTCAGCTAATGACTAGGGTGGACACACCCCCATCATTACGAGTCGAGACAGACTTAGGCATTGCTGTTGTAATGTCATCTACATAGGCACTCACCGAGGTATGTATATTCTCTTGTAATTTTGAATTTTAATTTAATACTTTTGTTTTAATAATTTTACTAAATACTTTAGAAAATATAACTTATATGTATGAATGTATTGTGTATGCATGACTATCATATAAAATTTGATAGTCTGATTTAGATGACTACTATGACAACTTCTCGTGTTTCTTCATCATTTGACATGCCTATTCATGCAGCTAAACCTGGCACTGAGCCAATCAACCGTCAATGAAAAATTGAGGAAGACCATGAGATTGCAGTAAGTGCATGTTTATTTAATTTTTTTATTATAGTTTAAAACATGAGTTTTGCTACTTGGTTTCATGTATACTTGTTAATTTTATAATAATTTTTGTATTTGAACAGGTTCGGCTGCAAGTGAGCTATGAGCATAGTACCCGTAGTTGAACCTTGGAGCAATCCAAGGCATTTAGGATATCTCCATCTACAAGCAAGGCATCCCAAGGAGAGTCTTCTTCGAAGAAGGCAAAGATAGTGAACTATTTGATGATTATGATGTTGTACATGATGTACTTTTTTGTATGCCTATATGGAAATGTACACATTTTTGGCATTGTAAATGTGTATATGATGTATTCACTTGACATTAGATACTATGATGTTAGACATGATGTAATTTTTTTTATGCCTATATGGCAATGAATGTATTATTGACATCGTATGCCTATATATGGAATTCATACATGGCATTCTTATTTTGTACATGAATATTTAAGAAAACCAATGAAGTAAATCTTATTTGAATCACTTGTGTTCAGAGTATTATAAATGATTTGTTTTGAAGTATTCTTAATGATTACAAATGTTATGAGATTGAGAATAACGTGTTAGGATAATGTTGTAAATCAGACCTTTATAATAAATTAAGAATATCAATGATTAAATTTGAATTATGTTTGTATGCTGATGCAGAGGTATGGAGGAGAAGTCTACAAAAACATCATTAGATGGTTGTAAACCCAATTGATGACATTCACTTGCTATGGTTTGATTTGAATCTTATTTCATAAGCTAGCTCCTCTGTTGACTCTTTGGAATTAATTTAACTTCTTACACCTAGTACTTATTCCTTGTACTCTTAGTATCACCTCCTTGATGGCATTAACCTCTATCCATACATCCTTTACCTCATTCCATTCATGTCTCATTCACAAATTTCCTCTTAATCTCTTTCTAGTTTCTTCCTAGGCACCTTATTTGGGTCTCAAGGACCGAATCTTGGTCTATGTTTCAAGAACTCAACCTATTTTCACATATGGTATTAGATGATCATAACATATTTGGTATAACCCCCTTCAAGTTTTCAAACAATAACATACTCTCATTCCGCACCTTATGGACACAATGCTCTCTCAAGGCTTGTATCCTTTTTTTATTGTATTTTGCCTTGTACAAAAATGTTATGATTTATCAAAAGATTATAATGGAATTTATAGGTACACTCTATTATTTTTCATGTCTATATCAAATTTTCATAGGCCAACTCCACCTCTAACTATCACTTCCTTCATTAGCCTACCCTCATTTAGGCCTAATTAGCCCTATTCCAAACCCTTAGTCCTAGAATTAGTACACATTAATACAATCTTAGGTTATAACCTTTTGATTCACCTTATACATGTATATTGGATCAAGATTACAAAGTTTCATTAAATTCCCATGGTTAAATCTCTCAAAAATGCCTAAAGCTTGCTAATTTAGGGTGTCCCATACCCTGTACATATTCTAAAAAGGACCAATTTTACCTTCCCACTTATCTTATTTTGTTGATAACATACTCATGACATATAAAACATCTCATAACACCTTTCTAAAGATCGAAAAACCAACTTTGCCTTTATGCCTTTGAGATTGCCTATGGGGATTTGAGCATGCCTGTGGGGATTGCATGAAGTTTGGATTATGAACACCCTTTAAAGGTGTTTAATTTGTTTAAAACCATATTAAAATAATTATCTAATCTTTGAACAATAAAACACACCTTAAAAATCCAAAAATTATGCCTACATGAATAATGACCATTATGAGACATGAAGGGGACTGTGACAAAATAGAGAGAACTTTAACTTGTAATATGACCTTAAAAATATTATATATGGGTATATTAGGTCATTAATACCAATTTTACCAAGTTTCAAGTCATTTGGATATGTACTTTATCATGTAGACCCCTTTTACCACAATTTACCTTGAGTTGCCTACATGCTTCCTTCATGCCAAAACTTGTCTTTATTAAAAATTTTGCATAAAAAACGTTAATGTGATAATTTATATAGGATAATATATGTTTCCAACATCATATATTATGGTTTTAAGAGCTCTCCAAGTCCTAAACTGCTTCTTGGCATCCAAAATTGACAAAACTTCTAGAAATCTCCAATTGCTGCCTTCTTGAATGCAAGAGGACTATGTCAAAATAGTTGGAAATTTAAATATTTATATGAGATTTATGATGGAATGGGATGTTTTTTTAGGTCATGGAGACAATTTTTACCAAATTTTGTGCTTTGAATCAACCTGTAGATACCCCAAACTGACAAATTTCTCCAATGTAGGCTCTAATGTTGATCGTGATTTGACATAGGGTTAACTGTACTAAAATATTGAATAGTTTAAATTTTAAAAAATCCAAAAAAAAACATTTAATGGTTATATTAGGTCATAATTATCATCTCCACCAAATTTTGTGATTATATCCGACATATTTTGGCATGTAGGCCCAAATTGGCAAAAACTAGTGACATATGTCTTCTTGGTCAAATTTCACAAATGAGTCATCATAATTTTTTGCCTTGGTTTCTGATATATATAATTGAGGAGAATTATAAAATTCATCATTACAACTGGTGTCAATGTACTTGATGAATTTATTCTTGTAATCTCTTCACTAGTTTTGACTAGGCACAACCCCTTGGGTTCCAAGGACCAAATCTCACTTTAGGTTTCAAGAGTACAATCATAATGCTTGAATGATATTAAATGGTAAAAAAATTCCTACCCAAACATATTTAATTTATCCAAACCTACTTCAACTTTCAATACTTCTCCAATGGTGTTCACTATCCTTCACACTATGTAGCCCATTAGGTCTCCAGGACCATTCCTTGGTTTAAGCTACTAAGAATCAAATTAATTACATTGATGGTCTTAAGTGATCATTACTCACTTGTCTAAACCCTTCTCAAGTGACCAAATACTCTGTTCCATTCCTGCTACACCTCAAATTCATAATACTCTATCTAGGCTTGTAGCCCTATTTTCACTATTTTCCCCTTAGTTTAATTACCTGTTTCCTTTCTTGAAGATGTAAGAATAGTTTAGGGCACCCTCTATCACCCTTCAACTCCTCACAAAGTTATAACACTTTAATCTTCTCCTGGTTATCACTTGATTTGATAGAAACCCCTAAACTGGGCCTAATTAGGCCTATTCTAACCAAAAGTTCTATATCTTGAATGAGAAGTCACCTATCAAGGTTCAAATTAGTCTAAAATCTCCACTCTCTTTTTACAATCAATCTTGTCTCACTCTCTCAATACATCTTCTAGGCTTGTCTAGGCCTATTATCATCTACCTTATCTATATACACTTAGAGTCAAATACAAAAGCTCCCAACCTCCTACCATATCCTCAAACATGCCAAACAACCTTCATTGAAAGCCCCAAGTCTTCCTTTTACCTATTTCCCACTTTTGCCCAAGTAGGACTATAAGGCCTAACATGCCTAATTCATGTTCTTAAAGATTATTTTTCCCCTATTACCTTATTGCTCATTATTGACCCCACTCTCACACTTATAATACTTATTTCAATATTAAACAACTATTCTCACAAGCTTAGACATCCACTCTTCCAAAATATCCACTTATTTCCCCTTGTTGGCTTACAAGATTAGGCCTAACAACTACATTCTATTATAAACTTGTCCCACTAGGGTTTTATGCTTCTTTGGGACTGAATTTTGGCCATATCTCCTCCCATAGACTTGTCCTAACCTTCAAACCACCTTCAACACTTGAATTAGGGAAGCCATACATTTAGTTATCATAATTGTCATTGCATTATGTAAATTTATATGTTGTGTGCAAAGAGGGTTTATGGGTACAAGTTTGGTGGATTAGCATAATTGATCCATATTTATGCTCCTTGACCTAATTTGGCTGATTAAGGTCATGACAACTTGATTTTAGGTCTAACTCCACAAACAATCCCTTCCTTTTCATAATTTAAAATATTATAACGTTTCAAAGGCTCAAATCCTCACCAAAAATTCTGTCATAATATCCTCTACCTCCAACTAGCAACTTTGCCTATGAGACCGACATGTGTAAATCCATCACTTTGAGCACGTCTATATAGGCAAATTAAACATGTTCCAATAAACATGACACCCACTTCCACCTGTAAGTGCATTTTCACAACTATTCTGGAACATGGAAACATTGACACTAAATGTTGTCAAAGTTGAAGCTATGGTCTGAGAACTCAATTTTTGGTGCTTATCCACTAAAAAATGGCTTTTCCAACACATCCAAATGGGATACTAATGTCTAGGACCAGGTTATTGACCTCCCATCTGGCCCGGATGACAAACCCACCACCCATTCTAGGCTCAAGAATGCCCTTCCTAATATAAGAAAGATGCTAATTTTTAGCCTAACTTCAGGCATACGTAAAACCAAAACTATAAGTCATATGGAGGAAACTTAAGATACTTAATGTGCATGATAAAATCATATAAATACACCCCAAATATAATTTGAAGCACCTCTAAGAGCAATATGTAGCATAAGTTGTAGCAAAGGGTCCTAAAATGCAACTTTTTGGTAGTGAAGAGACAACTTCTTGACCTCCAACTAGAAAATTTACCTTTAGGATAGGTAGGTACAAATCCACCACTTAAAATGTATCTATATAGGCAAATTAAATATTCTAAAAACTATGGCACCCACTTCCACTTGCAAGTGCATTTTCACTATTGTTTCGAAGCACGAAAACACTAACAATAAATGTTTTCAAAGTTGAAGCTATGATCTGAGAACTCAATTTTTGGTGCTTTTTGGATAAAAAATAGCATTTCCAACACATGTGAAAGGGTGAATAACATCTAGGACTAGGTTCTTGGCCTCCCATCTAGCCTGAACAACAAACCCACCACCCATTCTGGGCTCAAGAACGCCCTTCCCAATACAAGAAAGATGCTGATTTTTAGCCTAACTTCAAGCATGCATAAAACCAAAAATGTAAATCATATGGAGGAACCATAAGATTATTCATGTGCATGGGAAATTCATTTAATTTCACCCCAAATCTAGTTTGAATCACCTTTAAGATAAATCCATGGTAGAAGTTGCAGTAAAGGGTCCTAAAATGCAACTTTTTGGCAGTGAAGAGACAACTTCTTGACCTCCAACTAGTAACTTTACCTCTGAGACTGGAAGGTGAAAATCCACCACTTTGATTGTGTCTATATAGTAAAATTACACATGTTACAACAATTGTGACACCCACTTTCACCCGTAAATGCATTTTCACTACTATTCTGGAAGACGAAAACACTGACAATAAATGTTGTCAAAGTTGAAGCTACAATTTGAGAACTCAATTTTTGATGCTTATTGGTTGAAAACTGGCATTGCCAAATGTTCAAAGGGGAAATTTTTATCCAAGACCAAGTTTTTGGCCTCCCATTTGGGTTGAATGACAAACTGACCACCCATTCTAGGCTCAAGAATGCCCTTCCCAATACAATAAAGATGTTGATTTTTAGCCTAACTTCAGGGATGCATAAACCAAAAATATAAGTCATATGAAGGAACTATAATATCCTTAATGTGCATGGGAAAGTCCTCTAATTTCACCTCAAATATAGTTTGAATAACCTTTAATATCAATCCCTGATATAAGTTGTAGTAAGGGTCCTAAAATGCAACTTTTTAACAGTTAAGAGAACTTTTTGACCTTTAACTAGCAACTTTGCCTCCAGGGCTGGTACGTGTAAATCCACTATTTTGAACACACACACACACACACACACACACACACACACACAAGTAAATTACATGTGTTATAAAAAATTTAACACCCACTTCCACCTTCAAGTGCATTTTCACTACTATTTTAGAGCATGGAAACACTGACAATAAATGTTATAAAAGTTGAAGCTACAGTCTAAAAACTCAATTTTTGGTGCTTGGATGAAAAATGGAATTAATAACATGTTTAAAGGGGTGAATAATATCCAATACTAGGTTCTTGGCCTCCCATCTAGCCTAGATGACAAACCCACCACCCATTCTGGGCTCAAGAATGCCCTTCCCAATATAAGAAAGATGCTAATTTTTAGCTTAACTTAGGCATGCATAAAATCAAAATTGTAAGTCATATAGAGGAACTGTAAGATCTTTTATGTGCATGGTAAATTCTTCTAATTTTAACTTGAATCTAGTTTGAATCACCTCTAAGATCAATTTGTGGTAAAAGTTACAGTGAAGGGTCCTAAAATACAACTTTTTGGCAGTGAAGAGACAACTTCTTGACCTCCAACTAGCAAATTTGCCTCCAGGACCAGTAAGTGCAAATATACCACTTCAAGCACATTTATATAGGCAAATTACATGTGTTCCAAAAATCATGACACCCACTTCCACCCGCAAGTGCATTTTCACTACTATTCTAGAGCATTAAAACACTGACAATAAATGTTGTTAAACTTGAAGCTATGGTCTAAAAACTCAACTTTTGGTCCTTGTTAGCTAAAAAGTGGCATTGTAAACACATTTTTAGGGGTGAATAACCTCCAAGACTAGGTTTTTGGCCTCCCATATGGCCCGAACGACAAACCCACCACCCATTCTAGGCTCAAGAACACCCTTCCTAATACAAGAAAGATGGTAATTTTTAGCCTAACTTCAAGCTTGCATAAAACCAAAAATGTAGCTCATATTTAGGAATAATAATATCCCTTGTGTGCATGTGAAAATCCTCTAATTGTACCTTGAATCTATTTTTAAGCATCTCTAAGAGCAATCTATGGTAGAAGTTGCAGTAAAGGGTCCTCAAATGTAACTTTTTGGTAGTGAAGAGACAACTTCTTGACCTCTAGCTAGAAAATTCGCCTCCAAGAATGACAGGTGAAAATCCATCACTTAGAACACATCTATATAGGTAAATTACATGTGTTATAATAACTGTGACACCCACTTCTACATGCAAGTACATTTAAATTACTATTTTGGAGCACAAAAACACTGATAATAAATGTGTTTAGAAGGCTACAAGGAGAAATAAATTTTTCATGAGAAATTATTTAGGAGTGTGGAAATTCCAAGTAATTTTAGTAAGCTTCTCTTAGCTTCAATAATATGAAATTCTTTACTAACGATGCCAACCACATGAAGGTGGAAGCTGATTTGGCACCACTGACCTACAAAAAAATGTTAGTAATTAATTAAAGATGAAATTTATGCATGTACTACCTACAAAATCAAAAAAATTTGGTAAAATTAATTACATCTACATTTTACAAGTTAACAAACCTATGCATTTCAATCTAATGAACACTTGGATCTTCTCTAATCTTGATAGTATCAAGAATAGCTTCATGATCTGACTCATTAACTTTCCATAGATTCTTGTTTCTTGGCCTCTCATGATATTTTTTTAATTGAATATTCATTTCAAGAGCCAAATTTGAATAATGTAAGATATCATCGAATCCAATTTCTAGTGACTACCATAGACCTAGTGGGATATTTAATGTTTTCTCCATCTACGATCAGTGAAGCCAATTTTTTATTTCCATCTACACACTAACATAAGTAGTAATTTGTCCCCTCTTCATTATCCTCATCTACAATAACTAAAAAAACATGACCTACATCATAACAACATTTTTTAGTGACATTATGAAGATAAATTATAAGAATAAATAGTACATAAAGATTAATCTTCCACCTAGATGTACTATATCGGATATATGGTCAAAGTCATGTGAGGATGTCATGTCAATAAGTTGCAATGCTGGTGGAACATGATATGTGTTGATTGGAATTAGAGGTTTAGAACCCCAGTCATCCACCCACTCTTTTGACTCACTCATTCCAAACAAAGTCCATGCATGCATAATAAAAGCATACCAAGTGTCATGTATGAATATTCCAAGAACCTGTATTTGAGCTATGAAATGAGTGGAGCTCACTTGAACCTGTTAGAGTCATACATCCTCATAGTTTTCCAAGTCTTTTTCCTCCATTAACCAAAAATGTTTATGAATAGTATAATTTACTTGAGCACCATGCCATATGTTATCATTACACCAGTCAACCACAATTTTTACGTCAATTAAATTAGCAACATTTTCATATTTTAAATCCTCCCTTGCAATGACTCTTTTTACACATGATCCAATACCATGATGCTCCCCTTTTTCATGGCCATCCTCAGTGACACTCTAAATATGTTCTACACCAGTGGTAACATGTATCCTTCTCAACCAATAAAACATTCGTGCATTCTTAAATTACGATGTGCAATTATCTAACCAAATGTAATACCATTTGAAATTAATGTTCCTTTGAGTCAACTATCCATATAACTTATCAAAACAACCTTGAAAATACTCTTTATAATGTGATTGATCATCATTGATATATAAATGGTACTCCCTTAATATTTTTTGATATTCCTCTATACTAATAGGTGCATGCATGAATGCTATATTCATGAATATGGCAATTTATGTTGAGTTGTAATACTGTGATTGAACTTCCATTTATGGTTTGAATGTGTAATTTTATATAAATTCAACTATTAAAATAATAGAATCAAATGGTAATGTGTCCTTACTTAGCTTGAAATGTTCATCCAACCATTTATCCCTATGTGTGTGCCTTGCATACTCATAAATAATTTTTTTCATGAATTCGACCATAAATTCTAAAACAAGTATCTCTTTCGTAACAAGCTCACACATTTTATATTCTTGAATCTATTTTACTTGATAAGTCACATATTTGTATTTTATCAAACTAACTAATTCCTATCCAATTGCACTTGTACACTCCTCATAGATACATTTTTTTGATTTTGGCAATCCACTGCAAATGCTGTAATTTCCATCCAAACATGCTTTCTTATAAGAGAACTGTCCATCTGGTCTTTCACAAAAAATATTTAAAATAAATTCCCTAGCTTATTTTGGTGGAAATTCTATGCCACACTCCTAAATTTTTTTAGTAGTATGCAAAGTACAATGAATATGGTGAAAAACATCATAGTGCATTGAAAATTCAACATTTTGCTTACAAAAAGTAGTGCATGTGTGATTTATTTTTACATAAAAAGGTTTGGACATCTAAAAAAGTCTTTGAATAATAGCAAATTTTGAATGTTTTTCCAAAAAATTAGAGTACAATTGTGTTTGATTCATATCAAAGAAATGTTTCGGATGCGGTTCACGATTACGAGAACCAACTCTTCTTTTTACTACATCAAAACTCTTGTATTATCTTTTTAAAATTGTGCAAGTAAGTCTTTCAAAGCATCAGCTATAGCCTTGTACATTCGTGGAAGTCTACTAGAGAATGACCAGAGCTCTTTCGTATTGAGATCATTAAGTCTTTCATGATTTGCAATTTCTTTCATTAATGTTTTTCTATTTATATCAAGTTATTGACTTGTTTTTGAAATCAATCATTTTTTTCCCATTTCAGCACTTATTACACAAGTTGTCATTATACATTAGGCAACATTAAATTTTTGGTTGCATGATTTTAGGCCTACAATATGATATGCATCACACAGATTTTCAATAATTTCATCATTTTCATTATCCATGTTAGATGTTCTTAATCCTAATGTGTACATTATAGGTCTCATCTTAAGCATTTTCGTCAATGAAATAAATAATTGACATCTTTGACTATCATACTCCAATCTATGAAAGAAACTATCCCAAATTTATTGAGCCAATCTTATTGAATGGTGGTCAGATGCTTTGTTATGCATTGGTTTCAAAATAGTTTCACCAACTTCAATTAAGTACTTATCTTTTCTATGCACAATTCTTGGAGGCGTTGTTATTGGTGGAATCCGTTCAGAGGGTGTTTCAAAACCATTATATGTTTCCATAAAATTTTCTTCATTTTTTGTTTCTTTATTATATGTTTCCATGAATCTTTTTTCATTGTTAATTTCATCATTATTTGAGTCCATTAAATTATCTTCATTGTTTGTGGGTAAAGTATCATGAATAGGCTCTTCATCAACATAATAAAAAACTTTAAACTTTGAATGTGAATTTCCAACATTATCTAATTTTATATTGTTAATTTCATCATAATTCAATTCATTATTATGAATTTCATCATAATTCAATTCATTATTATAAATTTCATCATTATTCAATTGATTATTGTCAATTGCCTCATTATCTAAGGTATTGGGCTCATCAAGGTTAGTGTCTGTACCTTGTGTGGAATGAATTGCTTGCATTCATACTTTGTTTTTTTCTCTCAACTATTTTAATTGCTTTGATGTTTTGTTCTTCAACTTCTTCCTCCTCCATAAATGTGAACTAGAGCCAATTTTGACAAAAGAAACCAAGAAAGTACTTCAAATGTGGGGTCCAAAAAAAAATACAACCAAGAAAGTATGTAGAGTACGTAGGGAATGTCTGTGGGGACAACAATCTTGATTAGGGATAAAAATATATGTTGAAAAATAAGTTTTTGTTTTTACTTTAAGGAATGCATATGCATTCCTATAATGTGTACACGTTCCTTGAAGTATAGGCATATACTATACAAACAAGCAAAAAGGCTCATATTCAAGCATTTTTTTCCACTATAATAATATAATATTATGCAATAACACTCAATAATACTATAATATGATGCATAAATCCATAATACAATGCAATAAGATTATCAGATGTTACAATAACACTATCATATCATGTAATAAGGCTCAATATGATGCAATAAGACTATCATCGATGCAACAAGACTATCATGCGATGCAATAAGACCATCATAGGATGCAATGAATCTCTAATATGATGCAATTAGGATATCATATGATGTAATAAGGCTCAATATGATGCAATTAGGCTCAATATGATGCATAAATCCCTAATATGATGCATAATTCTCTAATACATGATGGAATAAGACTCTTGATAATACTATGAAGCAATAAGACTAATGAATGATGCAATAAGGCTCAATATGTAAGATTAAATGAGCTAATTTTTCCCAAAATCCCATCATAGGTCCTTACAAAACTAGGTGAATAACAAGTTCACAAATTTTCACTAATCACATTCATGAATTTATGCATTTGTGATGAAATCAAGGAACTTAGGGGTTGTGTTTGTTATAAAATTAGGATTTAGGGTTAGGGGTTTAGTGTAATGAGTTTGTATATGTGTATATGCCTTGAAATTAGGGTTTAGGGGAACTGTACATGTTCAAGTGATAAAATTAGGGTTTATGATCAACATGTCATGAAACATGACCTAATTTATCCCTTTCAATCACATCATAAACTCCAATTTAGGTTTATTGGGTTAAAATTAGCCACATTTGCATTCATATTTGCATTTATTATTAAATTAGGGTCAATTAAGTCATACATATTACATCTAGATTATAAAATTGATTAGGCCATAAATTTGGTTTAATGGCTCAATTTTGTGCAAATCACATCCCTAATTGAACCAATTGACTAGTTGGTTCAATTCATGATAGATAGAATCATACTTAATTTTGTCCCAAATCATATAAGAATCTTATAGTTATGTCAAGAAGGTGTTCAAATTGGCCTCCCATGCCTCCTCAATTGAATTTCCCCTATAATTGAACCTTGTTGTGCCATGTGTGTACCTCATACACCTGAAAGTGTTAAAGCTATCAGAAATGCATCAAGTCTTGGAAGTTTCAAAGTTGACAATGCCACAGGAGGCCAAATCTAATTACATATCACGACATGTACCTCATATGTTCTTGGAAGTTTTAGGTCCTAGAAGTGTTAAAGAGCTCTATCAGATCCCTGTGAGGCTTGATACAATTAGATACATGTAAGTGTGTATCTTGTACACACATATATTTGTGTTAGAGATATAACTTTCACTTGTCCTAAAAGCATCAAATTTGTCAGAGCCTTAGGATGCCCAATCCAATCAAAGATTTCCACATTGGTAGGTCTAGTACACCTGGAGAAGTGTTAGAGTTGTCAGATATGCATTGAATGTTATCAATTTTCTAAATGTATGTATTCAAATTATTTATATCCCTCTACCTTGAATTACCTTTAGAGATCCCAAAACTTACATTCATATTAAGTCTTACATGCAGGAAAGAACACAATTTAGTAATGGTCGAGCCTTAACCTCAAATCCCAATCTAGAGCAAGAATTCTGAGACATGTACTACTTTATTTCAATTCACATCATAAGGTTTAAGCTCATTATAATGAAATATGAACAATATGATTGAAGATATATGTATAAAATATATATAATCTTGAAACCTTTGGTGAGGGGGTGCACACTGGTATTCAATTTTGATCAACCATCTATATGAGGTGAGCAATTCATCATCCACATGAATAATTATTGGGTCTCTCTACTCATCATCATCCTTGAGGGGGAATAGGTCTTAGATTTAGGGGACATTGTCATAATTTTAATGTATCTTGAATAATTTCAATAGAGTTTGAGCTAGGGTAACTTATACATATGTTGTACTTGTTTAATGCTAGGTCTATGCCATCCCTTAATGGTTTCAAAAAAAGTCCATGGTGCATTTATATATTTTCTAAGCTATATATTCATCACTAAAGGCATGAAATATTAAAACAACATCTTAAAACCACATCATCACTAATGGATACATGTGACCATTTCAAGTTTTTGAGCTCAAAACCACATCTTATACAAAATAAAACACGTCCCTAACTTAACCAAAACATTTAAGAATTTAACATGTACATACATTGTAGGTCCATCATCCAAATTTTGTATCTTACCATCCCAATTACATAGTAAAGTATAAAAATCTATAGTATTGATAAGCACCAAGTATTGTCTAGCTTGTTTTGAGCTTGTAATTGTTGCATCCATGGTATGGCTAGGACTAGTCCCATATCAAAGACACACTCTTCAAATGGAATGGGAATGGATGGAGTGGTTGATGTTTTTCCCATGTGTGATGGAGGGGTAGATGAATGAGGTGCATGGAATGGAGGATTAACCATATTTTCACAAAATATCTTAATTTTAAGCAAAATCTGAATACATTAGGGGAATAAAACTTGAATAATTGTAACAATAGAAGACTCTTTTTAGACTTTCAATTGGGACCTTAAAATACACCTATTGAATTAGATTGACTAAGTGACCTTGGAGGAAAATTAAGGGATTTTATTCAACATATTTTAGGAATTGTTTTTGGGATAATCCAAGGCATGATTTATATGTATTGGGCTCCATTAGATAACATACTTAAAATAGATATCCAAGAGATGCACTGTTACACCAAAGGCTCAATTCTTATTTCTACTTACACAAGATTATCTATACTACATAGTCCAATTTAATAGGTTTTCCACTTAAACAAATTAGTTCAAAATTTATAAATAAAGGCGTTTGGTCAAAGATATCAAAGAAACAACAAAAGGGTAAGATAATATTTTAGGCAAGTAGGATAGTATATATAAGAAACACAAAATTTAAGGGCAAGTAGGATTTTAGGAAAATAAGGTGGTAAGGTATATCCTTTCCCTACTAGGGGAAAGATCCCAATAGCTGTGCATGTTTCAATTCTCGAACAAGGCTTTTGTTAACATGTGTTCTATTGACAAAACATATTGGTGTAAATAAATGTTAAAGTGTACTAGAAGTTGAACATGTAATATCTATTACTTGTTCAAAATTTATTCTATAAAATTAGAAGTAACCAATCACATCTTGAAAAGTAAGAGTCAAGTATTGATACTCTAATGCAAAATGATTGGTACACTAAAGGTTAAGTTTTGATCATAGGTTTAAAAATACATTTTATGACCTCTCATGATAAAATCAGTTATATTTTCAAATGTATAATGTGTTAGACCTTGAAACCTTAGTTATAAGTGTTTAAGATGACATATTAAAATGGGTAAATTTTTTGAAGTCTAACAAGATGTTATGGCACCTTAATTCACTATCCAAAGCTAATGGGACCTTTCCCCTATAAAAAACACAAAATTTGAAATTTCCCCTATAAGGATGTATGACTAACGGGACCTTTCCCCCATAACAAACACAAAATTTATTTATTTCATTATATAATTCATATGTGATATTTGAGTTTGAATTTAAAACTGAGCCTTTAGGCTCAGAAATGGCTTGGATTTCTGAGCCAAAGGCTTGGGACTATGCATCTATAGCTGAGACTGAGAGTTTTAGGAAAAACCAAAAAAATTGAACTTCAATCACCAAATACGCTATGGATTTCAACATCAAAATTCAAAAAATTATTACCGTTACGATGATCACATTGTCCTCTTTCTAAATGTATGATTTTCATAATTTTTAGGATATTTTAACGGTTCAAGATATATATATTTCTAACATATTTTTTAGGCCACTATATGCCTCACCCATACATGACTATTCATGTTTATCTAATTTGTTTTTAGTTGATCCAAATGCAAAACAAATTATATGGTAACAAACTAGGCCTAATTCTACACACATTAAAAAAAAATCAATTTTTTTTGAGGTAGTTAGGGTGGGTCACATGGATGACTATCTATTTTTTTGTTAGTTTTCAAGATATACTTAATTATAAAATTAATTTAAAAAAATGTTCATAAAAAAATATAGAAAAAAGTTCGTAATACACTAGAAGATCTAATATAAATATTAACCAAAGGTTTTCTAAAAATATTTAATGATGCTCAAAAAATGGTGGGTTGCACGGAATGGTACAATTCAAATTTTCTTAAAAAAGGAGCTTTTCTTCAAATTTTAGATGTTTGACCTATTTATACTTAACCATTTTTCAAAAAAAAAAGTTTTTGGGAAACTAGACTTGAAATTCTACAATTCATGTTTATATACCATATTCAAATTTTGAGTGTAGCCATCTCTAAATATCTATAGAAGTTCACATTTATGAAATTTTAGAAAAATCATGTCCACGGGCAAACACTTTTTTGTCCCCCAAGTTGGTGCACTTACACATTATTGTAATATAATAAAATTAATCCTAGGAGTAATTGTAGGAGATATTTTGTCTTGTAGTGGTAGATAGATTATCCTCGTGTAATAAACCTCATGAGGAAAGCCCATTTCCCTATTAATTTAAGGTATTCACCAATTGTGATGTCTCGTGATGGTGAATAATTTTGAAATTGTGTTATCCCTCTTTATTACTAATAGATTAATGTCTGCTAGTAGTTTAATAAATACTAAATTTAAACTTGTATGTAATTATTATATGAATTATCATTCCTAAAAATAGTCATTATTATATTAAAAGGGTCATGGGCCTCCTAGAAAGGCTATGAGCCCTATATAATAGGTTTATAGAAAACCTACAACCCTTAGGGTCCTAGCCTAGTTGGTAGGCTTGACCCACATGATTGAGTGTTTTGAAAATTGTGTAAGAAGAATTAATTATGTATAAGGAGCCCATGTGGGCATCTAAGTGAATTTATTTTTGTGTAAGGATAGTTGCTTGTGAGAAAGCCTCAATTGTGTAAGAGAAGTATGGTCTTATGATGACATGCGTATAACACTTGTAAGGAAGGTACATCCCTTCATTCAATGAGATTTGGGGAAGGGGAACTTGACTTTCTTTTTATTTCAAATTCTTGGTCATTGTTGGGTTCATTCTTTTGGAGGGTGGCAGGGAGATTTTATTGGAAGGAGGAGGAGATATTAATGGAGTTTGGAAGTTTGTTGCATGTATGACAAATGAAAGAGATGAGGTAAGCATTATTTTAGCACATATTATGTAGAAGTTAATTTTTTTTAATCAAACAATGATAAAGGAGAAGTTAGATTGGTATTTATTTGTTTGCCTAAAACCTTTCTTTCCTTCTATCCTTTCTCTCCCTTCTCTTCTCTCAAATTATTCATTCTAGAAGAGCAAATGATTTCTCTTTCTATAATCCTTGTTACCCTTTATATATATATATATATATATATAATGAAATTAGGTTATGATAGAATGCACAATATTTATGTGGATATTCCTCGAAATGAAATATAGTGTGATCATTATATTCATAATATATAAACTAATGTTATTGTTAATGATTAGGGCAATTCTTTAAAGGAAGTAAATGTATAATTCCTTGTCTTTCTCTTCTCTCCCTTAAGAACCCAGAATGAGTGGCATTATTATTCAAATCCTCTCCTTGATTATTATGCTATGAAAATGTTAAAGCTTAAATTGTGACTCATTGTGTTTGTTCTTGAAATCATGGTTTGGAGAAAATGATAAATTGGATTTTTTCTTAAAATCAAACATGATTTTATAGCTTATTTCATACTACTCTTTGTTGAAAACAAATAATGAAAATGAAAATGATTATAATCCTTCCCTCAAATTAAATTCTAAAAGTATAACTTGAAGGTATAGATATGCACTCATAGATATTTAAAAAAATTAATCTAATTTAGACATTTTATCAAGTATTTATGATCATATATATATTGAAAGGGGAGGGGTAGTGGTTGGTCGACCCCAAAATCCCTTCCATTGAAGGAACAAAGAGGTAGGTAGGTGGGGAAGTGATTGGGGTTTGGTTAGTCGGCCCACCCTAAGTCCCCTTTTTATATTGAGTGGCCACAGGCCAATTATGCCTATGCAACTTGACCTTTGGCTCATTACTGCAACCGAGGGCTTGTGTAACCTGGGTGATCTGACACTTATTTCATATATATAATATTATTTTTAGAGTATATACATTTTGAAATAAGATCTAAAAGTTTAGTTTAATAAGGAAGGATATATGTATACATACATACATATATACATATACACACACATATATATCAAAATAATAAGTATATACATTGAGTATATATTTCAAAAAAATAGATTTTCAAACTATTGGAATCCCTCATTCTTAAACCCCTCCTTTCCAAATCCTTCACTTGTAAAAATGAAAGAGAGAAAATAAGGACAAAATATTACGTGTTGACCTTTTATCATGCCTAAAAAAAAATTTAGGGCAAACTTTTTAGAGCTATAAATCTAAGGGTAGAGATTCACCTAATCCAAGGGTGGGGATTAGGCCCACAACCACTTGGGAAAGTGGGAAAAACATTTTTGTTTTACATTTAAATACTTTTGATTTAATAAAATAAGCTTGTGAAATTTCTCCAAGGCCAAGTTATTAACTTTTAAACCATGTTATTATAAGCCCTACATCCGTAAGTTGATTCTGCCATTAAATTATTAAAGCAAATACATTTTTTTAATTGGACAAATAAGCATCTAGATACCTTCCATCACTTTTTTATCATGTATAAAAACCATTTCTATTCATGATGAAATAAATACTTAAATTAGAAATTTATCAAAACCAAGACTAGATACTGATTTCATTAGGTTGTGAAATTTGCAAATGATAATTAGACAAATTTTTAATCCTGTCAGAAAGTATATTTTCCCCATTTTTAGATGGTGTTATTTTTGATCAATTTTAGAAGATAATTATCGAGGTAAAAATCCTTTATTTATCTCTTACTCCCAAAGTTAATTTGGAATCGACGTAAATAAAATATCAAAAATGAAAATTCTAAAAACTAAAAGTTGTAATCAATTTATAATAGCTGAATATTATCATTTAAGTAATAATAAATTTTATTGTAAGTTTTGATATTTTTAGAAAGGTAATTTTGAAGTAGGTTTATAGAGAATTATCATAAGACAATTTTAACAGATAAATTCACTTTAGATTGGTGAACAAATTTGTAGTTTTATTCACAATAAAAATATTCTTACACCTTAAAAATGTTAATTTTAGCTTAGAGAATAGGTTCTTACAACTATAAAAGTTTATCTATTTTGTTATAAATTAAAATAATGGTGTTTCTATACTCGGTTTGTCCAACTTAGAGTTGGTGTATCTTGTAACGCTATGGAGCATCATTACTCAAGAAACTTTATTTATGTGTGTATTTTTCATTTCTAAATAAATTTGTGGCATTCATGCATGCTATTAGCCTTATAAAATCATTATAACCATAGTTCAAATTTTGAGTCGTAAATGCTTATAAGCATCTAAGTCCCTAGTCACATCTTGTTAGGTCAAAATGGGTCCTTTTGTAATGGAACTAGACCATAATTTTAGAGTAAGACTTGATTTTAATGTTTATAATATGAATTCTAAATGCACATACCTTCCATATGTTTAGATGTCCTTGTAACTCTTGGTAGTACCTAGATATGCTTAGGCTAACTAGTGGCCATAATATTACCTGCAAGGGGAAACTACATTATCTTAGTTGTGTGAATTTTGGTGAAGGCTATATGCTTTCATGTTTGATCTAACACTCATTTGGGAATGAGTGAACTATAACTAGCCTTGATCATACATATTAAGGTGATCATCATATATATGTAGTTAGCTCAGGAAGTGAGCATAGGCACACAATACTAACACATATGATACCTCCTTAATATGGTGTTACTGACTAAATTATTGTGTTCTTGGAACATGTTCCTTCAACCAAATATTTAAAAACTTACCTTAGCGTGAACTATAAAGTATTTTTCCTCATGTATATGTATTTTTATAGATTATAATTGCATAGTTTGCTTAGATGTATAATTGTTGGATAGCAACCTACTTTGATTATTTTGTAAGTAAGCTTGGTTTCTTTCACCATAACCTTGGTCACTACTAGAGACCTGCTCAAGATATAGAGCTTATTTGAAAAAAGTAAGTGAGAGATCACTGAGACATTGGTCTCATTGAATCAAAGGAATGTAGGTTCCTTGTAACATTTGATTCTTATATGTGTTATTACGTGAGAGTGATTTGAGTAAGCACACACATCTTGGGATGTTAATGTGTTTATGATAAGTGACCCTCATGTGTATCATTTCATCTTGAGTAGATTACTAGAGCTTATATAAGCTCACCTGAGTCATGTAGTAGATACCTTGTTGGGTTAGAATGTCAACCCAGATTTATTGATGATGTCTTGTGGAGGAGGCCATCACAAGTGCAAGGAGATCTACACCAGACCCTAATTCCATGGAGTGGATATGTAGGCTACCCAAGTTGTAGTGGGTGTATTTGGTCTAGGTCATAGGTTAGGTTAGTAGTGTTTTATCATCATCCTTATGTTGGGCTTATGCATTTTTGTTTGGATTAATTTTATATTTTATATTAATTAAATAAAATTTGAGTTTGATCATCATGTGGATGTTGTCAACCCCTTCACATTAAGTTAGGTTTGTATTTAGTAACTCTCCTTGTTTTATGTGCCTTGAGAGTAGAGTTTGTATAGAGTTAGTCTATACTCTTCTTTGGTGAGCTTTAGGGTGATATCCCTATTATAAAGTAAATTATTACCTTGTTTTTTATATTTTTCCCTTGTGTGTGTTGACTCTTAGATGTATGTTTGAATGTCTTATTGACCTATCAAATTGATCAAATATAATTAATATAAGCCTTATTTTTATGGCATCATACTAATGTTACTTGTTCTTCTCCCTTGATGAGGACATTAAGCAAATTATTTTTGAAACCACATTAGATCATATCCTCACTCTAATGTGTATGCATTCCTCTTCCTAGAGAAGCGTTGAGATGGGAAATGAATGAATTAAATAACTCACATAATAATTATGTGTGTCATACTCCTTTGTAATGTTGAGATAATAACATAATAATTAAACCACTAATCAACTGTAGTTAATAAGTAAACATCATCAAATTGAATTAACAAAAAGGGTTTTGGGATAATTTTTTTTGGCATGACACTCCATAGGAAGCTCAAGAGTAATATTATAAAATGAATTGAATAGTCGCATTCATGGATATATATTATTATATTATTTAATTCTTCATTAATGCAAATACTTTGTTTTTCACCAAATCTCGTTATTCTTTTTTTCATCCATCTTTTCCTGACATTGGTATTAGAGTGTAGGGTTTATATTATTCAGTCTCCTTTCTTCCTCTTTGTGTTTTCATTCTAAGCCAATAAAATATTTCAAATCATATTTTTAAATAATAAGGATTGTGTATTGACTACTCAAGAAGGCATTTGGACTCCTCTTGATTGCATAACATGTAAATTAATGATTCTCTACTATTTTTAAAATAATATCAAGCTGTTTGAAGATGTTTTCAGACTTAAGGGTGTTTCACATCCAAATTCTAGCGTGCAACTAAAATATGGTGTTTTTCCATAATTTGAAGGCATTTTTATTGTTATCAACTTGCTACGGGTTTCAAGACATGCATGACACCATTTAAAACTAAATTTTTTTATTTACAAGCTAAAAGGAAGGCATTTTGGCTTGCATGACAGGATTCACATATGATATATGTGCTCATATAAGTGCATGGACTTGAACATGCCATCCAAAAAAGGTATTTCAACACATAAATAACCTTCTAAGTGGCAATATCGATCAATTTAATTGCTTTTATGTTTTTTTATCAAATTAAAGAATAATTTTTGAATGAAGAATATTCCCACAATGAAATAATAAGCATATTTTTTCAATTATAACTTAATAAAAAAAAGTAATTTGAAAACCAATTTTTGTTTCCATTTTAAAAATTAAACAAAATTTCAAAAAAAATCAAATTGTACAAAAAAAAGTGAATCATAGAATTTGGAATCAATAGTGCTTTTGATTCATGTTTACAAGTCTTATCATTATGATCAAAATAATTCACTTATAACATAATATATATGATAAAAAAACATTTGTGGCATCACCCCTATAAATCATTGGGAAAAAATAAAGAAAAATCCATTTACCCATTCTATTCATTAAACATTTACAACTATCTCTAGATGTAAATCCTAAAAATGATAAAGATAAATTTGAGTATACAGGGTTATCATTCTCATTTATAAGGACTTCTTGTTAAGTGGGTGTCATAGATAGAGTAAGTCCTTTTCATGTACTACCTAGGTACCACATATCATTATACTCTCATGTGCTTTAAAGTCTCTTTTATGTACTGGCTGGTATATAATAAAGAAAAAAAGTTATTCCACCTACCGACAGGTATATATTAAGGGTGAACATATAAATAGGTTTCATATATTGATCATGTAGTAAATAGAAAATGAGACATTTTTGGGGTGATAAGGAACCATCCATCTCTTGATACAAAAAACATGCATTCAATCAAAACTATTGTTGGCATAACCCTAAACGATAAAGATACCCGATTAGAATGGTATAGAGAGGTGGATGACACACTAATATTCAATGAATTATGGTTCAAAATATGTGATGGGGATGATAACCTATTGAACCAAAATAAGTAAAGGAGATACCATCATGAAAGTAGAAGAATTTGAAAGCACTGTCCTTAATGAGGGCTTTAGTTGATGCATAGGTTTTTCATCACATACATGGATGTAAAAATCCTTGGGAATAATTTAAAAAATTTAAGGACATGTGTGATTCCCATTCATAATTATAGTTCATATAGGTGCGATTGAAGCTATTCAATATTGAGTTGAAAAATGGAGATGTCATGAGTTTGGATTCTAAAATTCATGCAATCAAATATGTTATCGATGTATTTGGTATAAAAATTTATGTGTATATGACCACCTTCATAAAGGACCTTATTTATACACACTCAACCTACTTGGAGTATTTGCAATTAAAATAATATGTTGAAGAATCTAACATTTGATTAATTGGTTGAGAAAATGGGCAAAAGAGAAAAAGCCTTCAGAAGAAAAATAAATTCCACATGAGAAAGAATTTGTTATACTAGTAAAAAAAGGAAATTATTTAAATCATTCAATAAATTATAGAGGAAAAGGGAAGGACAAAGAGTTGGGTGGAAAATTCAGTAAAAACAAAAGTCAACATCAAGAAAAGAATAATAAAAAACAACACTTCTTTTGAAAACATTATGAAAGAAAAGGGAGTCATGAGACCCATGAATGCAAAAAATAATGGGAGAAATTTGAAGCCTACAAAAAATAGAGATCAAAAAATGAGAAGAATAAAAAATCATAACCGAATTCAGTTCTTTTTACTTGTAATTGTGTGCTTTCCATCACTGACAAAGCAAATAATTCCTTAGAGTTCAACATGGGATAATTCTTAGGTTCTAGACACTATCCCATGCAACATATGACTTTTAAAAGGAACTTTTTTGAGGAGTTTCATGAATAATGTTTTGTTCTAATGTATTTTTAAGATAAAATAAGTATGTGATGCCAAGGTAAAAGTTCAATTTGCCACAAATCATGATGAATTCCACACTTTATTATCCAAAATGTACTATACCTTCCTCAGTTAAAAATAAACTTGTTGTCTCCTATCATCATTCGATAACAAGGCCACTCCATTACACTTGATGATGGAGAGGTGAAAGTCAAATTAATGTGATAACATAGTTGTTCTTACTAGATACGAGGAAGGTAAATTACTAGAACTCAGGGGTGAGAAGTTAGTGCCAAGAAATTTTGATCATATCACAGAAGAAGGAATGCCAAAAAGTGTTATTTGACATGATATGTTTGGGAATATGCACTATGACAACATCCACACAATGCAAAAAAATGATGTTGTAGGCATGTTAACTATACCAAAAAACATTGAAAAATGTAAAGCTCGAATATTGGCCAAAGTTGAAAGATAACTGTTTCAAAATTTAATATGGATAATTGATAAGAAATTGTAGTTGGCTCACTTTGATCTATTTTATCTACCAATTCTTCTTGTTGGTGGTGACAAATACTGCATGTTGTTTATTGATCACTAAAACATGATGACCTAGATATGTAATGTAAAGAAGAAATCAGAAGCATTCAAAACATTTCAAAATTTTTGAACTATGGTTTAAAATGGAGCCCAATCCCACATTAGGACACTCAAGACTAATAATGGTGGTGAGTTGAATTCAAAGGTGTTTGAAACCTATCTCAAGTAGAATGGAATAAAAAATCATTTCACAGTCCCTTACCCTCCTTAACAAAATAGAGTAGTTGAATGGATGAATAGAAATGTGATGGAATGGTTTGGCAAATGTTATATTTCAAAAGGGCAAATCTATGTTTTCATATAGAATAATAGGTCACCATCAGTAGCCTTATAGATGAATCCTCAATATAAGGTTTGGTGTGGTCATCTCCCTTTAGTGTGTCATCTTCATATTTTCAGGTCCATATGTTACATATTTATTACAAAGGAGAAAAATAAAAATAAAATAGAACACATGAGTCACAAATGCATAATTTTTGGTATACTCAAAGTCTTCAAAAGCATACATGCTATTTGATGAAAATAATAATAAATTTCTCATTGCAAGAGATCTCATATTTTATGAAACTAAAAAGGAAACAACAAGTATTAGTTGACATTTGAATCTACTTAATATATATGCCAAAGTTGATGTTTTAAAGGAGGTTATAAATAGTGAAGACGGAACTTACAACTGGGAGATAATTAAATCTCTATTGACTCTGGTAATTGAAAATAAAACCCCCTGCAAATGAAAGTGAAAATTTTGTTAGAGGTTCAATCACTAAAAGTTGGGGGTGAATCAGTGAGCCCAAATAATCCAACTTCGATTATGATCTTTACAAACACTTATTCAGTTACCACAAAAAATCATGAAACATACATATCAATCATAGCAATGAGCAAGAGAGACAATGCAAGATCAAGCATATAACACATGACATACATGGGAAACCCTCTTGGGGAATAAAACCCACTAGAACCTACAATTGGACTAATTTCCTATAAAATAAGAACCAATTTAGACTAGCAAGCTACTGATCAAGGAACTACCATTCTTGATTTTAGTGAGACTGCAATCTCACAAGGAAATACTACACCTATCTAGCTGAGCACCCACAACAACTAGACTTTTAGCAAGTTTCACCTTATAAGGAGGAAACAACCCTCTTAGATGTTGAACACCCACAACAACACCAATGAACACATTCACCTTTGCACTGATGTCTTCAACACATGATGATGGACCTCTAATTATCACTCTTCACCTTCACTCATACTCAAACAACAAGATCACTATTTTTTTAATAGAATTATGACCAACAGGTCATACAAATAATCCTCAAACTGATATTCTCATCAAATCATCCATATGGAAATCTACCCCTCCTTTGATTTAAAATTTCACATACACAAGCCTCTCTCAACTCCTTCCCAAGTCTCTCTTAAATAACCTCTTGAGCATACTCACCCATTCTGCCTCTTCTAGGCTTATTAGGTCCAATGGCCTATGTGATCACCTTCAACACCTTGCTCAGAATATCATGTCTGATACTCTTTGATATTTAATGATCCTAACTGACCTATACATTCTCTTTCAAAGGTTATCTCCTTCGCTTGGCTCCACACTCACACTCCCTCATTCAAGTCTTACAAGTCTAAAAACCAACACATTTGGTTTCATTATTTATAGAACAATCATGATTATCAACATATTGGTCAGCTATTAGGTCATGTATTAACCCTTAAGACATATATAATGCATATACATAACTCAATACAATCTTCATAGGCCAGCCATAACATCTATGGGTCACCCTTAAGTAACTACACTTTTTAATAAGGCCCTTGTAGCTCTTATAGGTCTCATGAAGACCTATTCACCCATTTAGCACATCATCAAATAAAATAAGAACATAGGATGAATTCAAAAATACATGGGTCCACTCCTTATGTCCCCTTTGACATCCTAAAATGATCACAATCATCTTTTCTCACCTTTGCGTATGCTTAAACAACTCAAACACTGACTTGGTGCATAGGAACATTATGAACAAACACTTAGTCAACTTATTAACCTTTGTTAATATAAAATATTAATTGGTCAAAACTCTAAAGACCATAAAAAACATCCTCATCGATTCTAAAACACTCCCAAATATATAATTCATCAATATATATCAAAACATCTACACAAGCTCAAACATCCTTCTCGGGTCACTTGCAAAAATAAGCATGAACACATAATCAAATTTGAACATTATTTTATTTGACTATAGACACTATAGATATTAAAATTAGGTTCATTATATGAATCATTGAGTCTTATTTATCTTTTATTTTTTCAACATGAGTAAATTCATCCTAGATCAAAAGTTATGGCCCAAGAACTAGACACTGGTCTTTCCTTCATAAATTCAAATATTCAAATGCAAATGGTCATAGTTAAACTCTAAACACAATGATCACATATCATGTACTATTAGTTTTAGATCAATTACACACCATTGATAATGTCTAAAATTTAATACATAGTCTACCAAAGCCAAATGTTGAAAATCTGACAGTTGACCTCATATCGTGCAATTTGGAAACTTTGACTCAACGTGCTCCATCAATCTCTGTAAATTAGTTAGGTCTTTAATTAGCAGCACTCACCATTTGATCAATTTTTAAAAACACCTACTTATCACTGAATCCTTATCCTTTAAATTTTTTTAGTCATTAAATAACATGTACTTGTTCTCATCTCATTGCAACCTGACATTTTAGAACACACATGCTCCATTGATCTTCTATAAGATGCTTGATCTTTATCTTTGCTAAATAGATATCACATTAAATCATTTGAATCTACATGTACTATTGCATATATAAGTATGAAATATTGTGAACCATTGCATATCCACTAGGTCCAGATCATTAACATCATGCAAATTGACTAAGAATGGGGACCAACTGCAATATGCCTGTAAAGCCTACTTTGCACATATATATCTTTTGCCTCGATCAATCTCATGACTTTGCATTTTCACCATATAAACACATTTCATAGGGGAATCTAACCATGTAATAAATTGATCTTGAAACCTTCACTTGTGTGAGATATAATTCCATTGAAATGTCTTTTCAAAATCTTCTATCATAGAGCTAACTAAGCTTAGAATTTGTCTGGGAGACCAACTTTGCTCCTATATAACATTTACCATGCTTCGATGCAAGATCTAAAATTTATTACAAATATACTATGAAAAAAACTAAATAAACCCATATGATCACCTTTTCTCATGAAACATTGACACATGTGAGGTATGCCACTATGAAAATGCTTACTCAACTCTTTCTTGCCTTATGCAAATTTGGCTAAGTATGGGAAAACACTGTTAAAATGCCTGGGAGCCTAAATTTGCACTTAAATATATTTTGACACAATTTTTTTAATGACCTTAAATTTAGTACATAATAACTAGGCATAAAAATAAACAAACCCATGTGACCATTTCCTCCTGAGTCATCTAGACATGACAATGGTGATGTCATCAAACTTCCTACTTATATTTTATGCCATTGGACCCAAAGTGTCTAGATTAAAATTATGATCAAGCAGACAAAATCCAATCATGCACACAAGAAATCAAAGCATATAAAACCTCTTATAGGACTCATTTCACATGATCAATACTCCATAATCATATACATCTCACGTTCTCTCTCTTCAAAGCACTCCCACAACTTGAACTTTCTCCCCCTTTGACACAATGACAAAGTGGGAACCAAATGATCTTGAGGACTTGAAAAAACCATAAAAATAGAAAGGACCATATTATAAATATGATACAAACTCCCCTTACCTTGAGCCTACCTCTTCTTGCCTTGACAAACTTCCTCTTGCTCTATGGCAACACTCTCTTCAACCAAGCATTGCAGTCAATGAAGATAGAACACACAAAACCACATAAATTTGATGGAACACATTAATAATAATTTGAGAGGGATTCCCCCTAATAACTTTGAGCAGTTTTGCCTTCTGATCATCTTCAGATCTCCACACACCATGAACAACCACCTCATATGCTTAATAGCCTTCTCTCTTAGGCTACCATAAGGACCACAAAAATAAATTAATGCCACTCACCAAATAGGAAACATGATATTAACCAACTTGAAAACACACCTTGAAATACTCATGCCTTTATCTTTTGGAGAATTTGATCAAAAGTCACTCTTGTTCAAACTAGGCCTATCTAGCCTCCTTATAGTCCTACCCAAAACTTGCAGAGCCCACAATTTTTAGTAAACACATATTTAGGACATAAAATTTCATATCTAGAGCACTCTCATATTCCATCTCAAACACACCATTTTTCATCACCAATCTCATCCTTTCCAACATACTTATTTTACAAACCTACTATCCAATTAGCCCTCCATATTGACAAAAACATGAATAATGTGAGAACCATAAACCTTCAATCTCTATGAAGATTTTGACAACCCATTTGGCCCATTCAAAAATTAATAATCCACATACCTCAATTCACAAGGTGGACCACTTTTCTAACATAGCCCAAAACCTTAGAATCTCAAAATAAATAAGGTCAACAAACCTCCCTATGGTCAACACACCTCTAAAACTTATTGCACACTTGTAGACACCCATAACACAATTTTGGACCAATATTTGAGCTTTCACATCTTTGGAATCCATGACTTAGTATAACTAATTTTAGGCCTGCTTACCCTTTAAGCCAAAAACTAAGAAAATTGAGAGTACTCAAAAATCTTCAATTTGGATTCAACATACCATTAGAACAAAAAATACATGGATCACATCAAAAATAATTGCATATAAATTTATAAACACCAAACACTTCTTGACAATCCATCAATTTCATTAAGCCACCTAAAACCATCCATTCTGATCCTGTACTACAGCTCCTTCACAAACCTCTAGAGCAAACTCATGAACTTGTTTCTCCCTCTTAACCAAAGACCTTATTTGATTGGAATTATCATCTTGAGCACACACACTTAATTATCCACACCTTATTTCTTAGATTCAACTACTCAGTCCTTTGATCTTAGGACCTTACCAATTACAAAACTCCCCCTAACTTCATGCTTCATTAGGAACATGACATCTTTAATAACTCTTCCAAAATTATCCAATCAAAATAAATACTCATATATAGATACATAGTTTTTAGAACAATATGAACTTCCATGTCATACACAACTATTCAACAAGCCTTTAATAGGCTTAGCAAGATCTAGGACAAAAAACCTAGAAGAGAGGACTTCAACTTATAGGCTCACCTAACATCTACCACAAACTGATATGCAGATAAATGTTTGAAACTCACGTTTATACTAGAACATACAAACCATGATCAACAAGATAAATCCTCCTCAATATGGGACCACTGAGATTATTCATAAATTTTTTTACTCCAACAAATAGATATATAAAAAGAATGCACAAACATACCTTGTTTTCATACCTTCTCACCAAATAATATCTGACAACCACCAAGCTTCCTTTGACTGATAACTTTCTCCTTGAATCCTAGATATAGACACCCCTTTTACATAGAGACACTAAAAGTCCCAAAATCAAGATACTCCCATATCTCCATATCTTTCTCTAACTTGCAGTCCTACTTGACTTTAATTGAATCCTTGAATTCATTCTTTTCTTTAGATTTGTCAATAAATGCTATCAATAGAAACTCTTGACTCTCTTTTATTTTTGATCCTTTTTCCACCTTGGCAAATAATCCATAAAGACTCTTGAACTCAATAGGGTTAGTCTTCATAGTCTTTACTTCCTCAGGTCTCCATACCATAGTTTGGCCCTTCTTGTCTTCTGCAACCATCTTACCTACTTGATCCTCGAGCTTATCCTAATTTGCAACATAGCCTTCTAGAGAAACTTTCTTATCAACCTTATGATTATAAGGATTGGTAAATATTACCTTTGGTTTCCATACTTTGTTTTATCCTTTCTCAAAACTTATAGGAGCTCTATATACGTTGACGTACCTTGAAGACCTTTTAACACTATTTGGATATAATCTAGCAATATGTCCACTCTTATGACAAATGAAACAAATCAAATAATTTTTACCTTTTGATATATTTAAACTATGATAAATCTTTGGCCAAAAACTCCTATCATAGCTCCATGAATGTCCATACTTGACTAACTTCATTCTACAATCCTTAGCTCTATGACCATACTTATTACATGTATAATAATGACCATGAAATAAACTAGCATATCTTGAAGCATTTGGTTGTCTAATAGACCTTTTTGCATTACTCTTGACCTGATTTGACTTCTTTTGATCTTCTTCAAGCTTGCTTATCTTGATAACAAATTGCTCATGCTCATCCATAAATGAATCAATCTTGGTTTCCAATTAAATGCTCTCATCTTCTTATCTCTTATACTTGATATTGTAGCCATTAACTAACATCTGAGAACTTGGATAGTCTCTTTATCACTCTTATCTTCTTTAGCCAATCCTTTATTATACATGCTTACTCTATCAAACTTACCTTAAGAGAATTGACTTGTGCTTTAAGACCTTTGATCACATACCTCATCTTATGATTCCTCTTCTTCTGCTCCTTTAGTTCACTAAGTGTAATCATGAGCTTAGATTCTAGATCAACTTCTTCTTCCTTGCTATCATCTTCTCTACTATTATGACAATCTTTTTTATCAAACATAGTGTCCTTTTTTTTGAACAACTTTCCTCTTTGAAACTCAAACTTGTAATGGCATCTACTAGCTGAACCTTGATATCATTAATAACATTATCATCCCCTTTGGCATCTTTCTTCAAAGTACATATCTATTATTAAAATGCCTTGATCACAACTTTCCACTATTGATTTTCTTTCTTCAACTGCTTATCCATCTTTTTACCTACTTAGGATCACCTTTAAGATATTAGGTTTCCTCCAAAGGACCTACTCTGATACCAATTATTAGAGGTATAATCACTGAGAGGGGGGTGAATCAGTGAGACCAATTAATTTAAATTCAATTATGATATTTACAAACACTTAATCAGTTACCACAAGCATTCATGAAACATACATATCATTCATAGCAATGAGCAAGAGAGACAATGCAAGATCAAGGACATAACACATGGCATACATGGGAAACCCTCTTGGGAAAAAAACCCAATGGAACCTACAATTGGACTAATATATTATAAAAAAATAACCAATTTAGACTATCAAGCTACTGATCAAGGAACTGCCATTATTTATTTTAGTGAGATTGCAATCTCATAAGGAGCTACTACACCTATCTAGCTGAGCACCCAAAATAACTAAAATTTTATCAAGTTTCACCTTATAAGGAAGAAACAACCTCCTTAGATGTTGAAAACTAAAAAAAAACCTATGAACACATCCACCTTTGCATAATTTCTTCAACTCCTGATGATGGACCTTTGATTATCAATCTTCACCTTCATTCATACTCAAACAACAAGAGCACTATTCTACCAATAGAATGATGACCAATAGGTCATAAAAACAATCCTCAAATTGATCTACTTATCAACTAATCCATATGGAACTCTAACCGTCCTTCACTTCCCAATTTACACACACAAGCCTCTCTCAACTCTTTCTCAAGTCCCTCTCAAATAGCCTCTTGAGCATCCTCACCTATTTAGCCTCTTCTAGGCTTATTAGGTCCAATGACCTATGTGATCACCTTCATCACCTTGCTCAAACTAGCATGTCTAATCCTATTTTATCTCTATTTGTATTCACTAACCTATACCTTCTATTTAAAAGGTTATCTCCTTCACTTGTCTCCACACTCTCACTCCTTCATTCAAGTCTTAGACGTCTAGAAACCAACACATTTGGTTTCACTATTTATAGATCAATCATGATTATCAACATCTTGGTCAAAAATTAGGTCATGTTTTAACCCTTGAAAAATATATCATACAAATACACAACTCAATACAATCTTCATAGGTCAGCTATATCATATATGGATCACCCTTAAGCAACTACACCTTTTAATAAGGCCCTTGTAGCTCTTATATGTCTCATGAAGACCTATTCACCCATTTAGCACATCATAAAAAGAAATAAAAACATAGGACCACTTAAAAAATACATGGGTTCAATCCTTATGTCCCATTTTACGTCCTCAAATGATCACAACCATCTTTTCTCACCTTTACATATGCTCAAACAACACTTGGTGCACAAGAACATTATGAACAAACACTTAGTCAACTTATTAACCTTTGTTCATATAAAATATCAATTTTTAAAACCTCAAAATACCATACAAAACATCCTCATGGATTCTAAAACACTCTCAAATAGCTAATTCATCAAGATATATCGAAACAACATCTACACAAGCTAAAACATCCTTCTCGAGTCACTTGCAAAATAAGCACAAACACACAATCAAATTTGAATATTAATATCTTTTATTTTACACACTTACATATATTCAAATTAGGTTCATTATATTAAACATGGAGTCCTCTTCATATTTTATTTAAATAATATGAATTAATTCATCCTGGATTGAAAGTTATGGCCAAAAAATGAGACACTGGTCTTTCCTTTATAAATTCAAATATTTAAATGCAAACAGTCATAGTTAAACTTTGAACACAATTCTTGCATATCATGTCTTCTCAGATTTAGATCAATTATGTACCATTTATATTGTCCAAAATTTAATGCATAGTTTTTTAAAGCCAAACATTAAACATCTGATAGTTGACCTCATCTTGTGCAATCACTTTGACTCAATGCATTCTATCGATCTTTGTGAATCAGTTAGGTCTTTAACTAGAAACGCTCTCCATTTGATCAATTTTTATAAACACCCCCTCACCATTGGATCCTTATCCTTTACCTTTTCTTAGTCATTAAATAACATGCACTTATTCTCATCTTGCTGCTTCCTGACATTTTAGAACACACACTCTATTGATCTTCTATAAGATGCTTGATCTTTATCTTTGTTAAACAACTGTCACATTGACTCATTTGAGTCTACATGTACTATTGGATATATAAATATGAAATCCTATAAACCATTGGATCTACACTAGGTTCAGATCATTAACATCATGTAAATTGACTAAGTATGGGGACCAACTGTAATATGCCTGTAAAGCCTACTTTGCATAGATATATCTTTTGCCTCAATCAATCTCATGACTTCACATTTACACATATGAACACCTTTGATAGGGGAATCCAACCATGTAAAAAATTTCTCTTGAAAACTTCACATGTGTGAGATATAATTCCATTGAAATGGCTTCTCAAAATCTTCTGTCATAGAGCCAACTATGCTTAGAATTTTTTTGGGAGACCAACTTTGCTCCTGCATAACTTTTGTCATGCTTCGATGCAAGATCTAAAATTTATTGCAAATCAACTATGCATAAAATTTAACAATCCCATATGATCACCTTCTCTTTAAATTTCCACATGTGTGAGATATTCCACTATTAAAATGCCTACTCGACTCTTTCTTGCCTTATGTAAATTTGGCTAAGTATGGGAAAACACTATCAAAATGCCTGGGAGCCCAAATTTGTACTTACATATATTTTAACGCACTTCATCACATGAATTGAAATTTAGTGTATAATAATTAAGCATAAAACTAAACAAAACCATGTGACCATTTCCTTTTGAATCATCCACATGTGGTAATGGTGATGTCATCAAACTGCCTACTCATATTTTTTGCCACTAGACCCAAAGTGTCTAGATGAAAATTATGATCAACTAGATGAAATCCACTCATGCACATAATCACTCAAATCATAGAAAACCTCTTATAGGACCTCTTTCACATGTTCAATACTCCATACTCATCCCTGAACATCTCTAGCCATGTCAACATTGAATATCAACCAATCATACTTCAAGCATACAAGAAAAACACTTTCCAAACTTTGTCATTGTCACATAGACTATCAATGCTCTTCATCCACTCACCAGGACACCTTCATGACATAACCATGACATCACTAAGAATACTCTAACAACTTCATCATAAGATGGTCCAATGTCAAAAAATGAAGGAGCTTAAATTCTAAAACATGAGGTACCAATTATTTTTCAAGCTTCAATAAAAAAGATACTAAAATGGGTTGAACAAACATTGAAAGATGTTAGACTTGATGAGGTTGTAAAAAATAGGCATAATAAGTGCACACACAACTGTACAATAATCAAATGAGTTCTTATTTTAACTTCAAGATGAGGTAGAAAATATTATCTTGGAGCCCCTCTTAAAAAATAAATCAATGTTTATTTTGACTCCAAACCCATTTCCTTCAAACAAGCTAAAACATTTGATGGATGAAAAAAATCAATGAGAAGTGGGTATGATGCCTTGGTAAAAAATGGAACTTGTACATTAAGTGATATTTCAATCGATTGTAAAACTATTGGCTATAAATGGGTCTTTCAAAATGATTAAAAAGTATATGATTCACTTGATAAGCACAAAGTAAGGATTTTATTAAAGGGATTTTCTCCAAAATAAGGAAATCACTACTATGAAACCATTGCATCAATATAAAAATGGAATACCATTCAAACTATGTTGGGTCTAGTAGCTCAAAATGGATGTAAAGTTCACCAAATGGATATCAAAATTGTATTTATGAATGGTGATCTAAAAGAGATGTTCTAAATGACTCAACTTGAAGGTTTTATAAAAAGCAACCAAGAACACAAAGAGTGCAAAATGGAAAAATCATTGTATGGTTTGAAACAAGCCCTAAGATCACAGTATAAAAAACTCACTGAACACCTCTTGAACATGAACTTTAAACATTTTGAATTTGAATATGTAATTATTTTTGTCAAAACAATTGAAAAATCAATTATATTTATAGTGGTGTATGTATATGATTTGATCATCATAAGAAAAAAATAAGAGACACCACAAAATTCAAATTAGAGTTGATGAAAGGATTTGAAATAATAGATCTGGGTTATCTTAATTATTATTTGGTTATTGAATAGATTAAAAAACCAAAGTATATCTTCATCACTCAACATAAATACATCAGTGAAATTCTAAACAAATTCAAAATGACAAATTGTAAGCCTCTTAGTACGCCTATGGAACAAATTCTAAAATTGATATCAAAAGATACCAAAAATTTATTAGATGATACTAAATAAAAAAAACTCATTGGAAGTCATATCTATGTGACTATAACTAGATCATATGTTTATTTCATTGTTGGTGTTATTACTCGATTCATGTAACAACCTTGATAAATTCACTAGGTAGTAAAAAAAATTCCTTCAATGTCTCAAAAGGATACAAAATTTTGAGCTTAAATACTTCAGGGTAAGAGAATTTAAACTGGTAAGATATTCAAATTTTGATTATGCTAGTGATTTTGAAGATGAGAAATCTGCTTTAGGTTTTCTAATGACTTTGGGAAGAACAATTTTCAACTAGATGTCAAAGAAGTAATTAGTTCTAATTATTTATTTAGTATAAGAATAATACATGGTGATTTCAAAGGCAACTAGATAAATTTTGTTGCTCAAAAGGGTTCTTTCAAATTTTTAGGAATAACTAGTTTTATCAACACCTCACAACACATTTACAATTTGAATGGATAAAAATCCAATATTTTACAACCGAACCAAGCACATCAATACCAAATTTCATTTGATTTGACATTATCTAAAATATGACAATGTAAAATTGCTATATTGTCCTACTTCATAGAAACTAGTAGACATCTTGAAAGAAGTGTTAGGAAGAGAAAAAATTGAAAAGTTTAGGGGCATGCTTGGTTTTTCAATAACCCTTATAGATTAATAGGGGATGTAATATTATTGTAATTAAATAATGTTAATACTAGGATTAATTATCAGAGATATTTTATCTTGTAGTAGTAGATAGATAGCCTTTGTAGGAAGCTTAAAATTCTTCTTAGAACATGAAATGAATAGTCTCATTCTCGGCTATATATTATTGTAATATTTTATCTTTCATTAATGCAATAACTTTTGTTTGCACCAAATATTATTAATCTTTTTGTCATCGATCCTGGATTGATATTCATACATATATTTGGCTTGGAAATACATATCCATATCAACTATATAACTCTACCAAAGACCATGTAGTGTATACTATTCACTTCCTTAGTCATACCACTTCTCAGGTGGTGACACTTTTCTCAAAACTTTTGAAGGAATATAATTCATAATACAATTATCATTATAAATGGTATAAGATCGAAGATTGTCATTTATATCTTTATCTTGTAAATACACATCCCCATCTCAACCAACACATTGCTCTTCCTCTCAACCATACCATTATGTTATAGAGTATTAATTGTATCCTTCTAATACACAATGCCATGCTTAGAATAAAACTCCTCAAAATCATGATTAACATATTGACCACATCTTTTTGATCCCAAAAAATTAACAAGATGCTTAGACTAATTCTCAACCAATTCCTACTAGTTAATGAGCTTATCTAAAACAAAAAAATTATTTTTCATAATATAAACACGTACATTTTGATAAATCATGAAGGTTAAGATATACATCAACTTGAAATAGATGGGTTATTTATGTAAAATAAATAAGAATGAAAAAACTCTAATTATTCCTTAGCATGCCATGACTTTCCCTTGAAATTTTCTTGATCATTCCCATTGAAAACATCCCCCATAAACATCCTTGGAAGAGAAAATAGAATGAGGATCACAAACCATATTAAATCAACCTATCAAATCCAAGCTACTTAAATTCAAGTTACCTAATCGCTCATGCCAAAGATGTCTCATTGGTCCTAGACACACACATATCACTGGCTTATCATGTGTACCAAGTGCTACACCATAAAACTTGTATTTATCCTTTACAAATATTTTGCCAGCTTGAAATTAAATTTTATTCCCTTGTTGAGTGATTTAGAATTTAAATAAAATAATATCGGTAATAAAATATAGTGTATGGAAAACATTGTGAATATAAATTTAGTCATTTAAAGATGATATCAATGAATAGTCATCACCCAATTTTTTTTTTCCTTATTTATTTTAGGTATTAATCACAAGGCAAGGGAAATTACTTAATACATAAGCATTATACGTAAGATTTAGTTGGTTGGGGGGGGGGGGAACAATAAATGTAATCCACCACTTTGGGATTCTCAACCTCTAACCTCTTTCTCCACTGGGGGGAGTTATTGATTTTTTAGGATTTTAATCATATGTTCAAGTCATGTCAAGATGAACATAAGGTTATCCCACAACCAAAATATCTCATTTTTGAGGAATATTTACAATAAATTTTCACTCTGGCCTCGATTTTGAGCATTTTTTAAACCTTTAAAAATATATTAAAGAGACACACACCTTTTATTTAATATGTATTGGGCGATTCTTCATATATTTTTAATGATTTTTAAAAGAATAAAAGGGATTTTTTGACCCACAAAAATGAATGTTTCATAATTTTAGCATAAAATTTCACCTTGAAATCCATTTTGATTGAAAATTATATCATTGGAAATATATTGAAGATACCTACAACTTTGATTTAATACACATTTGATGATTCCCTATGGATTTTTTAGATTTGTAAAAGAATAAAAAATAATCATTTGACACACAACAATAAATCTTTCATAATTTTGGCATAAATTTTCACCCTAACCTCCATTTTGATAAAATATTATATCATTGAAAATATGTTGAATATACCTAAAACTTTTATTCAATACACTTTTGATTATTCCCTACATATTTTTTTTCAAATTTTCAAAAGAATAGAAAAGATTCTTTTGATGTACATCAAAATACTATTTTCTATTATTTTGCAAATCTGAAAAATCCCATAGGGAATCATCAAAAGTGTATTGAATAAAAATGGTAGGTCTTTTCAACATATTTTCAACGATACAAGTTTCAATCTAAATGGAGGTCAAGGTGAAAAGTTATGCAAAAATTACAAAAGATTCCTTTTTATGTCAAAATATATTTTTTGTTCATTTTAAAAATCATTAAAAATATATGAATCACCCAAAACATATAATAGTAAAGTTTTAGGTCTCTTTAATACATTTTCAACAATTTAAATAATAGCCAAAATGGAGGTGGGGGTGAAAATTTATGTTAAAAATACAAAAGATTCCTCAAAATGAGACATTTTGGTCATGGGATAACCTTATGAATTCCATAAGTAGTCATCACCCTAATGCCATTTTTACTTATGCATTTTTGGTAACTAACATAAGGCAAGGGGTACCACTTAACACACTAGCACCATAAGTAGTTGTTACTAGCCCATTGCGGGGATTTTTTACTTTTCATGGGATGTTACTTGGGTTTAATCCATCTCAAAATGATCTCAATAAGTATTTTATACCTTAATAAATTTTTTATTTATGTAATTTTAGTAATTATCATAAAGCAAAGTGTCCTACTCAACACACAAACACTAGAAGCAATTTTTAGTAGGGGGAGGAACAATGAATATAATCCACCACTTTGGGCTTCTCACCTTTTAGCCACTTTTTGCATTGACAAAACTTTTAGAACTTATAGTCCCTAATAAATTACGCTTGTCTAATGATTCTTAACAATGATGGATTCACCTAATTACAACTCAATCATGTATTTTATAAGCATTTTTTAGTTGGGGGATGATCCAAGAAGATGCCCACACTTATCTGATCAAATAGTCTACAACCCTATTGGAAACATCTCAACATTTGAGAGCTCACTATGATGAATTCAATGCATTTCAAATGGAGTCAAATGGACTTTGTATGTAAAAGTTATGACCTATTGAAATAAGCAGGGTATAATGATGATGTTAGCATGGTTACTGAATGTGTACTAGTGGGCCAATCAAGACTTGACATGTGTACTAATGTTATTTTGACACATATAACATCTAAAAATAACTCCTAGATATATTCTATGAGTTTTAAGCAAAGATTGGTCTTAATACCAATTCATACGGTGTTGAAACTTTTATTAAAACATTATTATATGAGATTGAATCCCACATAGAATATGTGGAAGCTTTATCTGAGCCTAAAAATAAGGTAACAGAAGGAATACCAACATATTGGGTAAATAGATAAAACTTCAACCCATGAAACAAGGGCCTTGGAAGCATTAAAATAGGCTCATTGTTGCAATTGAAAATCATATACATGGAGAGAAGAAAACTTGTTTTTTTGCCTTTGAAGGAGAACAAGTAAGAAACAAGTAAGCAAGTGTTCTTTTATGTAGAAAGAGAAACTCAAATATAAGAGATTATTGCAGAGACTTCCTAAAGGTAAAGTAAAGGTCATTTTTGTGGACCAAAATCATATTTTGGTGTAAATAGTATACATAAAGTGTATTTTGCATCATTTAATAGATCGATTCAAGTGATTTTTGGACCTGAAGACATAACCCCGAAAAGGGTGAACATTGTTATCAATTTGGTTTGAATTTTATCTATTTATATTGATTTAATTGATGCTTTTAATCAATATTGAAAATAATTTTAATCAAATAATCTAATTTTATTTAAAATGATAGAAATTGAAAAAATTGTTGAGTATCTACAATTGATAAATAATGAGCATTTTATATTAACTAATAATTCATATCAAGTTTGGTATTGGAGTAGTTAATTAGGGAACTATATGTAATTATGTTTGTGCATTTTTTCCTGATATGGAACTATATTACCTTTGACTTTGTATCCCTATGGCTGCAAAACTTATAATGGTAGAAATTATGTTTTTGCATTTTTGGCCTATATGTAACCCTCCTTTTGATATGAGGGCATTGTAATTGTGGTGACACATTGTATGTGAGTGAAGAAGATATTGTAGTGGTTATATTGCAAGTTTTTCCCTTCATTTGTTGGACTAAATAATAATAAAGATTGGATGTTTATGTGTGGATGAGGCCCATATTGGGCGAACCATGTTAAATATGTGTCTCTATTATGTTATGTTTTTTGTATTTTATTTTCATCTTTAATTCATTAATATTTCTCTATGTTATGTATTCCTAAAAATTGGTATCAGAGCCAAGTTTATTTGGTAGATAAACTCATAGGAAAAGAGGGTTCCTGGTTTGAGTGGGAGCAATGGCAGAAGAAGGCAAGTTTAAGGTCAAAAAGTTTACCAGCCAAAACTACTATCTATGGAAAATGAAAATGGAGGACTATCTATATCAGAAGGATCTTTTACTACCATTAGGTAGAATAGCAAAGAAACCAACAACTATGAAGGATGAAGATTGGGAGGTTCTTGATAGAAAGGCACTAGGAACAATACGACTATTCTTAACAATACGACTATGCTTAGTAGCATCGATGGCCTTTAATATTTCAAAATAAAAGATAATAGTGGATGTGTTTAAGGCATTGGATAGAGTGTATGAAAAAACCTTAGCCTCCAACAAGGTATTTATTATGAAGCATTTATTTAATCTAGAAATGTCAAAAGGTGGGTCTATTGTTGATTAATTTAATGAATTTAACACGGTCACAAATCAATTAAGATCTATAGGAGTAAATTTTGATGATGAGCTTAGGGATATTTTGATTTTGTGCTCATTGCCAGATAACTAGAATGGCTTGGTCATGGCTGTGAGTAATTCTATCTCTAGTTCAAACACTTTAAAATTTGATGATGTTATGGGTGTTATTCTTAGTGAGGAAATGTGATGAAAAAACATAGGTGAGACATTAGGTAATGCTTTGACTGTGGAGAACAAGGGAAGACAAAAGGATAAATGAAAAGGCCTAGGGAATTATGATAAGTCTAAGAAGGGTAGATCTAAATCCAAAGGAATGTTGGTGTGCTAGATTTGTGGAAAGAAAGGACACCTGAAGAAAGATTGTTGGTTTCAAAAAGGAAAATAAGGATATGGACAAAAAGATAAAAATTAGGAAGCAAATGTAATGGGTGATGTGTTACAGGATGCTTTAATCCTTTCTTTAGATAATATTAATAATTCTTGGGTGTTAGATTCAGGGGATTCATTTCATGCTACACCCCATAAGAAATATTTTCAAGACTATATTCAAGGTGATTCTGGACATATTTATTTGGGTGATGGTGAACCTTATAAAATTGTAGAAAAGGGTAAGATATAGATAAAATTATAGAATGGAAACAAATAGTTGTTGAAAAAGGTGAGGCATGTTCCTGAGTTGAGAAGAAATCTAATTTTAACAGAGTAGTTAGGAAGTGAGGGCTGCACAATTACATTTGCAAAAATTCATGGAAGGTCACTAAAGGATCATTGGTAATAACAAAAGGAGAAAAGGTAGGACGACTATATTTATCTAATGGTAATGTTGAATCTTCTATTGCTTTAGCTTCTACAGAAGTGAATACAAAATTATAGCACCACAGACTTGGGCACATGAGTGAGAAGGGGATGCAAGTTATCCACTCAAAGAATTTGTTGCCAGATTTGAAGAAGGTGGATTTAGAATTCTACGAGCATTGTGTGTATGGAAAATAAAAGAGAGTAAAATTTATCAGAGTTGAGAAGACAAAGAAGGATGAAAAGTTAGAGCTTGTGCATATATATGTATGGAGATCGACTCAGGTATCATCCCTTGGTGGCTGTTATTATTATGTTACTTTTATTGATGATGCAACTAAAAAAACTTGGGTTTATTGCATACAAAAAATTAGATATTTTTGATACATTTAAGAAATGGAAAAGTTTGGTTGAGAATGAGATAGGAAATAAGTTAAATTGTGTCAGATCAGGCAATGGAGGTGAATATTGTAGAAAGGAATTTAATAATTACTGTTCATCTCATGGAATTTGTAGAGAGAAGACAGTTTTAAGAACACCACAACAAAATGGTGTGTTAGAAAGGATGAACATGACAATCATGGAGTGTGCAAGGAGCATGAGATTACATGTTAGGTTGCCCTTATAAGTTTGGGTAGATGCTATAGATAATGCTATTTACTTAATACACAGAGGGCCTTAAAGTATTTTGGATGGTGGCATTCTAGAAGAAGCATGGATAGGTAAAAAGGTAGATTATTAATTTTTAAAGACTTTTGGTTGTAAAATATTTGTCCATATTGATAAAGAAAATAGAACTAAGATTGAAATAAAATCCAAGAAATGTACTTTTATTGGATATGGAGTTAATGATTTTGGTTACCATATATGGGATTTTAAAAATCACAAAATAACTAGGAGAAGAGATGTGATATTTAATGAGAAGTTCATGTACAAAGATCAGCTGCAGGGAAAGAAATAAGAAAATCCAAATACATAATATGCAGTACTTGATGAAATCATAGGAAATGAAATTTTAAATGTGCTAAAAAATTATAATGTGCAACAAATACAACTACAAATACCTCAAACTCTTTAAAGTGTAGTTAGAAGATCTATCAAAGTAAGTAGACTCACTAAATGATACTCTCGTTCATTTTATTATTTATTATTGACTGATGGTGGTAAGTCAGAAAGCTATGAAGAAGCAATGTAGGTAGAAATCAAAAAGAAGTGGGAACAAGGCATGAAAGAGGAGATGGGCTCCTTAGTACATAACTAAACCATGGATTTGGTTCAGTTTCTTGTAGGTAAAAGAGCATTGCAAAATAAATGGGTTTATAGGTTGAAGGAAGAAGATGGAGGAAAAAAGAGGTGCAAGGACAAACTTTTTGTAAAGGGGTATGCAAAAAATAAAGGTATTGATTTTGACAAAATATTTTCTCCAGTTGTAAAAATGACTTCCATAAGAATTGTTTTAAGTTTGGTAGCAATAGAAGATTTGCACCTTGAACAATTAGATGTGAAGACTGATTTCCTTCATGGTGATTTGGAGGAGAAAATCTATATGGAACAGCCATAGGGATATGAATTAAAAGGTAAGGAGAAAATGGTGTGCTGGTTGAAAAGGAGTTTGTATGGTCTAAAGCAATCTCCAAGGTAGTGGTATTTCAAATTTGACATGTTTATGATAGAACATGGTTATAGTAGATGCCATTCTGACCACTGTATCTATTTTAAGAGATTAGATAATGGCAACTATATTATCTTGTTATTGTATGTAGATGACATGCTTGTTTTAGGGTCTAACATGTAGGGTATAAATGATCTCAAAATAAAATTATCAAATTCATTTGTAATAAAAGATTTAGGTGCTACAAAGTAAATCTTTGGTATGAGAATAACAAGAGATAGGAAAAATAGAAAATTGACATTGTCTCAAGAAGAGTACGTAAAGAAGGTGTTAGTTAGGTTCAATATGTAATATGTGAAACCTATAATTACAACTTTAGGAGGGCACTTCAAATTAAGCAAGGAAAAGTGTCTTAAAATGGAGGAGAAATTAATTACATGTCTAAAGTTCCATATGCTTCAATAGTTGGAAGTTTAATGTATGTTATGGTGTGAATGAGACCAGATATTGCTCATGTAGTGGGAGTTTTCAGTAGGTTTATGAATAATCTAGGAAAAGAGCACTGGTGATCTAGGAGGATTCACATTCACTCTAAAATAGAAGTTGTCAAATTATAAATTGGTCGATGACACAATGTAGAGATCATCAAGAGCTTTTTGGCATAATTTAAATGGGTCAATTTTGAACCTGTATGTGCAAGATATTGTGCATTAAATTTTCTAGATCAACAGGGAAAAAAGGTGATACAAGGTGATGTGGCATAATCCTAGCATGCTAAGTGGACCAATCATGTTATGACATGTGGCAATGAGTTCATGTAGGAAAAATACTAGTTTCTATATTTTGTCTTTGATAGGTGTACATAGACAACATAAAAAATAGGCCAGGTATGGGGACCATAGCTGGTAGGAGTTTGCTTTTGTCTTGGAAGGGGACCCTATTGACAATAGAGCTATGGATCATCCATCCAAATGGACATTGACAAGTATTGAATGAAGAGTGGTCCACATGGTAGGTCCTCAAGCCACCACATGGCTTCCCACCAATATAATATTCCATGGTCAAGTTTAAGTAATAGTCACCTAGTGACTATATGTAATTAATTAATTACCATGCCAAAGACCATCAAATATTCCAACCTACCACATCATAACCAACTTGCCACGTACCAAGTCCAAAACATATGCCAAGTTTATCAACTATCAAAGTTTTAAATGCCACAAGCTCAAATGTCGAGATCTATGACAAATGCCAATCCACTTTGTGGCTTATGCCTTTAAAGGAATTAACATACCATGAAATTCATGGTATTTCAATGATAAGCCAACCCACATATTCTTAAATGTGGGATTTTGGGATTTGGATGAAAACCAAAATGCAAGGCATGGGATTTGAGCTGTGCTATCCTAGATAAAAGGATAGAGATCCAATTGATGGATCCATGGGTGAAAATTCTATATAAACTCACGAATTTGTTTTTGAAGACAACTTTTCAACAAACTATGTAAAGGAAAATAGAGACTAGTTTGCATGTTTCCTCAATTTTAAGGTATCTAGAGGCATTTTTAGACTTTAGAGTGAACTAGAGATATATTCTAGACTCTGAGCTGGTTCCATCCATATGCTGAGTTTCTAGATTTGATTTAATTTGAAATAATTTTTAATTCATCAAAGTGAAGCATTAAAAAACTATGTGTAGGGTGTTTTCAGACTAGTTTACAGAGATCCCATGTTTTGAAGCACTTGGAAAGATTTTCACTTCTCAGTGTAAACTAGGGAAATGTCTTAGAATACGAGACAATTTTAATGGCATGTTAAATAACCTATGATGATTTTGTTAAATCTATTTTATAAGTATATTTTTGAGACTTTTTGCAAAAAATCCACAAGATTGCGAGATTGCATTGACGATAGGAAGGTGGAAGGTCTGTCTATGGATTTCAGGGATTTCTAAAGATATGTTGTCAATTTTTATTTAGTTTTAGGGTGTCCATTTTAAAATTTTTAGGGTTGGACATGTACTCACTCTTCAATGAAATGGATTGGTTCATATTATAAGTGAAGTCGGAGACATAGGCATTACCAAACTCCATTATCACATGCTTGTCGTGAGTTGATTTTATTTGTGCATTATTTTTATGCATGCTGATTAATCATATTTATTAATCACTATTAAATGCATAAATATATAAAATATGATAAAAGGTCAAATTTAGTTTCATTTCCTTGAATGTTTCAAGAAATTGTGTGATTTGACAAAATGATCCAAGGTAAACACTTTTGCATACTAAATCAGTGTAGAGTTTATAGATCAACTGGGATGCAATCAAGTGGATTCTCAGGTACTTAAGAGGGACCACTAATAGATAGTTGTGCTATGCAGGTTCATATACTATCTTACAAGGATATGTTAAAGTAGACATGGCTAGAGATTTAGATGGTAAGAGGAGCACCATAGGTTATGTTTTCACTATTGGTGATACAACAATTAGTTAAATTTCAAAATTGTAGAAGATAATTGCTTTATCGACTATAGAGGCAGAATATGTTATAGCTATACAAGCTATCAAGGAGATGATATGGATGCAATAGTTCATGGAAGAGTTGAGGCATAAGCAATAATATTTTAGGTTGTAAAATGATAGCCAAAGTGTGATTCATCTATCAAATAACTCAACATTCCACGCAAGAACCAAACATATATAACTCAGGTATCACTTCATTCATTCAGTTTTGGAGGATGGTCAACTAAAGTTGGAAAAGATCTATATGAGTTAGAATCCTGTAGATATGCTAACAAAGGTATTTACTAAAGATAAGCTAGAGAGTTGTTTAGCTTCAATAGATCTTAAAAGATAACAAGGAAGATGAGAAACATGTTAGGGTCAAAGTTTAAATAAAATTCCAAGGAAGAGTTGTAGTGGTGGAGTTACAACAATCAGTCTCCAAGTGGGAGATTATTGGATGGTGGATCCTAATCTTATTTTAATGCTAAGTTACCAATAGGAGGGGTGTGGGGGCAATGCCCCCCCACTATGGTCATCATAGGGGTCCAGTAGAGAGATGACCTATTTTGGAGCCCCCATGGTGGGGGTTTGGGGATAGTGTCCCTAAAACAAAATTTAGTTAAAAATGCACTATATAATATTGTAATTTCATAGTAAATTTAGACTGTTCACTATTAGGTTATAGATCTAATGGTAGAAATTATGTTTGTGAATTTTTTCCCTATATGTAACCCTCCTTTTGATATGAGGGCATTGTCATTGTAGTAGCACATTGTATGTGAGTAAAGAGGATATTGTAGTAGTTGTATTGTAGGTTTTTCCCTTCATTTATTGGATTGAATAATAAGAAGGACTAACTATTTCTATGTGGATGTAGCACATATTGAGTGAACCACATTAAATATGTATCACTATTGTGTTATGTTTTCAGCATTTTATTTCCTTCTTTAATTCATTAATATTGCTCTGTGTTTTGTATTCCTAACATCCCCAAAAGGGTAAACATTGTTATCAATTTGGTTTGCATTTTATCTATTTATATTCATTTAATTGATGTTTTTAATCAATATTGAAAATAATTTTAATCAAATAATCCAATTTTAATTAAAATGAGATAGAAATTGAAAAAATTGTTGAGTATCTAAATTGATAAATAATGAGCATTTTACATTAACTAATAATTCAAATCAAGTTTGGTATCAGAGGAGTTAATCAGGGATATTTTATCATAGTTTTTATATTTGCAAGTTTTTATTTTTCATGCTAAGTATAAGAGAAATCATGGTGAAGGATCACTTGAAGAATATTAACCTAAAATTAGTGCAAAATGTGCAAGTCAATCCATGAATTATGCTAAAGGAGAACTAGAATCAGAAATGACCTTTCAACAAGTGTTTCTTGAGATGAAGATTATGGTGGAAGAGTTATCTTTTAAAAGGAAGATGCAAAGTGAAGATAAATAAGAGGAATAAACCTCAACTAATGATAAGGGTAAAAGAGAAGAATCTCTTAAATCTCCTTTATCTAAACCTTCTCCTTTCTCTGACAATAACCAAAATAAACTTTTTGATTCTGTTTCTTCCAAGGTTAAGTTAGATGTTAAGTTTTATTTGTTAGTGTAGGCTTTTATTCCATTTAATAATTTTTACCTACACACATTTTAGTTAGCTTGTTTAGGTATATTTTTAGGTCATTGTGAAAGACAATCACACATTCATGAGGAAGTGAGGACATGTTTATCTTTCACCTATATAATGTATCTTATGAAAGATTTTAATGGTAATGATGTTAATACTAATATTCCAATCTTTTAATTTTTGAGCAATTATTTATTCTGGTTCATGTTTTATTTTACTACTTCATGTAGGTAATTTATTTATAAATTCAAAATCCATCCCATAGATCTTCAATTGTGGTCCACTCTGACATGGTATCAGAGCTTTTATGGTAGATGAATGCCATTGATTCAATTGTGAAATCTTGAATTTTAGTTTGCATGTCATAGATCTACCATTCATTGACCTAGAATATTGAAGATTTACCCTTCATAAATTTTACTCTTCTTTTAAGGTCATTTGTTGATCTAGATTCAAAAAAATAACAAGAGAAAAGTGTCTCCTATTGGTCATATTTTATCTGCTAGGTTTTCATGGAAAAAGGCTTGCACCATAAGATTCATAAGGTGTAAGAACCATATAATCATTTGTAAGCAAGACTTAGTTTTTTGACAGTCAATTTTTGAAAATTTAAGAGGGTTTCAGGTCCTTTTTGATGATTTCATGTAAATCTATAAAATCTATAGTATTCAAGAGAAAATCCTTTCTATGTTTTTAGAGATCTCTTGTGTGTCTTTGGTTTATTTTCAAAAGGTAGACCAGATATGGTGTTTTTGAAAAAATCAAAGTTTTAATACCTATGTGCATTACAAGAAACTCCAACATTACAAACATTTTAAGAACCATTATCATCTCTATCACCTATAAGGACACCTCCTAACTTTGATGATCTAAAACTTGATGACTACATAGACACACTACATCTCTGATGAAATATCTTGACATCAAGATTTTTGACTCTGGGAGTAGTCACCATCCATGACATCGATAATTTTGATAGTGAGAGAAGTCCATGATATTGAAATTGGGATTATAAAATACCAGAGCAGTGAAAAAACTTAACATCAAAAGTTTTGATTGTTATATTAGTCTTCACCTCTTGCATTGGGATTCTAGACTATGGGAGTAGTCATAAACCCCAAAATCTACAACATGGGGATGCAATCTTCACACATATCTCTACTATGGGAAATGGTGATGATATCGACATTGGGACTTTCATGTGCATGTATAGTCTTAAACACTACTACAAAAGGCTCCTGCATCCCTGATGCCAAACCCCAACATTAAACATTTCAACTATGGGATCATTCTAAAACCTTGATAATTATATAAGGATTCCTAAACTTTGACGACAACCATGAGAACGTTAAATTTAAGATCTTAAGGTGTGACACTATTTATTTTCAAAAACGAGTCATTTTTAGATGATGTCACTCTCCCATAAATCACATCAATCAAAGTAAGGGGGAGAGCACTCAAAATAAGTCTTATCCCTTGGTCATATGGGAGTTAAGCCCCTAGTTGCATCCAACCCAAAATTTCTTAAATTTTACTCTAAGGGGGCATAATTTTTTTGTGGTGAAGTTGCCACCAATTTTTTTTCAAACTATTTTCACACTCAAAATTTCTATGGAAAGTGGAAAACATTATTTTTTACCAACAAAAAATTTTCAAATATGAACAACTTTCAACTTGTTGCTCCTTTTGAGGTGCCATTTTATTGAAAGTGTATTTTTTTGATCTCTATGCATTGTTGATATTATTATGCCTTGAAAATTTTAACCTCTATATATTTATAAGGGTGTCATATTCATAGTCTATAACACACAAAGTTCAACACATACTTATTTTCTACACCATAGATATAAGTTCCATTCTAATTCTTACACCATTCAACTATCATGAGTGGAAAGTCAAGTGAAAATTATCTTGAGGAACAAATGCTTACACAAAATAAGAATGGGTACATAAACATAACCAACACCTAAATTATAGAAAGTGAAGCGGTATAACATAAGTGACAAAGCCTATGGTCTTCTATGCTTGTCTATGTATCTTGACTCACACTTTCATATTGACTCTGTAAAAACTCCAAATCAAGTGTGGACTTTATTGAAAAATCTTTTTGGAAATTAGGATAACATGAGGGGTCATGAGTTGGAGAATGAGCTCATTATTTTGAGCCCAGGTAACTTTTGACATAATTCAGGACTTCTTCACCAAGTTCAAATCACTTAGGTTATAGTTGAAAATATGTAACATCTACAAAAATGATGATCAACAAATTCTTTACATCCTTGTAAAATTAGGTTTTGACTATTTTGTCTTTGTTTCTACCTTTCACGCAACTAAGTGTGCCATTATCGCTACATGGACCATGCTGCCCTTAGATTATTTTGCTGTCGACTTGACTTGGGAACAAGACAATCTTATTTTAATGGGTACATTGAAGTCATCCAAATATCATGTCTTAAATATGAGTCATGATAAACATAAGGATTATAGTAGCAATGATAAGAAATAGAATAAAAAGGACCCAAAAAAATAAGAAGGAACAACCAAGGTTTGAGTTTTCCAAGTATCCAAGAAGTTAGTGAAAGTAGATAAAATGAAGTGAATGATGGGATATTACATGATGTTCTATATGTTCCCTCTTTATCCAACAATCTCTTATTTATTTATCAGATCACTCACATCAGTTCAGGCAAGAGAGTTGAGTTTACACCCAATTCATTAGTTATTAAGGAAGTAAATAATGACTCAGTTGCATTTAGAAAATTATATCACCAATCACATTTATATACTTTCTCACATTTTGCACCTGATCAACCCTCTACTACACTACTCTCTCATTTAGATGGGGTGAGTAAATTATGGCATGATTGATTCATCCATCTCAATTATTGCTATCTAGAAAAACTCAATCATCATGACATGGTTTTAGATTTTCCATGAGTCAAGTTTTCTGATGGAGTTTGATGGGGTTTCATACTTGGTAAGCATCCTAAGGAGAAGTATGAAAAGGGTAAATCATAGAGATCTGAAAAGATATTGGAGATTGTCCATAGTGACATTATACATCCATTTCCAAAACTTTCATTCAATAGGACTAAATACATGCTTATTTCATCGATGACTATTTGAGGTATACTTGGGTGTACTTTTTAAAGTATAAATCTAAGGTCTTTCATCATTTTTAGGACTTCAAGGTGATAGTAGAGAATTAATAAAATAAATCCATCAACATTTTGTGCATTGATAATGGTTGTGAGTATGTTAATAATCATTTTGAGGAATTATATACATTTGAGGGGATTGAACTATAATGTATAGTTCCATATAGACCTGAAAATAATGGTGTTATAGAGCATACGAACAAGGCCTTGAAGGAAATGGCCAATTGTATTCTACACTCTAAGTCTTTTGAACCTTAGTATTAGGCCAAGGTCATAAACTATGCTTGTTATATCTAGAATAATGTTGCTCATAAAGGATGAAAGGGAGTCACTCCTTTTGAATCATGGAGTGGTCAAAAACCCATAATGAATCACTTTTGAGTGTTTGGATCTCTTACTATGGACCACATTCTAAATAAGAAACATAAGGCAATGGAACCTCAAGGTCAACCTTGAACATTTGCTAGATATATTGAGGGTGTTAAGGGATACAAAATTCTCCATCTCACCACTCATAAGTTATTTAATGAGAGGACTATTAATTTTTTAGAGGGTCCTTCAGACTCCATACTTGACACCTCTCCCCCTTCCTTAGACATACTAGGATTTGATGATAGTTTTGATGATTTGAATCCACATAATTAACTTCCTAATGATCAAAATTATTCTTATAATTTTGATTATGAGATTAATGATGAGGATTCCACTCCTCTTCCCATAGTATCTTTAGAGGATGAGGAATCTCCTCTTTACTCTCTGAGCACTAGTCCTCTTTAGACTATATAGACACTATAAAGTGATTGCCAATGGGTTGGAGATTATATATGATATTTTGTGATTTATATATCACCTTAGTCTTGTATACTTGGCAAACTCAGATCTTTGTTATTCCTGTCTGTGATAATTTTATCGCTTATACAAGTCTCACATCTAATATATCCTTATGCCACTTAGCCTATATCTCTTAGTTTAAATAGTCATATATTGATGACCCAGGTCTTTTATCTTGCCTATAATGCTTAAAATGTACTTACCTTAAAAATCTACAAGTTTTGAACCTATACGTATTCTCCTACTCCATGGAAACTAACATTTAGGTTAGACAGTAACATCAATGCTACTATCCTGACCTGACACAAGTGTCCTTTACCCTAAATTTATCTAATTTTAAAATGAAACATATCATAATGGTCAACATGAGTTCTTTAATGTGATTTATTACTCCAAAGGGATTTATATAAATATAAGATCAACCCTCATTAATTCTTCACCAATAAAAAGACAAAAGAGACCAAGGCACTTATCAAAATCATTCTATCAAGCATTCAATTGATCAAAACTTTTCTATTTCTATAACAGTTATAGGTATAACACATATATGGGTCTAAAATACTAAAGGATTAGCCCAAGATCATTGCCAAGTTACAAGTTAGGTCACTATTGTACCTACTTTTCACACATTGTATGATTCACACACAAGTCAACACAGGGGAGAACTACACCAGTCTGAGGTCTTATTCAAAGTATTGGATATGTAGGCAACATCTTTTGACAATGGGGTCATTGGGGTCATTTTTATACTATTCCATTTTTTCCCCAAGGTCATATTGAATATGAAAAGCTAGGGTTTTTCTATTTCACAAACAATGATTGTCCATGACCTAAATCTAAATGAACTAGAGAAAAGGTGAAGTAGAACCCAAAAGCATCCAGATGGTTGTATCATGTTTTAGTTGATATTCCATACATGAAACTAGCATCGAACCCAGATAATAACATCGATGAAATCATCCTAGGTTAATGTTACTATCTAGAGAGCCAAAGGAATCAGATTCAAAATCTGATGACTATTCTAGAATATCCTTCTTAGATAGTTTTAGCCTATTCTAGATATAAATCTATATTAGCATCAAAACAAGCTAATTACTTCAATTATTTGTCATTTCTATATCTATCATAGTTGAACTTTCTATATTTAGACTATCTCAACATAATAAATTTAGTGTATGTTTATATCTAAGTTTAATATCTAATTGGGCTGTTATAGATTTGATTATCACCCTTATGCCATTTCATTTCTATATACCACTTTAATTGAAATCTAAGGCTAACTCTAACACTTAGATTTCATTTTAGGAATAAAAATTTGGTGAACCCGATCTTTAAACATCAAGCCCTAATTCACTTAGGGTTTTTTGGTTTTTTCTATTGCTGATCCCTAAATTGCTATATCTTTTCCAATCATGTTTACCATGGATAGTTATATTAATTATTTCATGGTCCAATACCTTATATTGGTTATTACTTATTACATCTCATGCCTAATTATCTCATTTAGATTTATAAGAGATGCAAAACCTACATTCTTTCAAAGCTATTCCTTGTTCTAATGTTTATAATAAGAGGGTTTTAAGAAGAAAGTAACACTTAGTCTCTCTTCAAAATTCATTTTGAAATGCCATAGAGCTAAAACCTAAAGGACATGACACTATCAACCAATTAAGCAATACACATGCAACAATTTCAATCCTTGAGCTCTTAAAGTACTATACTATTTATAAGGATATCCTATACAAAACATTACATGAAACATAATTTCCAATTAATATAGAGCCTGATTATTTTATGGACATCATGAAATATGTCAAGAACTATAAAAAAATTATTATCTTTGATATAACAGATTTACCATCCAAAGATATTGCTGACCAAAATTTTCCTTTGTTCATATAAGTCACAATATAAAGAAAATGTATGAAAAGAGTGGTCATTGATAATGAATCAAACCTAAACATTTATAGAATTCAATTCCTAACCACTATGGGTGTTAACCAAAATCTTATTCAAAAAATAATTATGCGTATAAAAGGTTTAACAAAACATAAAGCCCTTTGGTTGGTCAAATTGTGATTTAACAATTTTGGGAATATTAGAATCTTATTCCTAATTTAGTTAAGGGTCTAGATTAATAAATTAGTAAATAATATTACAATAATTATAGTCTTGATTTGTATTTTTTATTTATCTTTTAAACCTTTATAAAAATAGTAATAAATAAAGAGAAATATAACTTAGCTTAAAATTGGACTGAGATGGCTAAGACAGAGGCTGAAACTGGCTGTGCAGGACTGGGATAGTATCACAAATCAAGATCTAATTTTCATTTAGTGAAAGGATAAGAGCACTAAAAATAATATACTTTGATGTTTAATGCTATAGTCCACTCTTGATGCTATTTCCCAAAATGGTCATATAGATCTAAGTTTTCTGAGTTTTGTTCACTATCCCTATATGACCCTGCCTATGAAATCATGAGTCCTAAATGCTGATGAAACTCCTTATAGAGTTGATTCAATTTTGAAACCCTAGAAATTCATTGTGCTTGATAAAACTTGAGAAAGAGGGGGGGTTAGTGTGTGTAAGATGCACTGAATATATATTCACACCCCTTGTGTGGGTATGATACCTACATACCAATACTTTGAAGAGGGATCAAGCCATATGTAGTTCTCCCACTTGATGTGCTTTGTGTAATAGTGTAATATGCATGAAAAAATTATAGACTAAGAGTGCTTGAGGTGGCTATGGATTGGTGTGAATATTTGAATATGTTTGCATCTATGTTGGGTGACTGTATACAAAGAATAAGAAGGTTTACCTTAGTGGTTTATTTGTATTCTTACTTGCTTTGTAAGATTTGTCACCTCCCCTTTGTAAATGACCTTTGGATGGAATTTTATAAGGAGATATTGATCATGGGTTAGATGTATTCATGCTAGGTTGACATGATGAAGGATAGGAATCGAATGAAAATGGTCATTTGGGCTCAAAATGCAATTGGATAGGAGAACCAAAAATAGGACACCTTAAGGTATGGCACTATAGTCTAGGTCAAACACTTCTATCTTCTAGGATCAATACCTAGGGGGATATAATTTTCCCAAGAAATAGAGCCTAGTTGAGCTGGAATAATCATTTGAAAGGCTATGGATGATTGGGAATAAGCAAAAAGTTACCTAGGAGGGTTATAAGAGCATGTAAGAAGGTCCTATAGATAGGGTATTACAAGCCACACTCAAACCACCAATTTGGAAATTTTATATGACTAAAAATTACATTGAATATTACCATGGGCCCCCGTACATTACCCACTTTATGCCAAATTATGTCAAATGAATTGAAGTATTAAATTTTATTGGGATGGTTTTAGATACATAAAATATATGCGATTCTTTCTATATTGCACACATGATTAAAATTTTATCATCAAGGAATATTTTACACATGTCCAATGGATCCCAATCCCTTCAAAAATTATGAAATGGTCCAATAAATAGATAATCCTAAACCATAACACTTTGAATAAGAGCCCAAAATTGACACACTAGTAAAAGAACCTAATCAGATTATGCCATCTAGGGTACCAAAAAGATAATTTCCACTTTTACCTAAATCCCCAGCTTCATTACTCTAGCAGTTAATAGAGTATGAGCTTATATCTCTCCCTCATCCTATAGAGGTTGATATGAATTGAAATCTACCAAGGATATGATGTAAATGCTTACTATAATTATCATCAAGTACTAGGACATTCTATAACCCATTGCTTTACCTTGAAACATAGGATCCAAGATCTTATCGATCATCAAAAAATTATATTCAAGGATCATCCAAAGGAATTAGGTTCACAATAACCCAAAAAGGATTCCCATTAATGAGATTTACTGATTACATTATACATGGGTAATGCTTATTATGGGCATAACCATATTGATCCTACACAAATAAAAACCACTAGCCATATACAACATTTTTAGTATCTTGGTTTTAACCTACAAAACTTACAAAATAAGGGAGTTTGGAAAGATTACTTAGGCAACATAACAATACCAATTTATTGTGGTCATAGATTAATTCAAACACAAGTGTGTATTATGCATACCACATATCCATATGCATGTTAGAAACTCTTTGGCTATATCAAATGGAAGCAAAAATTGACCCAAATAAATAAGGTATTTCCTTTCTTCATAAAGGCACATTAATACATGTTTCAAATGATACCATTACATCTTCTACTACACATGAAAAATGTGAGGAGGGACATACCATGTACCTTTTCAACCTATCCAATCATGATGCAAATAATGTAAACTATCTAACTTAAGTTTGTAAGGTTCACAATAGGACAAGATATCTATGACCATCCATTGGATGGAGTCATAGCATGATCTTTCCTCTTCACAAAATTCTAAAAATTTCCAAAAAAATATAAAACATTCAAAACTCCAAAAACACTTTCAATACTTACATGTTTTATTGGCTCCTTGACATACACGTGTTAGTTCCATCTTGATGGATAACATACTCAGTTACTTCTACATACACATACGTGTCACACTTCTACTTGAGTGTGATACATGAATACATAGATACATGATACATTCCTATTTCAGATGTTGAACCTTCCTTATACTCATGTCATCTAGATATTGGGGACATCCGCTTCTTTGATCTTGATACACACATGTTATATGGTTCAATGATCACTCTAAAATATCATGTTTGATCTTACATATGTACTTACACATTCCTATTATCCATGATTAAATATCACATAGGATATTTGATATGCTATACATGTGACATACTGTTCCTAACATCGTGGATCCATGGGTTACTATGACGTGTTTATGATGATTGCTTATACTTTACTTTATGCACTTCCTTAAGTGTCTTGCCTTGATATTTTATTCCTTATTTAAGTATTTGAATATTCTCCCTTGATTTCACCCCTCATGCCTATGTATGCTCTCAATGACATTCACATATGTCATTGTTTATTTTATGGACATTTGAATATGTCATTCTTGCCTTTATGGACATTTGACTAATTTATATCCCTTTGGTTATGTGACATTTGAACATGCCCCTTATTTACATTCTTTTTTGACCATTGAATTTTGAATTAATTCTGGGTGCTCTTATGTGTGCTTGTTTACTTATTGACCTTGTACTGTTACTATTTGTATGCAATGTGAAATGCAATAGATTCTAAAAATCAATCCTAGTTTGGAGAAGATAGATCCTACTTACACTTCTGATTGGGGATACATTAGATAATTAGGGTCATGACCGATATGGATCCACTAGACCTAATCAAGGAATATCTTACCATAATAACTTCATTAGGGAGGGTTCTAATGCTTCCAATCAAGCAAAACTATGTATTAACCCTAACTAGGTCCTATGTTTTCATATTCACTATACTAATAACAAGTAAATTAAAAGTCTAATATAGTGCTCACCAAAGCTCATGGCATAATCATGGGGGTTAGTAAACATAAAAGTAAACATGCATAAGAGAATCCAAATTAAGCTATGTATAGGTAAAACCCTAATGCATGGAGAGAGAGAATATTATTCAAAAACCATTACTTGTGCTACTTCTATCTACTAAAGAGAGGAGAAAAGTTAGAGATACTTACTTGGAAGATGAATTTGTCAAAACTCAATTTATCCCTTGGCCAAAGGTGCTTCACAAGAGGTTGTTGTGGTTTGTAAGGATCACTAAGAAAGGCTAAAACATCCAAGACTTCTCCAAAAGACTAGATTATTCTCCAAGTAGAAACCCTAAGCTAAGATTCCTCAAGTATAATTGTGGAAGAGCAGATTATAAAGAATCATAAATGAATAATAACTCTTGTCTACTCTAAGAATGGAAAAATGGATGTGTTTATATAGGAAAATCTAACTCTAACCCCTTTCAAAAGTTTTGGTTGACAAGGTCAACCTGGTCGACATAGTATCGTAATTGAAAAAACCTTATTAGGTTATAGACTAGGTCAGCTAGGGGCTGACCTAGACACTTAATAAGTTTTATCAATAAGAATATAAGGTTGATGTGGCCGACATAGTCATGTAAATTTCCAAAAAGGGATTTAAATTAGGGAATTAGCTAATGAAGGTGGAAATGACTAGAGGAGTGTGAACAATAGGAGGCAAAACTTAGGGGGATGTTTTAGGAGCTGGTTGGATTGATAACAAGTGAAAATAAGGGGCAACAATCTTACAAAGTACTAATGGTCTGTCCACCCCTTTCCTGATGCACCCCTTAGGGCATGCACTAAGAGAGATTGAGACTCAACAGGTTCCTACAAAATAGAAAGCATCAGTAATTAATAAAATTTGAAAATATTATATGTATATATATGCCCCACTTGAAGCTCATTACATGTCACTTAGGTGCAATAGGGGATGGTGCTTCAATAAAGAACATAGTAACACACAATGTTGAGGCTAAAAAAAGTTGTATTTTAAATCATAAAATAACTGAAAGTAAATGATTGAAAGGGAAATAATTAAAAAAGTAAATGTATGTGTACCTTGACTTACCTTTATTATTAGATGATTATCTATTGTGTTTATAGCTTTGATTGTGGAGGGTGCAAAGACTGCTTTTGACAAACCTGAGAATATAAATCTAAAGAGAAAAAATAAACAAACATAAAAAAGCTAAGATAACTGGTGCTATGTGGACTAGACATACTTAAAAATTTGACAAGTTGGGGTGACAAGTGTTATATTAGACCAAATGACCAAGTCAAAATTTAGAGTAAATCAGGTAACCAAAAACCTAAGGCTACTAAAGATCGAAAAACTCAAACAAGTAAACCTTAAGTAAGAAAGACAAACTCACCAAGTCAAACCAAAGATACATGTCAAAAAGGATAGTAATAAAACATCAGTGTAAAATCAGTAACAATCCTTACTTAAACAAAGTTGGGCAAGTAAAAAATATCAAAACAACGGTGATGAATGAGTAGAAACAATCCTTACTTGATCATCAATAGAAAAAGGTGCATAAAAGGGATAAAAGCATTGTGAGTGAGAAGGAACAAGCCAACGTCACTAAACTATAGAAAAAGTACATGAAAGTATAAATAGACTCAGGTGTCCACAAAAAAGGGTGGTACAAAATAAAAAATGGAAAAAATAAATCAAGGCAAGTCTAGAAATGTAGAGCCATGAAGTAAAGAAAGTAATCCATAGTTAATCAAACATATTATTTTGCTATAAGGATATATAAAATTGAAATAAAGTAGTCCTAGAATGTTTTGAAGATGTCAATAAGAGGGAAGTATAAAAGAGGGGAAAATATATCTAGAATCACACTTTGACTATCAAGGGGGGAATTGAAATGGGTGGAGGGGAAAGTGAAGGAAAAACCAAGGTAGAGGAACTCTTTATCAAAGTCAAGACACTCAAATTAGGCTTGTCAAACCAAGAAGACTTTCAACTTTAAGGACTCTAAAGAACTTATCTTAGCCACACAAGTATTAAGTCAAAATATGAAGTATGTAGATCATCCCATGAAGGCTATATGCATGAAAATTAAAATAGACCTACCTTCTCACAATGTGTTCTCCATTCCTCAGGACCCCTTACAAAGCTGTCAGTCTATTGTGAATATTGGGTACTTGTATGAGAAAGTATGTAGCACCATAGAGTTTGGTGAATTCTCCTATTCCAATATAATATCCTACTACACCCCAATGGACCTCGACTCTATGGTGAGGCCAACTATGGAGTTTGAGATTTGATTGAAGATAGAAGATGTGATTGTAATCACATCTTTTGACGTGATTTTGAATTTTGAGATTTATATTTTGCCTTTTGTATATCATTAAATTTTATTTCAAATGATTTGGATTTTAACTTTCTTGATGTTCTCTTTTAATATTCATCCTCCATATGGATTAAAATAACTAAACATGGGTGCTAAAGATGACTTTCATTTGAATACTTGGGACTTAGTTGCTAAGAGAGAGAACTTATAGAGTATGGTGTCTAAGAGTCTTGTAAAGGTAGGTGAAATAAAATTAATATCTTGACTTAGACCTTGTTTTATCTAATTTGGAGTGAAAGGAAAGAAAATCAAAAGGAAACATGAAATAATTTGAATTACTTCAAATTGCGAAAAATGTGACAAAGGGCAAGACAGGAATATAATTATAGAAAAGTGTGATTATTTATCATAATAATGAGGGAAATGTGGGAAAACATGATAAAATAGGTTGTTATACAAATTTTGTCTATGAAAAGAAGTAAAAGCTAAAGCTGAGAACAAAGATCAAGAACTTGTAACCATTGAAAAACACATTCTAAAAAAAGAATGACAAGATGGCGATTTTATGAGGAAGGCCAAGTCTTATCCATGGTCTTACACTAGAAATATTAAAGGATAAACCCATGAGGGTGTACAAATCATGTGAAAAATAAATGAGATAAAAAAATATGGTATTTGTGAAGAAGGGCAGGTCTTATCCATTGTCTTACAATACAACTCACAAAGAGAAAACCAAAGGGTGTCAAAAAGTATGAAAACAAATAGAAGGAAAACATGAGGAAGACCAAATTCTATCTATGGTTTTACAATGCAACTCATGAGAAAAAAGGGGAAATGAAAAGACCAAAAGGAGATTGAGAGCATGAAAGTAGAAAGATTATTTTCATCAAGGAGATTGAGAGCATGAAAGTGAGCTTCACATAATTCTTCATCAGGTATGATGCCATAAAGAGTTATAAAGAGAGAGGGAAGCTCAAATTCTAATGGAAGAACTGATTCATAACCATAGACTAAAGAGAACAACATTACCCTAATGATAGTGCGTATGCTAGTGTGATAGGCCCAAAAAGTAGGATAAAGATGAAGGTGCCAATCCATTTGGGTTTGATGAATTATATTTTAGAGAATTTTATTAAGAATTTTTTTAGTGGCCTTGACTTGACCATTACATTATGGATGATAAGGTGTGAAAAATTTGTGATTGATTTTAAATTTAGCACAAAGCTATTTGACATCTTTATTTTTTAAATTACCACCATTGTCTAAAATGATAGTATGAGGGACAAAAAAGTGGTATATGATTTTATTAAAGATGAATTTGGATATGGTGGTATCAATGACATTAATGAAGGGCATAACTTCAACCCATTTGGTAAAATATTATGTGGCTGTGATTATAAAGACATGCCCATCTTGAGATCAAGGTAATTTTCCTATGAGATCTAATCCCCACATAGAGAATGACCAAGGAGATTATACATTTTGAAGCTCATATAGAGGTGAATGAATTAAATCATCATGAATCTAGAAAGGTGTACACTTTATATAAAATTTAATGGCATCTTTTTCAAGAGTGGGCCAAAAGTATCCCATACATAAGCATTTGTTAGTTGTAGCATGTCCGCTATAGTGGCCACTATAAATGCCCCATTTGATTGTTCAAGAAGAGGAGGAACCTCATATTTCATAACATAATGGAGCAAGGTACCTTTGAAATTATGATAATATAGGATGTTATATTGAAATACATACTTAAAAGCTTATTTACAAATGTGAATCTTTTCGTAGGAATCTAGGTTAGGCGGGTAAGTTTGATGTTTCATAAATTGAATGATGCTTTTGTACCATGGGCTTTGTCAAATGAGTTGAATAGAATATGGAGATTTTATTATTTGGATAAGAAAAGTAGGATTAGTGAGAAATTGATGCAAATGAAAAAGAGATGCTAAAGAAGTGAGGGAATCATCGATAGAATTTTGATCTCAAGGGATAGGATCAATGGTGAAATAAATGAAATATTTGGTGAGAGTAGTTGCAATTTGATGATAAGAAATAATATTTTCACTTTTACATTGGTAATCACCATTTAATTGGTGTCAAATGAGTTTGGAATCACCTAAAGCATGTAGGTATTAGATGTCTAAATCAAGGGCAGCTCTCGTGCCTAAAATTAAAGCTTTATACTTTGTCATGTTGTTAGTGACATAGAATTTAAGCAAAAAAATAAAGGGATGATTTTTCCAAGAGGGATCTTAAGGATACAACCTATCCCAGCTCCTTGAAGGAATTTAACACCATCAAGGTGAAGGGTCTAAGTATCCTCATGTAAATCAACATTACTTTTAGGAAGTTATTTGATAACTACTTTTGGTTTAGTAGTATCAAGGAAGATAGTAGATTTGTTGAGATTACTTGATTCAAGATAAATAATGAAATTATGGAAGTAATCTTTAATAGATATGTCTTGGTTGAGACCTTCAATATAGAGAATATTATCATCGGGAAGACTATCTTGAAGGTGGTTCATAGTGGGCAGCGGAGCTATGGCAAGTTGATCAACAATGATTTGTCCTTTTTGATACCTTTTTGAGTTATAATTTGGAGATAAAATTTCATGAGAAGGACCATATACTTGCCAATTTTGTCTCTAATAAGAAGGGATTTGGAAAATAAGTGATGAAGGGGATCAAAATGGATGATAACATAAGTGGTATGATAAATAATATAATATCAAATTTTTTTAGCTGCAAAATATATGGCAAGGCAATCACGTTCAAATTTTGTGTAACATTTTTTATAATCAATGAGGCCTCAACTAATGTAGTAGATGGCATATTCTCTTCCAATATCATTTTGTTGGGCAAGCATTACCACAAATGATATGGGTGTGGAAGAAGTGTATAAGATCATAGGTTGATCATTTGAAGGGGGATGAAGAGTAAGTGGGTGAAGCAATGATTATGTCATATTATAAAATGCTTTTGACAAGGATATATCTATTCTATAACATTACCTTTGTTAAGAATAAAATTGATCGAATGGATACAATAAGGTATTTTGGGGATGAATTAGCTAATTACCCCAAGTTTACTGAGATAAGTGTGAATGTTTGAGATGGATCGATGGATGGGCATGTTGATGATAACGTTTATCTTAGTAGGATTAACATTGATGGTATAGAGAGAAACTAAGAATCCTAACAATTTTTCAGATATGACACCGAAAACACATTTGTAAGGATTAAGTCTAATTTTGTATTTAAAAGGTGGTCAAAGATGATGTCAAGATCAAAAAGATGAGTCTTATGAGATTTAGACTTAGCAATAAGGTCATCCACATAGGTTTCTACAATTTTATGAATAAGATCATGAAATATATGGGTCATTACCTGTTGATAAGTAGCTTTGGCATTTTTGAGTTTGAAGGACATTTTAACATAGAAATAGGTGTCCCATTCTATGGTGAAAGTTATATTATGTTGGTATTTGAGGGCAATGTGAATTTGGTTATAGACTAAGAAACCATCCATAAGATACAACATTTCATAACTAGTTCGTAATCAACAATGGCATCTATTGAAGGTAAAGGGAAATTGTCCTTGGGACAAGCAAGATTAAGATTACATAAATTAATGCAGATGCAAATGACTGTGGTGACCTTTTTTTGAATAGGGACTATGTTAAAAACCCATTCATAATATTCCACTTATTTGATAATCTTAGCATCAAGAAGTTTGATAATTTCTTTATGGCATAAGGTGGAAACCTCAGGTGGAAATTTCTATTGCTTTTGGTGCACAAGTTTGGTATCAAGATAAGTGATGATATTGTGCACCATAATGCTAAGGTCAATACTAGGCATGCCCTTATAAGAAAAAATGAAGATTTAATGATATTTATCAAAAAATAATCTAAAGTCATCATGTTTAGTAGGTGTGAGGTCATGATAAACTGTAATTGGTTGAGGGCATGATGGAGTACCATATTCAATGCAAGTAGTCTCTTTAATAAGTATATCATTTCGATCTTGGAAGTGGTATGGTGCATTAGGTAAAGAAGAAATTGGATTAGATTTAGGGTTGATGCTAGCGATGAAGTTTTTGAAACAAGGGGATTTATTTTTGAAATTTTTTAGTTTTAAATGTTGCTAAGAAAGTTCAGGTTCTCAGGGATGACGTAATTCAAAAATAAATTCATTGCTAGGCAGAGTGAGAAGAGGACCATAATAATCAACATCTACTTCAAGATCAATAATTTGATTACCATGGATATCATATCCAAAATGCATCTAATGGACATCTATGGCCTTGGCATCTAATGTAATCTCAAGAGTAGGAGGAGTAGATTGATCAAATAGGATTGGTGTGTCATTAGTTTCTCTGATGGGGGAAAAATTAGATGTAATGTTGGGATTTGTAGGTGGTAAAGAATATACAATAATTTTTGGAGGTTTGGAAGGTAGGATTTGTTTGACCACCCAAGGAGTATCAATAATTGGAGCATTAATAGGAGGTACATGACCTTTGGGAGGTAAGTCAAAATTCATGGAAATGGTGTGAAAATTTTGGTTGAAATATAAGCTAAGGTTTTTTGATAATGTTCAACATCCAAGTATCAAGATTGAGCTTGTGCCATGATGTAGGTATCATCATATGTTGGAGAAATGGTACATGCTTGAGATTTAGGGGGAGTTTTAGAAGGTGAAATTATTGGGTCACTGAAATTTAATGGAGAAATGATTAGAGGATATTGGAACAATTTGGCCACTCCATAATCATTGCATGTGAGGGCATATTTTAGGTAAAAATGTTCTTGAGCATTGCATGGAGGGGGAAAATCAATGATCTCATCAATGAAATAAATAGTGATATCATGAAGTAATAAAAAGGGAAGAAGCCACTATGAGATATAAGGAGGTAGATTAGTAGTGTTGCAAGTGTGTTACAAGTCATTAGGTTTATCATCATCTGAATCATCGAGAGTGACCTGTAAGTCTAGATCGATGTTGATGAATTTAGGCAAGGGAGAAATATTGATGGTAGGAATGTGATATTGAGATTTTGGATTAGGAAGTTGGATACTCTAAAGGTTGGGATTGGCCTAATGCTTATATTGTTTGTCATTATCTATGAATTTGATGCATTGGATACCAGAAGAGGCAATAACCCTCATTTTGTGAGTCTAAGGTAAACCAAGGAATATGTTATAAGTTAGAGGTAAATTAAAGACCATAAGTTTAGTTTGAATGGTCTTGGGACCAATTGTTAGAGGAAGCTAAATACAACCAAGTGATTTTTGATTAGTTTTATCAAATCCATGATAGGTAAGGTGTGTTTTCTTGAGATGATCCTTATTATAGCTATGTTTTTGGATGAGCGACAAAGATGTCAAATTAATACCGGAACCTTCATCAAATAAAACTTTATGAATGAGGGTAGTATTAATGGATATTTTAATGAATAGTGGTGGATCATTGGCACAATAAAGGATCTCATCATTAATCATGTCCTCTTCAATAAAATCAATAGAAGGCTTGGAAGAAGGACAAATGGATTTAATGATATGCACATTGGTAGGTTGAGGTTCAATAGAGGGTGGTTCTTCATATATAGAACATGTATATTCAATTTCTTGTAATTGTTGCATAAGGAACTTATGATGATAATGGGAAGTATGAAATAACTCCATAAGTGGAATCTTACAAGGCATGGAGTTAAGTTCTTCGAGAAAGTTCCAATGAGATTTAGAAGAAGAACTAGTGCGAGTTTTGTAAGGTAAGGTAAATTTTGAAGGAATGAAAGTTATTTAGGGTTAGAAAGAAGGAGGTGGTTCCTCAAGGGCTTATGAATCTAAATTAGTGGTTGTAGTATCTTTGAAAAGGTGTTTCTCCATAGACAATTTTTTAGGTTTTGTGACAGAATCTTTGTGAGTTGGTTTAAAATGATAATTGATCTTAGTTGTGTTAACATATTGAGAATTATTGTAATATTGGTCATAGTTAACTTCAATAGCAAAAACATCCTTGGTTTTTTTTATGATTAGATGTGAAAAAATATTTTTGATTATTAGAAGAAGAATCTTTGGAAGCTTTTCATTTTTGAGAAGTGGTGTTATACTCTTGATGACAAGGTTAGATCATAGCCTTGTGATTGAAGGAATCACCAAGAATGTAGGAGACAACAAATTTAGTAAGCCCCCAACAAGTTTCATGGGAATAACCAATATTAGCATGTAACTAAAAAAATTGATTAGGGTCATACCACTTATGAGGATTATTAGGATAAGTAAAGGGTTTAGAGGGTAATAATAATTATTTCATTTGTTGCATAGTTAGTGGTATGTGAGAAGATAGGGAAGTGTTAGCTTTAGAAACTTATTATTTGGTTTGAGGAGTATTGCCAATTATGACATTGATAGAAGTTTTAAAATATCCTTTGAGGAATTTAGTATTAGGTTTGAATTACTTCATGAAGGAGTCTTGATGTTTGGCTTGGTCAAGAGATTCATTAAGCATTTGAAGAGCAAAAGTTTGAACCTTATATTGAAGAGGAGTTAAAGTAGCTATAAATATTTTGAATAAATTGTCATCAGTCATGTTATGGTCAGATTCATGGGCCAAACATTACCATTGTTTAATGAAATCATGCACTATTCAGTGGGAGATTGCTTAACATTGATGAAATGGCTAAGGCAATTTTTGAGAAGGTTGTTATGCTGAAACTCTTTAACCAAAGGATTGAATAAATCCTCAAGTTATCAAATGGAATGTTAGGGAAGTTGGTTATACCATTTCAATACATTTGCAATGAAGGTTTTAACTAGAAGTTTAGTTGTGGTGAAAGTATTAGTTTGGATCCACTCTTTACAGAGTTTACCAAATACTTTAAGAAAGGATGCAGGGTCTTTAATCCCATCATACTTGATAGTTGGAGATATATTACCAATATAAATGGACACAATGAAGGGAGATAAAGGCTCATTTTGGATATTTTGAAGTATTTTTTTATTCATAATAGGTTGAGGAATGAAATTTCCCGAGGCATCTCTAAGAGGTGGAGGGATAAAATTGGTATTGGCTTGAGGATTGAGAATCATAGGTTGATTAGCCATATTGATCAAGTGTAATTGTAATTGAATCATTTCAGAGGTGTTAGAAGTTTGCATTTTGTTAATTTGTTTTATGACTTGTGCAAGAATTTGAGTCATATGAATTGGTGGGTTGGTGTTTATAAGAGAACTCCCTGAATTGGGATTAGGGTGAGGGTTATTAGATAAACTTGTGTCAATTACTCCCACATTATGTCAAAAATATTGAATATGAGGATTGTCTTGATAGGTACAAAAATTATTGGATCCACCTACTTCATATTGAGGTGTGATTTGAACCATGTTACATTCTATAGATGGAGGAGAAGAGGTTCTCCAAGAGTGAGAGTTTTCTTGGGAGGAAAAAAAATGGAGAAATGAATATCCCATATAGTGTCTAAATGGATTTAAGTTATCCAAAATGATTGTAATAGGGGAATTCATGATTTTTTAAGGAAATTAATATAATGATAAGGAAAAAGAAGTAGAGAACTAAGTCATTCAGATAGGAGAGTAAGGTCAACAATAAGAGTACAAAGTCGATTGGGTTGACTCAGTACTGCAAACTAGGGAAACATAGTTTGATAAGGATACAAGGTTGATTAGGTCAACTTAGTAATGTAACTTGACTATAAAAAGGGGTACATAGTTTATCAAGTTGACTTAGTACTATAGGCAAAAAAAATATAGTCTATAAGAGACTGTGTCAAACAGAATGATAGTGTGCTAAAAATAGGGAAATATTTTGCAAATGTAATTTCAAGTAAGAAATGGAAGAAAAAATAAAAACAATTGGATCAATGAGAATGATCCAATTGGCACACAACACAAAACCTTGCACCAACGCTGACCAATTTAAGTTTTTGAACTATAACATACAATGAGCAAAGAGAAAACAATCAATTAAAAATTAGATACTAACTAAATGGTCATTCTGAGTGTTGTTAGATTATTATAAAGTGTTATTTTAAGTGTGATAGGGAAGTTGGATGAAAATAAGGAACTAGAAAGAAAAATATAGATGGTTTCAGGATACTTAGGTTGAAAAGGATCTATATTAGCAATGGTATTGGCTTGGTATTGGGGCCTACCCCCTCACTTCACAATCCCACAATGATAAGGGTCTTAGATGCTTTGTAAATATATACCATTAACCACATGTTTATACTTGATCAAAAAACCAAGTTGAATTCCCCCTTGATGATGAAATCCAAGTAGGTAGGCCTGGGAAGGATAAATGTTAAATACATTTTAAAATTTGTGTGATTTGGTAGTGTGTGCAAAAAGAGCAAAGTAGTGAAAGTAAATGGTATTTTGAAAAACCACCTAATTAGACTATGTGAGCTACTCTAAGCATGAAAACAACTAAAAATAAAAGTGTGAATTAAATACTATCATATAGTTATTAATTCCCAAATTAAGAATGGTATAGAGTTAGTTCAGATGACACTATATGAAAACATTATAAAATAGAGTCGACATGGTTGCTAATATTCTATAGAATCAAGAGTCCTTAAGAACTAAGCCAACCAAGTCAACTTAGTCTTTTAGATAGAAGATAAAATATAGAACTAAGTTGACCAAGTCAACTTATTTTTATGTAGGACTATAGTTTTGAAGATTAAAAACTTGCAAAAAACATAACTGTAATGAAGTACTAAATTAAAATAGAGAGAAAGAAAGGAACCTTGGTGGGTTGGAAGATACTAAGGATTGAAAATTTTCTATTGAAGTTCCTTTAATACTATTTTCAAGTTCTTCTAATTGAGTCAACTAGGTCGACCTAATTCTATAAAAACCTATTTGCTAAAGCCTATTAAGATGACTAAGTCGACCTAGTTGACTGAGTTTGTTATTTGGATGCTGACTATAAGACTGAGTCAACCTGGTTGACTTAGTTTGCTATTTTAGATGCTGATTGGGAGACTAAGTTGACCTATTTGACATAGTTTGTTATATATAACTAAAGAAGAATACTATGTTGGATTGATCAATCCAGTAACCTATATCTGATGAAGACCTACACAGAAAGAACATAGTCATTTTGATGTGACTATGTGTTAAACCTTCCCATAGAAGTTAAAATTATATCGGCCTGGTTGACTTAGTATCAAAAATATAAAAAAATAATAAAATGATAGAAATGAAAAGTGTGAAAGAAAACCTGTAAGGGTTAGATTCACATTGGGTTTACCAGAATGTATATAATGGGAATTGCAATAGATTATACAAGTCAATCCTATATCGAAGAAGATAGATCCTACTTACACTTATGATTAGGGATACATTAGATAATTAGGGTTGACCAATATGGATCTGCTAGACCTAATCAAGGGATATCTTACCATAATAAATTCAATAGGGAGGTTTATAAATCCTCTAGTCAAGTAAAATATGCAATAACCCTAACTAGGTCTTGTGTTTTCATATTCACCATACTAATAACAAGTAAAGCAAAAGTCTAATCTAGTGCTCACCAAATCTTATGGCACAGTCATGAGGGTTAGTGAACATAAAAATAAACATGCATAAGAGAATCCTAATTAAGGTATGTATAGGTAAAACCCTAATGCATGGAGAGAGAATATTATTCAAAAGCCGTTACTTATGCTACTTATATCTACTAAAGAGAGGAACAAAGTTAGAGATACTTACCTAGAAGATGAACCTAGTAAGACTCAATATCTCCCTTGGCCAAAGGTGCTTCACAAGAGGTTTTTGGGGTTTGTAAGGATCAATAAGAAAGGCCAAAGCATCCAAGACTTCTCCACAAGACTAGATTCTTCTCCAAGTAAAAACCCTAAGCTAAGACTCGTCAAGTAGAATGGTGGAAGATCATATTGTAAAGAAGTGAAAATGAATAATAAATACTGTCTACTCTCTAATAATAGTGAAATGGATGTGTTTATATAGGTGGATCTAACCTTAAACCCTTTTGAAATTTTTAGTTGACAAGGTTGACCCGATTGACCTAGTATCATAATTGATAAAAACATACTAGGTTATGAACTAGGTTGGATAGGGGCCAACTTAGACCTTTAATAAGTTTTATCAATAATAATATAAGGTCGATGTGGCTGAAATAGTCATTTAAATTTCCAAAAAGGGGTTTAGGTTAGGGAAAGGGCTAATGAAGGTGGCAAATGACTAGAAAAGTTTGAAAAATAGGAGACAAAGCTTAATGGGATGTTTTTAAGAGCTGGTTAGATTGATAACAAGTGGAAATAAGGGATAACAATCCCACAAAGCACCAATGGTCTACCCACTCTTTTCTCAGTGCACCCCTTAGGGCATGTACTCAGAGAGATTGAGACTTGATGGGTTCTTGCAAGATAGAAATGATTGGTAATTGATAAAGTTTGAAACTATTATGTGTATATACTATCTAAATGTTTCCATGATATTTATCATGCATATTAAGCCTAAATGTGATCACATTGGTTCTATGCACTTCAATGAGACGTTTACCTAGTCATGTTTCCTTTTATATTCTACATGATTACATTCATAGAGTATACAATTATCTTCTCCTTTTAAGGTGAGGTAATTACCAGTTCTTATCTTTTTTTCACCTCAAAAGGGGGCATATTGGTGGGGGAATTTCATAGAGACATGTTCTCCACACTTGACATAATTTTTATATTCAATGGGGGCATGCTTTGGAAGCATGTTCTCCACACTCATTTAGTATATGGTACTTATATCAGTTTATAGATTATAGTGGGGGCATGATTTAGAAGCATGTTTTCCAGACTCATTTAGTAAATGGTACTTATATTATTTATTAGATTTAGTGGGATTATGTCATATGGGCATGGCTTCCACACATTCATAGTTTCTAGATTTAGTGGGGGCATGATTTGGAATCATGTTCTCTACATTCATTTACTATGGTACTTATATCAGTTCCTAGATTCAATGTGGTAATGTCATATGGGCATGGATTCCACACATTCACAATTTGTAGATTACAATAGGGGCATAATTTGGAAGCATGTTATCCACAATCATTCATTATTGTACTTTTATTAGTTTTTAAATTTAGCAGTAGCATGCTTTGTAAGCATGTTCTCCACACCTATTAAATATTCAACATCTCTAGTTTATAGTGAGGGCATGTTTTGGAAATGTTGACCATTTTTGACCATAAGTAAAAAATGGGTCAACCTGCTATAGTAAAAAACTCATATAAGTGTCTATTATAATATCATAAGGTGTTGTATAGTCCATTTGATGTCATTTCATATGTCTTATCCTTAGTCATGGTTTATTTAAGTCCTTATGTCATTTTGAGTCATTTAGGGGTCATTTTAGAGTCATATATGAAAATGATAGGTTTACATGGTGTTCAAGCATTTAGAGACATGAAGGAGGTTTACATAAAGTCTCAGTGGTTCATCAAAGCCTTGGTAGGCCCAACAGTCATTTCTTACATTTCCATACACAATCAGTTGAGTGATCAGGAGCCCTTGAAATGATAAGGATGGATTGTAACAATCTTTTTCCATGTATGCACAATTGTTCACCATGAATGGGTAGTGATATGGAGAAGATCATCATGTTGAAAAAGAGAAATTGCCTGGCTTCAATCACTTCATGGTTGGAAGAGATTTTTTCAAGAAGATGAGGATGTTCAAGATGAATCATAAGACTACAATGGGGAACATCAAATTTAAGTCATAGGGACTAGCCATTTGGACTCAAAGAAATATAACCATGGAGTTCATAAGCCTTCTAGCTACCAAGTGTCAAAGCTTTGTTCAATCAATATAAAGATCGATGACACATGAGTGATAGCAAAGTCAATAACTTAAAGACCCTAAATCAAGATCGATGGTGCATAATTTTATGTACAAAATATGATCAATGATTCGTGTTGAAGATTGGGGTCAATGAGTCAAGATCAAGGATTGATGGTGCATGTTTAAGCATGTAATCAAAGATTGATGGTGATCATGACATTAATAAGTTAGAGGATCTTGAGATGAATGTGATGGTGCCAAGTGTCATGATCATGTGGAATTGATAACAGAACAACAACCCATGTTTGATCACATAGATTAAAGATCGATGATGTTAGGGTGTGGAGCTAAAAGCTTCACCAAGGAGCACACTTTAGCAGGTTCGGGTCTACACAGACACCGGTGTCGGTTAAGAGTGACCGACGTCGATTAGGTGCAGTTGCAGAGGCACCGACGTCGGCAGTGGGTCGGCCAACGACGGTCACAGGCAAGCAGCAGGAACTGACATCGGTTACCTGTGTGTCCAGAAAGTGATTTCTGAGCACAGAAGCGAGTGTTTGCATGATGAGTTTGAGTTGTAGTCTCAAGCTCGCGTCTCTATTATTAGCAATATTATTTTTAGAGCCCTTGTTCAAGTGGCTTAACTATTTGTTGTAAGTGCATGCTCAAGTTTCCTAATTCTATATGTAGGAAAGATCTTCTTAGCTTAGTATGTTGAATGATGTTGAATTGTATGAGTAGAACATTGTGAATGTTTGAAGGATAGTACTGAGTTGCATCAATCCAGGTTGTTGGAATTGATTGTACTTGAGAGAGAGAGCTCTTGAGGAATAGAGATCTAGTGTGAGATCTTGTGCATCTGAGAGAGGTGTGGAAGAAAGAAGTTTCTTCATTGTATTCCTTTTGTAAAGAGTTTTAATACAAGTTTTCAGGGTGGTTTCTTGTATCTCTTGTTCTGTGCTATTTATCATTCTAGTTGCTTATCTATCTAATTTATTTCCATGTTTATTGCTTTCATAAGTGTAATCATTGTTGGTTGATCCCAAACAAGTGGTATCAGAGCTCAGGTTCACTAACAGGTGGTTCAGATCTGTGTAGTGTGTTTGGATTACAGGTTGCTCACAGGAGTTTCTGCAGGGATTCCTATTTGAGTGGGAGAAGCAATGGCAGAAGAAAGTAAGTTGAGAATGGAGAAGTTTAATGGTAAGAACTATCAACATTGGAGAATGCAGATAGAGGACTATCTGTATCAGAAAGATCTTTACTTATCGTTAGGTGGGATTGCAAAGAAGCCCAAGGACATGGAGGATGAAGAATGGGAAGTTCTTGACAGAAAGGCTCTGGGGTCTATAAGACTGAGTCTTGCATCCACTGTGATATCTAATTTATCATAGGCAAAAAAAATGGTAGAGTTAATGACTACGTTAGCAAATTTGTATGAAAAACCCTCAGCTTCTAATAAGGTATATCTTATGAAGCAGTTATTTAATTTGCATATGCAAGAAGGTGGATCTGTATCAAATCACCTGAATGATTTCCATGGTATTGTTAACCAATTAAGTTCAGTCAATATTGTATTTGATGATGAAATAAAAGCTCTTTTAATATTATGTTCTTTGCCTGAAAGCTGGCATGGCTTGGTAATGGCAGTTTCTAATACTGCATCTGCTTCAAATATTTTGAATGTAGAGGATGTTGTTAGTGTTATCTTGAATGAGAAAATTTGTAGGAAAAGCACAGAAGAGACATCTAGGAACGCTTTAAATCTTGACAGTAGGGGAAGGCAAAAAGAAAGGAGCAAGAGGAGATCAAGATCTAAGTCTAAGGGAAGAGGCAGATCCAAATCCAGAAATGGCAGAAGGCCACAATGCTGGTATTGTGGAAAGTTGGGGCACATAAGCAGAGATTGTTGGTCAAAGCTTAAGGAGGACAATCAGCACGAAGGAAAAGAAGAGGCAAAGGTTGCAGGTATTGCACAAGATGCTCTAATTTTCTCTTTGCATAATAATATAGAATCTTGGGTATTAGATTCTGGTGCATCTTTCCATGCTACCCCTAACAGAGAGTATTTCAGTGACTATATCCATGGAGATTTTGGAATAGTGTACTTAGGGGATGATGAGCCTTGTAAGATTATTGGCAAAGGTAAAGTACAGCTAAAGATGCAGAATGGCAACACATGGGTGTTGAGAGATGTGATGCATGTTCCTAGCTTGAAGAGAAATTTGATTTCTACAGGAAAGTTAGGTGATGAGGGTTGTACAGTAACTCTCACAGCAGAATCTTGGAAGGTGACCAAGGGTGCACTTGTTATGGCCAGAGGTAAGAGAGAAGGTACTCTCTATTTGTGTAATTATGTTACTAACAAATCTCCTTCTGTATTATCTACTTCAGATGTGGATGCTAAATTGTGGCACTCAAGGCTTGGCCACATGAGTGAGAAGGGGATGTCAATCCTTAAGTCTAAAGGTATGCTTTCAGATTTGAAAAGTATGGATCTAGAATTTTGTGAGCATTGTGTATTTGGAAAATAGAAAAGGGTTAGTTTTCTCAAGACTGGGTCCACTAAGAAAAGGCATAAGTTGTAGCTTGTTCACACAGACGTGTGGGGACCGGCTCAGGTAGCCTCTATTGGAGGATCACGGTACTATGTTACGTTCATAGATGATGCTACAAGAAAGGTATGGATCTATTGTATTAAAAAGAAATCTGATGTTTTTGAGACCTTTAAGATTTGGAAAGCTATGGTTGAGAATGAAACATGTAGAAGATTAAAGTGCTTGAGATCTGATAATGGCGGTGAGTTCTACAGTCTTAAGTTTAACTGGTATTGTTACACACACAGAATCCATAGGCAAAGGATGGTTCCAAGGACACCTCAGCAGAATGGAATTGTTGAAAGGATGAACAGAACAATCATGGAGTGTGCAAGATGTATGAGATTGCATGCTGGGTTGCCCTTAGAGTTTTGGGCAGAAGCTGTTAACACCGCAGTGTACCTGATTAACAGAGGACCCTCTACAGCTCTAGATGGTGGAATTCCAGAAGAGGCATGGACAGGTAAAAAGGTATATCTCTCATATCTCAAAGTTTTTGGTTGTGAAGCCTTTGTGCACATAGATAAGGAAAATAGAAAGAAGCTTGATGCTAAGTCTATGAGGTGCATGTTTATTGGCTATGGCTCAGATGATTTTGGTTTCAGATTTTGGAATCTAGGAACTAACAAGGTAATTAGGAGCCGTGATGTTGTTTTCAATGAAAAAGTGATGTATAGTGATTAGATGAGGAAGCTAAATCAATCTGGGTAGAGCAATGGAGAATTGGACAAAGTGATGGTCCAAAATGAGCTCGCAAGAAAAAGAAATAATCACTTATAGGAAAACACAGAGACCGACGTCGGCAGGTTAGGAACCGGCGTCGGCAGTACAGAAACCGATGTCGGTCATACAGAGACTGACGTCGGTAGAACAGGCACCGACGTCGGCCAGGAAGAACCAGTGTTGGCCAGTAACAGGTCTACAGGTGGCTGAGGTCGGTCACTGTCAGAGAATTTGGGTGGACAGCGTGTTGAAAACGAGTCTAAGACACCCATCAGGAGGTCAGAAAGGTTGAGTAAGCCTCCAATTAGATATTCTCCTTCTTTATACTATTTATTGCTAACTGATGGTGGAGAACCAGAGAGTTTTGAAGAAGCATTACAGGTGGAGTCCAAGAGTCAGTGGGAGCGTAGCATGGTTGAGGAAATGGAGTCCTTAAGAAAGAACCAAACATGGGATTTGGTTGAGTTGCCAGCCGATAAGAGAACACTGAAGAACAGATGGACCTATAGGTTGAAGGAAGGTGAGGATGGACAGATGAGATATAAGGCCAGATTGGTAGTGAAAGGATTTGCACAAAAGCTAGGTATTGACTTTGGTGAGATTTTTTCTCTTGTTGTTAAGATGACTTCTATACGGGTTGTATTGTCTTTGGTTGCTTTTGAGGATTTGCATCTTGAGAAGCTAGATGTTAAGACAACGTTTCTTCATGGAGATTTGGATGAGGAAATATACATGGAACAGCCTGAAGGATTTGAGGTCAAGGGTAAGGAGAAGTTAGTGTACAGGTTGAAGAAAAGCTTGTATGGCCTCAAGCAAGCTCCTAGACAGTGGTATTTGAAATTTGACAGGTTTATGACTGAGCATGGCTACAGTAGATGTCAATCTGACCATTGTGTATATTTTAAGAGATTTTATAATGGTAGATATATTATTCTATTGTTGTATGTAGATGATATGCTGGTTGCAGGATCACACATGCAGGATATCTCTAAGCTTAAGGTGAAATTAGCTCAAACGTTTGATATGAAGGATTTGGGAGCAGCAAAGAAAATCCTTGGCATGAGCATTAAGAGAGACAGGAAAAATCATAGGTTGATATTGTCTCAAGAGGATTATGTGGACAAGGTGTTGAAACGGTTCAATATGCAGGTTGCTAAACCGGTAAGCACACCTTTGGCTGGACATTTTAAGTTGAGTAAAGAACAATGTCCTAATTCACATGATGAGGTAGAGTACTTGAGTAAGGTTCCATATTCTTCCATAGTAGGAAGTTTGATGTATGCAATGGTGTGTACTAGACCGGATATTGCCCAAGCAGTGGGAGTAGTAAGTAAGTATATGGCCAATCCAGGGAAGGAACACTGGAAAGCAGTTCAGTGGATCCTTAGATATATGAGAGGAACCAACAGTAGACACTTGTGCTATGGAGGTTCAGATACTTCTCTACATGGCTATGTAGATTCAGATATGGTAAGTGATTTGGATGGAAGGAGGAGCACCATAGGTTATGTTTTTACTGTAGGTGGAACGGCGGTTAGCTGGATATCTAAGTTGCAGAAGGTTGTTGCCTTGTCAACTACAGAAGCAGAGTATATTGCAGCCACAGAAGCTAGCAAGGAGATGATATGGATGACACGGTTCATGGAAGAGCTTGGAAGGGAGCATGGGAGTTGCAGATTGTATAGTGACAGTCAGAGTGCAATCCATTTGGCTAAGAATTCAGCCTTTCACTCAAGAACCAAGCACATACAGCTAAGGTACCACTTCATACGGCAGGTATTAGAAGATGGTGAGTTGAAGCTAGAGAAGATCCATATAGATAGGAATCCTGTTGATATGTTAACCAAGCTAGTTACAAAGGAGAAGTTGAATCTTCATTCAACTTCTGTTGGTCTTCATGATTGAGTTGAATATGGAGGAGCTAGAAGATGTTGCTGTACAGGTACTGGTGTAGCTGTTTATCTCCAAGTGGGAGATTGTTAGGGTGTGGAGCTAAAAGCTTCACCAAGGAGCACACTTTAGCAGGTTCAGGTCTACACAGACACTGGCGTCAGTTAGGAGTGACTGACGTCAGTCAAGTGCAGTTACAGAGGCACTAATGTCGGCAGTGGGTCGGCCGACGACGGTCACAGGCAAACAGCAGGAATCGATGTCGGTTACCTGTGTGTCTAGAAAGCAATTTTTGAGGACAGAAGCGAGTGTTTGCATGATGAGTTTGAGTTGTAGTCTCAAGCTCGTGCCTCTATTATTAGAAATATTATTTTTAGAGTCCTTGTTCAAGTGGCTTAACTGTTTGTTGTAAGTGCATGCTCAAGTTTCCTAATTCTATATGTAGGAAAGATCTTCTTAGCTTAGTATGTTGAATGATGTTGAATTGTATGAGTAGAACATTGTGAATGTTTGAAGGACAGTACTGAGTTGCATCAATCCAGGTTGTTGGAATTGATTGTACTTGAGAGAGAGAGCTCTTGAGGAATAAATATCTAGTGTGAGATCTTGTGCATCTGAGAGAGGTGTGGAAGAAAGAAGTTTCTTCATTGTATTCCTTTTGTAAAGAGTTTTAATACAAGTTTTCAGGGTGGTTTCTTGTATCTCTTGTTCTGTGCTATTTATCATTCTAGTTGCTTATCTATCTGATTTATTTCCGCGTTTATTGCTTTCACAAGTGTAATCATTGTTGGTTGATCCCCAACAGATGATGTGTATTCAACCACGTAGATGGGGATTAATGGCACACATGAGGTCAATAAGTTAATGATCCTAGATTACATACAAGGCTACCACATGGTGTAAGTGTATTTGATCATATGAAGACTAGTAACAGGGTCCACAAAAGGTATGTGAGGTTACCAAGTGTCACAATCTCTGATACAGATCAAAGATCAATTACTGATGTTGAAATTTAAGGCTAGGAGACTCACAAGGAGATTGATAGAGAAAATTTAATCAAGTTTTAGGGGGCACAAGATCGAGACATGTGTTTGAAGTGATAATATACATATTTTAAAATGAAATGAGTAACATGGAAAGGAAATGCCAAATAAGTAGACATGTTAGATCAAAATATTCTATGGTAAAGAAAATACTTTAGACTCATATGCCACCATTAAATCTAAATAAAGATCATATCGCAAACCTTACAATCATAAGAAAGCACATACAATAGATGGGTATGGAAATAAACTTACTACACCACTTGTCATAGGTAGTCTTGGATAGAGATCGAAGATAAATAATGACTACCGGGGCTAATTGGATGACAAATGTGAAGAATGAGGTCTAAAATGCCAATGAATGACTGCAAATGGTGAACACAAGTGTCTATAAGATAAAAAGTAGTTAGGATAACATATTATGACTTTCATATATTGTTTTCAACCTCCGTAATATTGTACATATGTGTCAAATCTCCCTAGTCTAGCTTCAAAATCTTGAGAGATGATCCTCGATGAAGGAAGTTTCACAAAGGCCAGCTGAAGAGTCTCTATACCATTTTGGAGAATTTATCATAATTTATAAGTAAATTTTTCCAAGGATACATTCATGGTCTATTTCACACTCCATTATCCTATAATGTAATTTGTTTTCATCCCTTGACATGTGTTATTATGACCCTTGAACTTCTTTACTTTATTCTCTTCTCCTCTTTCTCTAATTCTATAAGTAGCAACCATTTTGGCTCTTGTAAGATAATACCACACTATTTGTGGAAAAGCCTTGCTAGAATGACATTGTATTTTACCTTTGAAAAATCAATATAAGTTTGGTTTTGAGATTATGAATAATTGGATAAGTGTGCAAAGTGGTGTATGGTGGATTTAGTTATAATTATCTATCCCTTCTTCCCTTATCCTCTCATGTTTATGAAAGAGTTCCTATCTAATAGGTCATATAGAGTGTAGTCAAGTGTCTTAATATCCTTTCAAGTTTTCAATTATTCTTAGAGTATGAAATCTACCCTTTGATTCATTTACCTTGTGTTACTTCACGCATCTCACCTCTATATTGAAACATTGATGTTAGAACCCTTTAGGACTTTGAAGCTAGTTTATATGCCTTGTTTCATTAAGTTATAAGTATGATGGTCATGTGGAAATCATCTTAGTGCATCACAACATTATATTAATTTCATTTCATATAGATTTTAACTCTTTTCTTCACAAGTAAACACTAGTTTAGGTGATAAGCATTTCAAGATACATTCAAGGAGCTAGCCCTTAAATCTAAAGGCTCACTTCCACTATAGGTACACCCACATACTTGTAAGTGTTCCCATGTTTCCCAAATATCGAAGAGGCTTGATCACCCTCTTCTAGGGTGTAAGATTTGGTGACAATAGTTTTGGAATGCCTAATGGGACTCATTGTCTTCAAGATAACTTGTCAAGGTGAATGTTGGTCTTGACAACATCAAATATAAATTGGTGTGCTACTCATCATTTGGTGAATCCATCAAGGTAAGATCTATTTCAAGGAAATTTTTTTATCATAAAATTATTCTCATACTTCATGGTTCTTACTAGTTCATCATCTAGTAGAGTGTTTAATGCTACCAATCCACTTATTTATCCTGAACTTCCTCTTGAAGTTCAATACCCTCATCCTAATTTGCCTTTTGAGGAGCAAGAAGATTTGTCTATTCAAAGAAGTGAAGAGAGTGAAGAGGTTGAAGTGGTTTAAGATCTTGAAGAAAACATGGAGAGGTATCATGCCTTCCCTACCTTCAATACTAAAAATCCAATTCATCTCCAGGCATATGATTCCATTCCCCCTAATGCCACAAAAGGTGTGCCTACATTCAATGGTGAGAGTCATGTTATACCTAGTGAAAACATTAGGGATATCTCTAACATTTGTAGCTTCCATAATGTCACTCAATATGACATTACCATTATAATCCTTGCCATGTCCCTTATAGGGAAAGATATTTATTGGTATAAGACTTTTCCTGATAGATGTATCACATCATGGGATGATTTTGGAGTGTTGTTGAATTCTATATTTGAAGATGAAAGTGACCATTGGTCTCTCATACATTAGATTAATGTGATCAAAAGAGGCTCAAAATAAACAATGCATGACTTCAATGAGAGGTTTCAAAATACTTGGTATATATTTCCACCTCCCATGAGTCCACCTACTAGTTTTGTGTTCCCTACCTACTTAAGAGCCATTAGTACTGAAATTGCTATCATGCTTCAATCCATGGGTGGTTTTACTCTTCCTGAAGCATATGAACTTGACATAAAAGCTGAAAATAGTATCCTTAAAGCTAAAAGGTTTCCTCCTAAGGTTTATATGCCTCCATTGTCTCATAATTATTCTAATACTCCAAGTGTGGCCCATGTTTCTAATGCTAATACCAAGCCTAGAACTGCTCTGAAAAAGAAAGATAATGTCATGGATAAAGTGCAAAAATTAAAATGTTAAGAGATAAACTTAGGCAAGAGAGAATGAAAAAGGGTGCCTATCAAAATCCTTATCCTTATCAACAACAATATGGTCAACAATATTGAATAAGAAGAGGTCAATGATAGTCTAACTCCAACAGACCTGCTAATATGTATAATCCTAATCCCACCACCAATTAAAGAAAGGTGGTATCAGTTCATAGTAACTTGGTACAAAGATAATATTGGAAACAAGGAAAATTTATGGATGCTAATGAAAATCAATAATAATATCTTGTGGCTTAAGGAGGAGTCACTCCTCTCTTATCATCTGAAGATGAAGTCACGATGCAAGAAAATGAAAGTTGGTAGCCTCATGGAGAAAGTTTCACCAAATTCTTGGTGGAAGAAACTTTTGTGCTCAATCAAGGCACATCTATTGTAAAAAATATAAGAGATAAGAGGAAGGATATAGGAGGTCATAATAGCATGCATATAAGCTCATCAAATCCTCCTCCAATGTAATAAAGCATGGTTGCAAGTATGACAACTCCAAAAGTTCCTACAACTCCTTCAAGTCAAAACATTAGAAATTTTGCTCAAGGTGTATCTATTACTCAAGTTTAAATAGATTTCTTGCCTCCAAGGACTCAATAAAAGGTGAGAAATAATTCCATAAACATAGTGGATTCTTTAAAAAGTACCAAAGCATCAATATATTTGTGGGATGTCCTCCACATGCCTGGCCAAAAAGAGTTATTACAAAAGCAATTGTCCACTATTCCCACTAGTCCCTCACCTTCAAGTCAAATTCATAGTCATGTTGTCATTGAAAATTCCCACAAATCCATTTTTTAACCATATAATAGAGCTAAGAAACCTCCACCATTCTACCTCACTCTCATAGTGGTTAACAAATTGGTCCACAATTGCATAGTTAATAGTGGAACCTTTACTTCAGTCATGCTAAAAATTATAGATGATAAGTTGGGACTTAAATATGAGCCTCATATCAAATTATTTATCCAATTATATGGTACACATGCTAAAAAATAGGGATGATAAAAAATTTGAGGGTTTTCTTGCATGATTGTCCTAGTTTTACTATCCTTCAAGAAATAGCTATTGTTGACCTCATAGTTGAATTTGTAATATATATTTAATGAGAATTTACAACAAATATAGGTGGTTATATCTAAGGAAATTGGTACTTATTAGACTTTAGGACAAGGTATGGAACCAAGATAACCATAAGAACTCAGCCTCTTGAAAGGTTTTACATTGAGCCCTACATTGAAACTAGTTCTAACTTGAATTGTGTTGTGCATGAGAAAGAGGAACCTAATGTTGATGATGGAGCCTCTAAAATTGAAGGAATTTATGATTTATTCTTATATGAGTATGGTGTAGACTAATATGAGCATGATCCTTATGCATACTTCAAGAAAAATTACCTTGGGACTTATATCATGCATGAAGAGCCATTTGAAGGAGCTGAGGTAAGTGTCAAACTTTCACAAGCTATTGAAGGTAACTATATGATTCATGATAATAAGTTGAGGAACTTAATTTAGAACCATAGTGGAAGGAATGATGTATTTATCCCTACTATTAATGAATATTCTCTTGATGATGACACTCATGAAGAAAATGAGAATGACTTATGGCAAATGTTTAATGTCATATTTCAAGAATTTGATAAGTTGGGTAAGTCTCCTTTTTCCCAAAGAGATTAAATATATAATGTTGAGATTGATAATGATATTAATGATCATGTTTTCAAGTGTCCTCTAAAACATGAAGGTGAATGTCTTTCTACTGATCAAGAACCTACAGTCATGAAATAGATTGATGTAGTTTCTACTCAAGGAGTTAAGAACATAGAGAATGAGGTTAAGGAAAAAATTGTTGTGCCTCAAGGACAGTCAAGAGATCCATAAAATGTTGAGCCATATACAAAGGTGTTGGATCATCAAAAGGAGGAGATCAATACTTAAAAACATCAACTACATGCTGTCCTATAAGAGCATAAAGATGAGACATCTGCCATACACTCCAATCTACATTTTTTTGGAGAGCATCCAATGGATATGATAGAGATCATAGTATTTATATCCCCAATCAAGGTTCTTAGAGAAAAATAAATATCACTCATTAAGGTTTCAAACAATTCAATTGAATACATAAGAAGATCCAAATGTGATAGGCTTCTTGACCATACACATATGCAAACAATTGGTGATGAGCATGCTCCTCATGATAGGATGCCTTAATGGAGTGACACAAATGTAATGTGAACTATTTTTGATCTTGGTTGAGGTATGAATAGATGTTTCACTGAAAGAGTGAGGTTTTTTAAATATTAAAATATGTGTGTCTATTTTCTTTCAGTTGTGTTGGGTTCCATAAGTGTTCTAGTTGAACATGTGTGTTTCTTTTGAGTGTGTCTTGTCTTGTGTGTCTTTATTTTGGTTTTGTGTGTTGTAAAAGGTAATTTGTGTGTCAATATGGTGTATAGGTGACTCCATATCCCAATGGATAAGATTAGGCAATTGGTCATGGCATAAAAAGCATACCACCCTAGGGAAATCACCAACAAAGTTGACCATTCTTGACCACAAGTCAAGAATGGGTCAACCCCCTATAGTCAAAAACTTATATAGGGATATATTATAATATAATAAGGTATTACATAGTATATTTGAAGTCATTTCATAAGTTTTATCCTTGGTCATGGTATATTTAAGACATTATGTCATTTTGATTCATTTAGGAGTCATTTATGAAAGTGATAGGTTTCCATGGAGTTTGAGCATTCAGAGACATGAAGGAGGTTTACACAAAGTATCAGTGGCTCATTAAATACTTGGTAAGCCAAAGAGTCATTTCTTGCATTTCAATATATAGTTAGTTAAGTGATCAAGAGCCCTTCAAATGACAAGGATGGACTATAATAATCTATTTCTATGTATACAGTCATCTGCCATGAATGGGCACCTACAGGTGCTATGGATAATATCATCACGTTAAAAAATAAAAATTACCTAGATTCAATCACTTCAAGGTTGAAAGAGCTTGTTTAAATAATATGGGATGTTCAAGATGAATAATAAGGCTAGAGTGGGGAACGCCAAATTTAAGTCATAAGAACTAGCCATTTGAATTCAAAGAAATATAACCATGGAGTTCATAAGCTTTCCAACTACCAAGTGTCAAAGCCTCACTAAATTAAGATCAAAGATCGATGACACGTGAGTGATAGTGAAGTCAAATAGTCAAAGACCCTAGATCAAGATCGATGGTGCATATTTTTATGTATATAATCTAATCGATGATCCATGTTAAAGATTGGGGTTAATGAGTTAATGTCAAGATCAACAGTATGTTTGGTGAATATTTTGTCAATTAGTGTACTGATAAACAAAATAGGTCTGATCAACCACAATAGGAAGATTGATCAGCAAAATGTGTAGGTTTACCACATCAAAAGGGGACTAATCTCTCCTCTCATCAAGGGGAGGTTCCCTGTAGATATGCAGGAGCTATATAATATATATATATACATACATATATATATATACATACATATATATATATATATACATACATATATATATATATATATATATATATATATATATATATATATATATATATATATACATACATACATACATATATATATATATACATACATACATATATATATATATATACATATATATATATATATATATATATATATATATATATATATATACAAAAAATAACACTCAAGGGTAGGATAAACCATCCATCTCTCTTTTTTCAGAGATGATGTGCATGAATCAAAGGAGAAATCCTGATGAAATGACATAAGACACTCCTCTTCTTTTAGAAGTGTTGTTTAGCAGACAAAAGGAATCTTTCTAGTGATGACAAGTAACTGTAATAGGGTATAGTAACATAGTAGGATGAAATGAGACACAAAGTCTCCACCTCAACTGCCAAAGAGTGAAATACAAAGAAGAATGAGGGCACAAAGTCATCCCAAGGTTCTTTACATAGAAATAGAAAATAAACACACACTGAAGACAAATATGATAGCCCAAAGTCTGAAAGTAACTAGATTCAGGACACCTTCTTTGTCACCTCTACTAGCTCTACTTGTTAAATTGCATAAACCAGAATACATTAAGGAAATAGACATAAGAACAATCTCCTAGAATGATACAAGGTATAATAGCACAAAGTCTGAAAGTAACTTGCTTTTTGATTCTAAAAAAAGAAATATGATGAACAATCTGAGCTCAAAGTCTCAGTAATGCCTTTCAATTTGGGCAGAGTTTTGTTTCTAATAACAGAGAGAGATCTCCCTAAAAAAATAAGAGAGAGTCCAATATATAGCCCTTCAAGAAAGACTTAGGAGTAGTAACACATCATGTTGCATTAAATTCTGTCAAGAAGATATGCTGGAATTGGGCATATTTGCCCATTTGCTTTTCTCAATGTAGAGAAACATGTCACACAATTGAATGTTTGTGTTCTCCAATGTCCTCCTGGTGGTCTACTTCTAGAAACATATCTTATGCGTGAATATTTCTAGTTTTTCTTCATCATTCCTCCTTTTTTGGCTCTTGAATCAGGTCCTTGGTTTAATCAAATCTTTGGTTCAAACATTTCTCTACTCTTTGGCTACTTCCCACTAATCTTAACAATTGACACATGGCACGTTCTGCTATGAAATAGATGAGGACACGTGGTAGTATCCATGAGACTCTGAGAGACACTTATTAAAAGAATATTTTAAACTTATAAGAAACTCAAAATGTGGATACAAACACTTGTCGCGCTCTGCAGAGTTATAACGGGATACGTGGCATATTCTGGGTGTCTTTTGAGAATCCTATGGAGGATGACACATGGCAGCTTTTGTTGAGTTTAGCCATTCACACGAGACCCACCATAGTCCTTACTTAACAAAGAGACCAAAGGAATAAACTATAGATGTCAACATGTGGCAGCTTCTACTGAGTTTTAGCTTCCCTTTTGAAAACATTCTAGACTCATTTTAGATTCACATGGATGATGCCACATGGCAGCTTCCACTGCTTGAAACTGTGTCTCGGCAGATGACACATGGTAGTTTCTACTAAAATTTATAAGGGACATGTGGCACATTTCGCTGCTTAAAACTGTGTCTCAATAGATGACACATGGCAGTTTACACTAAACTTTGTAAAGAACACGTGGCGCATTTTATGGGTTTTCTATTTTGGGGGACTTTTCCTTCAGACAAAAAATTTGAAGGAATTCTTTTAGACAATTTTTCTGAAGGAAATCTTTTATCGCTTTTCTTCTGCTTTCCGTCGGGCTTTCTTCTTGGGTGAATTCCTTCAGACAAAAAGTCTGAAGGATCTTTGCCTTGAACATTTTACTGCGAGAACTTTTTTGAAGGAATTCCTTGTGTCTGCCTTTACTCGTTGCCCTCTGCAAGGACACTTGGCTTGGTTCAATGTCCTCCGCAAGGGTAATTTTATTTTGGCTTTGCCTTAGTTGATTTTTTTCCGATCTCAATAGGTGACACATGGCAACATCCGCTATGAAATAGGTGAGGACATGTGGCAACATTTGCTTAACTTATAGAGGCTTTGGATGTCTTTTAAGTATCCCACAAAAGATGACACGTGGTGGCTTCCGCTAAGCTTTTAGAAACATTGTAAATACACTTGGGACTCATTTGGATTCATGAAGATACAAACACTTGTCACATTCCACTTATCTTACAAGGGACATGTGACAACTTCCACATATCTTAGAAACAAAGTAAAATGGGGCTCGACAGATGACACTTGGCAGCATCCGCTGGGCTTTGACGGGCTTTTTTTTTGGGCTTTTCTTTCCTTAGTCACTTTTGCCATGAAAATTATCTCTACAAGGGCACTTGTCTCTTCGAATTTTGGGGCACTCCTTTGAACCTGCCACTTGAAATGACTGATTGAATCAACTTTGGTTCAACAGTTCAATGGTTCATTCTTTCACTTCTATTTCTTTAATTGACCGCTTGAACATAGCTCTTTGAGACAAATCATGTTAAACCAACTACCATTGAACCTGTTAAACCTTTGAACCCATTGAACCTTTGACCCTCAGTGGTTCAAGCCTTCTTCTCTTTGATAAGTGTTTTGAAGCCGTTGAACCTGAAGTGATTGAAATTTGAACCTTGATAGACGTGCTTAATTCTTGTTTGATGACATTAAAGCTTTGAACCCATTGAACCCGTTGAACCAAAATGGTTCAAGGTTCAACGGTTTAAACACTACATAGAAGCTTGCTGATAAATTATTTTGGTTGAACCAAGGCATTAAACCAATCCTGAAAATGACTAAGTGTTGGAAACATGTTCTTTTGATTGAACTCACCTGTAGAAGCCTTTAAACTTGTTAAATATATTAGTCTTTTAATTGAAAAATCTTGAATAATTCCCAATTTTGAGGTTTATAATATTTTTTTGAAATGGGAAGAGGTAATTTTGTCTTGCAGGACCAAAATAACTTATATGTTCTCTCAAAAATGAGCTGATATTTTTGGGCAACAACAGTTGTATCTAGTTGGGGAACTTCCATCAATTGCAAAAAGAATTGAAGGGAGTAGAATCCAAAATATCCAGTGTCTTCATGTGTACCATTGTGCTACAGAGTCATGTTACCCAAAAAGAAAGGTTTCAAAAATGAAAATAAATAATACAAAGTAGAAACAAAAACTATACAAATATACATATGTACAGGTTAACTTATCTGGTACTTCAAGAATTAAAGTATTTTAGATGCTACTCCTTAGAGGTAGTGAAAATAGCGCTCTATCCAGATAAACCAGCAAGAAGCCATTTTCTCCCTAGAATCGGTGATGGGTGAATAGAACTCTCCACCAAGAAACCAATTTTTTGTGTCTTCCTTTTGGTTTTCTCCTCTTGCCCCACAACAAGATTTGACTTTTAATCTAAAAACCACAAATCTTTGCTCTCTTGGAAAAGAGTTCCTTTTCCTAATTTTGATGCACAGTAGCATGGTACATTGCCATAATTGGTTTCTCTTCTGGTTCAGTCCAGCATATGATTTGATTGTTCCCATTCAACACCTACCAATGATTGGTACTATCAGGCATACTTGGTGTTGTTTCTTCTGAACCAATTCCTAGATTACCACATATAGGATTTTCATTTGTTGAAACATTAATGTCTTCAGTAGACAAAAAATAATTACCCCTGCCTGAAGACTCAAACAAAATTTGAGCTTCAGGCCTTGATATCTGAGTGACAACACATTTTGCCTCCTTCTCAGGAAGCAACCTCTGCATTACACCTTTGATAGGGATCCTTGCCTGAGACAAGTCCATGATTAATTCCCCTCCAACATCCTTGCAGAAGTTCCACCCAAGAAGGATGCCATATGATGCTGGGACATCGGCCACTAGGATAGTCATCTTAATTCACTTGTCTAGAAAGGTGGTAAATGCAAATTGGGTGTCCTTAATTTGTCCCAGCAGAGGTACTTACTTGTTATCCATGGAGAAACATCTCCCAAATGTCTTGGTCAGTGTGAGACCTAGAGATTATACCACTTTAGCAGGCATGACATTGGCTGAAGCCCTAGAATCAATGATGCAATTGTTGAGCTGATGACCATTTATCAACAGGGAAAAATAGAAAGGCTCTATTTTTCCTGGGGTAGCTGGAGGAGTAATGACAAGATTTTTTGGGATGGGAATGTTCTTTGGGGAATCAAGAGTTACCTTCTTAGCCTCTTGTCTTGTAGGGATGGTTTGGTTCTTGACACATTGAACCAACTTGTCCAATTGATTGGGATTAGACTGCAGGAATTCAAATTTAGACATTTGAATTTTGGTCTTTTTTACATGATCAATTATGTCAAATGGCTGAATTGGACTAGGCATAGAGGAAGGCAATTCAACCTTTTGGGTTTCAGGAGGGATGGGAGGACTGGTCTGTGAATTTGAAGTAGAAGGTGCAAATTTTTTTGGGGTACTTACCTTTTTGGCAATCACTGGGTCTTTTGACTGAAAAGGCAGAGTGGTTCCATGCTTAGCAATTATAATAGATGGTTGAGGTTACTCCTCTGTCTTCTCTTTATCACCTTGCTAAGCTGATTAATTCTTAGACTGGGTAAGTATAGCATATGATCCCTCAGATGCTTTCCCTTCACTTCTAGGTTCATCTTGATAATTTAGGAAACCAATGTGGGAGTCACCAACTGATTCTTCTTGATCCTCTATGAAGAGATCAACGTCACTTTATTGATTAAACTCAAGTTGGAAAGAGAAATTATGTTCTATTTCTAGATATCCAACTGCTGAGTTGGCTGGAGGAGCTTCAAGGGCAAGATTTCTCTAGGGGGGAGGAAGACAATTTGGCTGCCCTTGATTCTTGGCAGCATTGCCTTGATATGACTGATTAGGGAATGTCCTCCTTAGTACAACTATGTACAAAGGAGCAGAAGACATACCTTGTGCCACTTGTCTTTTCAAGGCTATTAGTTCATTTGCGAGATTTTGCACCATTTGATTAGTGGTGCTTGTAGATGAATTCTCAAATGATGAAGAAGATTTGCCTTTGTTAGGATCTCTTCTTATCTTCCCTACTAAGATGAGACCATCTTCCACCTCAGTAGCCAAGTCTTGAGTAGTGGCAAGGTCTATATGGCCAACATGTCTTAGTATAAAACTCACTTCTAGAAGCTGAGAGTTGATGAAGAAACATTTGAGATTCTCAGTTGTAGGTCAAGCAATTATAGGGATCTTATTCCTCAGTTTATCAAACTTGGCTATGAAGTCCCTCATTGGTTCATGAGGCACTTTCTTCATCTATGTGAGCTGAGCTAGAAGGGCATGTGCATCTTCTGTAGGTTTGAATCTAGCTTCAAACTTAGCTTTGAGGGTGTTCCAATCAGTTACTGACCAAGCCTGTAGATGATAAAACTAATATGTAGTAGCACCTTGTAATGTTTACACAAACAGTCTGACTACCACATCCTAAAATTCCACGCCTATCACACCACAGGATATGCTGAAGGCTACAATGTGTTCATTAGGATGAACCTTCCCATCACCATATAACTTGGGGAAATTCTTCTTTAAACTGCGTGGGAACTCATGTAGAGGTGAGTAAGATTGAGAGAGCCAAAAGAATTACCTTAGGGACCTTGAACTGCCATTATATGACTATGAAAAGGAGGAATAACAAATCTCAGAGGGGTAATTATTGGCAAAGCTTTATTAATAACAGAAGTGGATACTTTGCTTGGTAATGGAGACTTGACTTTAGGAGGAGGAAAGCTCTTAGTTCATTGGAGATGAGATGGTGAAGAAGACAAATCAAAATTACTTTACTATACCAACTTGAATACAGGGTCAATAATACCTTTATCCCTTTGGCTTCGTGTATACCTTGAATCTACCAGATTGTGAAACGAAAATGGAAAAGAATTGACCTTGCTTCAGCTTAAAGCTTGAGGCTTTAAACTGCTCATTCTTTCCCAGTTGGTGTGTAGGTGGATGGTAAGGCTATAATGATAATGGGTAAGACACAGAATGGAGTCACCAGAGTCTATAATGGATAAGGGTAGGGACTGCTTCAATCTAGAACTTGAGGCTTCAGAATGCATGCAAATTCCCCAGTGGAGTCGCCAAAAACTGTTGGGTGAATATTTTGTCAATCAGCGTACTGATAAATAAAATAGGTTTGATCAACCATAGCAGGAAGATTGGTTGGCCAAATGTGTAGGTTTACCACATCAAAAGGGGACTAATCTCTCCTCTCATCAAGGGGAGGTTCCCTGTAGATATGCAAGAGCTATATAATACACACACACACACACACACACACACACACACACACACACACACACACACACACACACACACACACACACACACACACACACACACACACACACACACACACAAATAAAATAACACTCAAGGGTAGGATAAACCACCATCTCTCTTTTTTTAGAGATGATGTGCATGAATCAAAGGAGAAATCTTGATGAAATGATAGAAGACACTCCTCTTCTTTTAGAAGTGTTTTTCAGCAGACAAAAGGAATCTTTCTGGTGATGACAAGTAACTGTAACAGGGTATAATAACATAGAAGGATGAAATGAGGCACAAAGTCTCCACCTCAACTGCCAAAGAGTGAAATACAAAGAACAATGAGGGCACAAAGTCATCCCAAGGTTATTTACACAAAAATAGAAAATAAACACACACTGAAGACAATTATGATAGCACAAAGTCTGAAAGTAACTGGCTTCAGGACACCTTCTTTGTCACCTCTACTAGCTCTGCTTGTTAAATTGCATAAACCAGAATACATTTAGGAAATAGACATAAGAACAATCTCCTAGAATGATACAAGCTATAATAGCACAAAGTATGAAAGTAACTTGCTTTCTGATTCTAACAAAGAAATATGATGAATAATCTAAGCTCAAAGTCTCAGTAATGCCTTTCAATTTGGGCAGAGTTTTGTTTCTAATAACAGAGAGAGATCTCCCTAAAATAATAAGAGAGAGTCCAATATATAGCCCTCCAAGAAAGACTTGGGAGTAGTAACACATCATGTTGCATTAAATTCTATCAAGAAGATATGTTGGAATCGGGCGTATTTGCCCATTTGCTTTTCTCAATGTAGAGAAATGAGTCACACCATTGAATGTTTGTGTTCTCCAATGTCCACCTGGCGGTCTGCTTCTAGAAACATCTTATGCGTGAATATTTTTGGTCTTTCTTCATCATTCCTCCTTTTTTGGCTATTGAATCAGGTCCCTAGTTCAATCAGATTTTTGGTTCAATTATTTCTCTACTCTTTGGCCATTTCCCGCTGATCTTAACAATTGACACATGGCACGTTCCACTGTGAAATAGATGAGGACACGTGACAGTATCTGTGATACTCTAAGAGATGCTTATTAAAAGAAGATTTGAAACTTATAAGAAACTCAAAATGTAGATATAGACACTTGTCGCACTCTGTGGATTTATAACGGGATACATGGCATATTTTGGGTGTCTTTTGAGAATCCTACGGAGGATGACATGTGGCAGCTTTCACTGAGTTTAGCCATTCATATGAGACCCACCACAGTCCTTACTTAACAAAGAGACCAAAGGAAGAAACTATAGATGTTGACACGTGGCAGATTCCACTAAATTTTAGCTTCCCTTTTGAAAACATTCTAGACTCATTTTAGATTCACACGGATGATGCCACATGGTGGCTTACACTGCTTGAAACTGTGTCTCGACAGATGACACATGGTAGTTTCTGCTAAAATTTGTAAGGGACATGTGGCACATTCTACTACTTGAAACTGTGTCTCAGCATATGGAATGTGGTAGTTTCTGCTAAAATTTTTAAGGGACACGTGGCGCATTCCATGGGTTTTCTATTTAGGGGGACTTTTCCTTTAGACAAAAATTTTGAAGGAATTCTTTCAGACAATTTGTTCGAAGGAAATCTTCTATCGCTTTGCTTCTGCTTTTCGTTGGGCTTTCTTCCTAGGTGAATTCCTTCAGACAAAAAGTTTGAAGGATCTTTGCCTTGAACATTTTACCATGAGAATTTTTTTGAAGGAATTCCTTGTGTCTAACTTTACTCATTGACCTCTGCAAGGACACTCAGCTTGGTTCAATGTCCTCCGCAAGGGTACTTTTCTTTTGGCTTTGCCTTAGTTGATTTTTTTTGATTTTAATAGGTGACACGTGGTAGCATCCACTGTGAAATAGGTGAGGACACATGGCAGCATTTGCTTAACTTATAGAGGCTTTGGATGTATTTTGAGTGTCCCACAGAAGATGACATGTGGTGGCTTCTGCTAATCTCTTAGAAACACTGTAGATACACTTAGGACTCATTTGGATTTATGTGGATACAAACACTTGTCACATTCCACTTATCTTACAAGGGACACATGGCAACTTCTGTAGCTCTTAGAAACAAAGTAAAATGGGGCTTGGTAGACGATACTTGGCAGCATCCACTAGGCTCTTATGGGCTTTTGTTTTGGGATTTTCTTGCCTTAGTCACTTTTGCCATAGAAATTCCCTCCGCAAGGGCACTTGTCTCTTCAAATTTTGGGGCACTCCTTTGAACCTGCCACTTGAACTGACCAATTGAACTAACTTTGGTTCAACGGTTCAATGGTTCATTCTTCCAATTCTATTTGTTCAATTGACTGCTTGAACCAAGCTCTTTGAAACAAACCGTGTTGAACCAACTGCCATTGAACCTGTTGAACCTTTGAACCCATTGAACCTTTGAACCTGAGTGGTTTAATGGTTCAACGGTTCAATCATTCAAGCCTTCTTCTCTTTGATAAGTGTTTTGAAGCCATTAAACCTGAAGCGGTTGAACTTTGAACCTTGACAGAAGCGCTTAATTCTTGTTTGATGATGTTGAACCTTTGAACCCATTGAACCCATTGAACCAAAATGGTTCAAGGTTCAATGGTTTAATGGTTCAAACATTGCATAGAAGCTTGCTGATAAATTCTTTTGGTTGAACCAAGGCATTGAACTAATCCTGAAAATGACTAAGTGTTGGAAACATGTTCTTTTGATTGAACTCACTTGTAGAAGCCTTTGAACCTGTTGAACCTGTTAGTCTTTTAACTAAAAAAGCTTGAATAATTCCCAATTTTGAGGTTTAGAATAAATTTTTGAAATGGGAAGAGATAATTTTGTCTTGTAGGACCAAAATAGCTTATATGTTGTCTCAAAAATGAGCCGATATTTTTGGGGGACAACACAATACACATTTAATCATGCAATCAAATATTGATGGTGAGCATGAAGTCAATAAGTCATAGGATTTTGATATGAAAGTGATGGTGCCAAGTGTCATGCTCGTTATGAATTGATAGTAGATCAATGGCTCATGTTTGATCACATAGATCAAAAATCAATGATGTGCATTTGATCACATACATCAAAGATGGATGCTGCACATTCAACCACTTAGATGGGGATTGAAAGTGTATATGAGGTCAATAAGTCAATGAGCCTAGATTATACATAGGGATGCCACATGGTGTAAGCACATTTGATCATATGGAGACTGGTAATAGGGTCCATAAAAGGCATGTAGGGCTACCAAGTGTCACAAATCTGATACAGATCAATGATCAATAGTTGAAGTTGAAAGTCAAGGTTAAAGGACTCTTGAAGAGATCAATGAAGCAAATTTGATTAGGTTCCAGGGGGCATGAGATGAAGACACATGTTTAGAGTGACAATAGGCATATTTTAAAATGAAATGAGCAATGTGGTAAGGAAATTCCACATAGGTAGACATGTAAGATCAAAATATTCTATGGAAAATAAAATACTTTAGACTCATATGCTGCCATTAAATCTTAATCAAGATCATCTCACAAACCTTACAATCCTAGGAAAACACATATAATAGATGGGTTTGGAAACACCCCTATTGCATCATCCATCATAGGTAGTGTTGGATAGAGATCAATGATAAACAATGACTTCCAGGGCCTATTAGATGACAAATGCAAAGAATGAGGTCCAAGAGACCAATGAATGACTATAGATGGTGAATAGAAGTGTCTAGAAGATAACTAGCATTTAGGAGAACATCTTATGACTACCATATCATGATTTAAACCTCCTTAAGATAATACATATGTGTCAAATCTCCCTAGTATAATTTCAAAAGCTTGAGAGATAATCCTCAATGAAGGTAGTTTCACAAAGGCCAGTCGAAGAGTCTCTATGCCATTTTGGAGAGTTTGTCATAGTTTATATGGAAACTTGTCCAAGGAGACATTCATGGTCTATTTTACACTCCATTCCCCTGCAATGTAACTAGTTTTCATGCCTTGACATGTGACATTGTGACCCTTGAACTTATTTACTTCATTATCTTCTCCTCTTTCTCCAATTCTATAAGTAGTAGCCATTTTAGCTCTTGTAAGATAATACCACACCATGTATGGTGAAGCCTTACTAGAATGACATTGTATTTTGACTTTGAACAATCAATATAAGTCTAGTTTTGAGTTCATGAATAATTGGCTAAGTGTGCAAAGAGATGTATGGTAGAATTAGTGATAATTATTTTTCCTTTCTTCCCTTATTCTCTCATGTTTATGCATGAGTTATTATTATAAAATATCATATAGAGTGTATTCAAGTGTGTTAAGCTCCTTTCAAGTGTGCAATTTTTATTAGAGTGTGAAATATACCCTCTGGTTCATTTACTTTATGTTGCTTCATGTATTTCACCTCTATATTGAAACAATATTATTATAACCCTTTAGGACTTTGAAGCTAGTTTTCATGCCTCATTTGATTGTGATATAATTATGATGGTCATGTGGAAATCATCTCGATGCATCACCACCTTATACTAGGTTCATTTTATGTAGCTTATAAATCTTTTCCTCACAAAAACACTAGTTTAGGTGATAAGCATTTCAAGATACATTCAAGGAGCTAGCCCTTAAATCTAGAGGCTCATTTCCACTTTAGGTACACCTACATACCTGGAAGTGTTCCCATGTTTCCCAAATATAGAAGAGGATTGAACACCCTCTTCTAGGGTGCAAGATTTAGTGACAACAATTTTGGCATGCCCGGTGGGACTCATTAATTTCAAGACAACTTGTCAAGGTGAATTCTAGTCTTGACAACATTAGCTATAAATTGGTGTGATACTCAGCATTTGGTAGCTCCATCAAGGTAAGATCTAGTTCAAGGCATCATAAAATTGATTTCATAATTCATGGTTCTTAATAGGTCATCATCTAGTAGAGTGTTCAATCCTACTAATCCACCTATTCAGCATGAAATTCCTCTTGAAGTTAAATACCCTAATCCTAATCTACCTTTTTAAGAGCAAGAAGATTTTGCTATTCAAGGAAGTGAAGAGAGTGAAGAGGTTGAAGATCTTGAAGAAAATATGGAGAGGTCTCATGCCTTCCCTGCCTTAAATACTGAAAATCCAATTCATCTCCAAGAATATGATGCCATTCCCCCTAATGCCACAAAATGTGTACCTATATTCAATGGTGAGAGTCATGTTACACCTAGTGAACACATTAGGGATATATCTAACTTTTGTAGCCTCCACAATGTCACTCAAGAGAATATTTCCATTAGATTCCTTACCATGTCTGATTGACCATTTTTGACATCCTTAGACCAAAGGTCAACACCCATAACTTCAAAATTTGGATCTTAAGGAATGTTACCTACTAAAACATCATAATGAGATCATTAAGTTGGATTTAGAATGCAAGAACACTCATTGGCAAGCCCAGAGGCCAAGAAGGCTAAGGTGCAGGGAAAAACATCTGTGTCTTGTCAAATGGAAATTAATGGATAGACAAAATGTTATGTAGATGGTTAATCATGCTTAATATCATGAGAGAATAAAATTAGAGACTCCACTGGACCCTTAAGGAAGAAATTTTGTTTTTTAACCCCCTAAACCATGTTTTTTTCACGCTTGGTGCCATAGCTACTTCAATTTTTGCATATGAGAACAAGGTTTAAAGGTATAAAATTTGTCATGGGACATAATGGTAGCTTCCCCAAGGTGAATCAAAATTTTCCCAAGAGATTTCATACATTTAAATGATAAAAAATTCATTTTTTAGTTTTCTAGGCCTAGAGAGCTAAGATTTACTTACTTAGGATTTAGGACCTAAAATTTAGAGGATAGTTGGGAGAATGGGTGAGATAAAAAACCCTCTCTCAGTTTACCTAGTTCACCTCTAGAACTTAAGAACCATCATCCAAGCAAAAATAAGGCGACAGGCTGACACTTTTTTATTATTTTTTGTTTGGGAGCATGGTGATGTTTTTATGATTTTTTTAACTATTACAAATATTACCCATCTATTACCTATCCAATTAATCCAAAAAGAGAGTTTGGTGAGGCCTATAACTCATTTTAACCCACCCCCCCCACCAATCCAAAATAGGGTCTCAGAAAGAGCATGAGAGAGCTAATATGGAACTTCAAGAATAAAATGGATGTTTTAGGTGAATGATGCATTTGAAAACATGTTGGTATGATTTAAAAAAATTAATAAATATCATAAAAATTCTCATATGGTCCAAATAATGTCAGAGGAGGGTTATCAAAGAGAAATTTCAAGTTCTCATATCTCCATTAATGGAGTTTTTGCTCAAAACCAGGTCTTAAAGTGAGAATTGTAGGGGTAAAAGGGGAAATTTATGGGATTTAATGTGATAAATATCATACCTAATATCCATTATCATGATTTAAACATGTTTATCAGGCCAAGAGAGGCTCAGTTTAACCCAATTTAACATAAAGACACACCTAGACCTACTAGGCCTAGAAGGTTACAAATCTTCTCATGCTATTTCAGGGAGCTCCTAGGGGTCTTATGGAATGATATTAGTATTGATGAAAAGGTATGGCCCACATAAATATTATTGAGTAGTTATAATGAGTTTTAAATCCCCAAGGCCATGAAAACTTAGGCAACCATTGATAACCTTGAAGAAATTGGTATTTTTAGAGCACCTACAGGTGGTTTCAAGTTCTAAAATTTGGTACATATGATCATCATGAGTTGATATATATATATATATATATATATATATATATATATATAAAATATTTTTTAGGATAATATAATAATAAACCACTTTATGTTTTGTATCAGACCTAATGCATTCATAATCACTCATGCATGCAGGCAACCCAGTAGCAAATTTAGAGAAAAATTCATCTACCAGTCTCTAAAGGTGATATCCAACTTTGAAACTTGGTAATAATTATGATAATGAGTGGTTATAAGAATAAATAAACTTTTTTTGGACACATACATAAGGGACATATCCATTTTTTTGTCACATCCATGTGCTTATCCATTGATAAACACCATTGGAGCTCGGAAGATTTTTAAAAAAATATAGGTATAACAATTTTTTTTTGACTTTTTGGGAGTGTTGTAAGGTATTTGAAAGTGATTATATGTCTTCATACACCTGATGAGAGTGTCCACACTCTTGGTTTCATACAAGGATGCCCTTGGGGGCTAGCTAAAGCATGCAAAACACAAGCCTGTGTGCATAGGTTTGAATCGTTTGCTAGTTTAAAAGTTTTTGAAGTATCATCTGATTGATGGAGTTTTTTTAGGTCTTATCAAGGTGTTTTAAACCAAAGGAAGGCAATGTAAAAGTCTTATTGGTCTCCCAAGGAGAAATTCAAACTTTTCAAGTCTTGATACCCACTTTGAGCCCCTCTTAAGATGCTCATATCTTTCACTACATAGGAAACTGGGCCAAATGATTTTATTATGTTTTGAGTACCCCTATTTAATTTAAATTTTTGTTTATTGAGGTTATTTAAGGTCCTGAGATTTATTAACAATCGTTAAGACTGAAGAAGTGCTCAAAACACCCTTCAAAACCCTCTCTAGTGGATCAATTGGCTCTAAGCTTCTTCAAATAAATTATTATGCACTCATTTCACATTAAATACATCTGAAAGCATGAAATAGATATTATAAGCATCTTTTGGGTCTATTTGGATATATAATTTGGTATGTATGGGCTATTTTGAGGTTTTTTTGGCTATTTTTATAAGTTTCTCATAGGTGTTCCAAAGGAGTATATGTTTAAATGGTTTTTAGAGGTTCTCATATCAATAAAATGTCATATAATGCTATTATATGATCTCCTTTAATCCATCATTACTTGTTAGTACTCAAAAAATTGAGTTTTGGGCCTCTAAATAAAAAATTGTAGGTTTGGCCTCCATTAATGGAGCCTTGAGAAACAAAGCAGGTGTATTAATGGCCATGGAATGAACCAAAGATATAATAAGACATACTTGAAATACATATTCAAGTATTTGGATACTCCAACAAGATTCTAGCTCCTAGGCAAGCTTTGGGGTGAAGGATCTTATGGTGGCCTAGGCTCTCAAGGGGTCTCCGTTGGTGGAGTGAAAGATAAAGGAAATGTTTTGCAGGTCTAATGGTGTCCAAAGGAGGAAAAGGGATACATGTCAACATGAAATTAGACTCAATTAAATTTATTTTCTCCCAAGCAAAATATGTTATCTTCACTAACCACTAGTGGTCAAGGGTAACTTCTAAAAGATGTTAATGGTCAAGGATAACTTCTAAAAGATGCTAATGGTCAAGTATGGTGTGGTATGAAAGTGGGGAGAGTTGAGAGGATTTAGATAGAGATTATATAGGATTGAAGACTTTTTTACAAGTGATGTGATAATGACATTATTAAGTCAAGTTGAAATTAGAACATTAAGTGCTCTAATGTGCAAAGTTAAGCTTTTTAAAGCTTTTTGAAGCAAAAATGTGCAAGTGAAATCCAAATTAAGGAGATAAAGCATATAAATAGGAGACCCATATATCCTCCTACATTGGGATGAGTAGTTTGAACACTTGCAAGTGGTTTCAAGTCTTTTTGGAACCCTTCTACCCCTCTCCTTCTCTCCTTTTCTATTTAATACCTCTCATTTCTTGTTGAGAGGCATGCTTCATGATTTGGCAAGGGGAAACTCTACCAAATTTTGTAATGAGATAACATATTGAAGTTAATAATATTTATTACCTTCTACTATGCTTGTATCTTTGTGTATATTATGGTTTGTTTGATGAAGATCATGTGGTGGGAGTTCTCCCCTTGATTTTTGTCCTCTCCCTTCACCTTTGTGCATGATAGCTTTGATTTTTTAGGTCTTGAGTGATGTTTATCAGTCATAGGTCTGATGTATGATGTGAATGATTCCATTATTTCATATTTTATCCCATTTATATGAGCTTTCTAAAGAATTACTTATGCAAACTCAGCTAGTGTTAGGGTTGTGTGAGTGGTAGATATTTTGGATTCAATTGTGTGTGTTTCAATGAAGTTGGAGTATAATTATATGGTGTATAACCTTTATTTATGTTGTAATTTCTTCCTTTTCACCTTATAAACCCTTTCCCAAGTCATATAATCAACTTACTAAGATATTAAATGATATACTTAGGGAGCTGGACCATAACCCAGAGGTTCAATCCCATAATAAGATACCCACAACCTAGGGTTGTTACCATTTTGTAGCTTATTTAGAGAGAGCCTAAAGAACCCTCTCTAAGGGTGGAATTATATGTTAAAATTTTTTTTATCATGCCCGATGGGACTATGTTGTTCACTAAGTGAAGAGTTTTGATGTTCTCTTCATCCAATCAACCTTTGGAGGCATGTGTGTAAACATCAATGGCGACTCCAAGTATTTCATCAGCTGGTATGAGTAACCAAAGTGCCTAATAATTATTATTTGGTATGTATAAACAACCATATTTTGATTAGTATACTTATTATCTACCTCAACATCATACTTATCAAGCTAACAATGTTTATGTGTTACCCCCAAGTGGCCCTCAAATAACCTATCAACCCTATCATGGAATTTTACATTTTCCCACCATTGAATATGACCAAGATCAGCCTCCTTTGCATTTAGATCACTCCTCTAATTCCCCTTGTCAAGACCATATTTTCCCTATTACATCCTTTTTAGGATTCAAGCAAGCATTATGAAATTATATTGAGTTGATAAAGGAGATTGGTAGGGGTTTATAACTTTCTTTAGTCATCCCTATTCATGTTCTACAAGAGGCAAGGATTTCTCTTCATTTGGTCAAGATCAGGTGGTTAGTTTGTGAGGATGAAAAATGGGCAGTTTGTGAGAGGGAGAACAAGGTATAGTTGAGAAGCATGGTCCAAGATTCGAAAAGTGTATTGATATCTTATGAAGATCAGTAGACTTAGTGTAATTAGTCTTATGTTTCCTCTCCCCTCCAAGAGCCTCAATCTCAACCTCCAAGGATTTCAAATCAGCCCCCTAGTCAACCTTGTCAAGGTCCATCCTTATAGGGAATCAGAAAAGAAATACTAGACCAAGGGAGAACAATCACGAAAATAAAAAAGGAGGTTGGACTTGGACAAGAATTACCCATTCATGCCATGGAGGGGATAAGGATATTCTTGCATAAGTTTTGGAGTGTGTGGGCATCCATTGAAGAAGGTGACTATCCACACGTTGAGAAGCAAGAGATGAAGGAATGGATACTCTCAATAGAGGAGATGACTCATTGGGAGGATGAGTATGTCAAACCTAAACCAATTAGTTTGTCCTCTCCTACCCATAATCTCATTCCCATTCAATATTTTGAAACCATCCCCTTATGGATCTCCTCCTACACCTTTAACCTTGATTATGTCATGCCCTCTCTTGTGAAACCACCCTCTCCTATACCCATTAAAAAAGAAGAAAAGGTGGTTGTTCCCTACACATTTACATCTTGGAAATCGGTTCAGAAAGGCATAAAGAAGAAGGAAGATGTGTTAGTCCTGGTGGTCTAAGAACCAATTCAAGAGAAGGAGTTAGTGGTCAAATAGAATAAAAAAGAGGTGTTAGCTCAGCTTAATGAGATTTCCCTACAAGAGTTCCAAGACTCTTTTTCCCTCCCTAAAGAGCCACCAAAGAGACCACTCAAGATACCTAGTTGGAAAGATACTCTCTTAAGCTGAAATCAAGGTAAACTTATTCACCCTCCCACCATCTCCCTCTTGGAGAAAGAACATGTTTTACACAGGATAGAGGAAGAGTTTATAGTCTCAAGTGAGTCTCAAAAAGATGAGGTAAGTGTGTATGAGGAAGAAATATTGATAGGCATCCCACTTCATTTAGAGGAGGAGAAATTAGGTTTGGACCAACCTTTTGGGCATGGATTTGACACTAATGAATTAGAGATTGAAGGGGACAATCCTCAAGCTGAATATAGGGAAGACATTAAATGGACTATTGATTGTCTATTCTACATAATTGAAAAATAAGATCAAAGCTAGGTACTAGAGGTTATTACACTTCAAAATGAGGTGTAAATTGAAGATAACCCTGATATGTTAGAGCTAGAGAAAGGCAAATCATACCTTGAGAAAGACAAGTGTGATGTTTTGGACCTTGGTTGGTCAAATCAACCCTCATTTGTAGTTGAAAAACAAGATGAAATATTGAGTGAGGTTTATGAAGGAGACATCTCAAGTGCTCAAGTGATACAATTTGAGAAACATACCAATTAAGAACTTGAAGAGTTGTGGCAGTGGTTCAATGCCATAACCAAAGAGTTTGAGGAGGTTAATATACATGTCCTTTCAAAAAACTATGAGCATGTTGTTTTAAGCATGATCAACCCTAATTTGTATAAGAATAAGGTGAAAGAATATGGTATTTTTAAGACACCAAGTTGATATATAGTATTAACTATCCCAAATCACATTGAGACCTTATCCCAAGACATTTTTCACATTGAATATCATCATGAGATCAGTTTTGAGTCATCTCCAAAGTACTTCTACATTCGAGACATGTTTGTTCCAGTTGAACCTCATGAGAGGCATGATTTAACAAGCATAGTGTCTTTCATCATGCTCCTATTCGTGAAGGGAGTGATCCAAGAACCTTTCCTTTTTATCCAAGAGGAGGGTAAATCTTCAGGTTAGTTGTATTTAGTAGCCAATTTGTTTACTTTCTCTAAGTGCCTTTAACACAATTTGTTTGTATAATTGATTTTCTTTGTTGTGTGTTTTAGAGGTAGAAGTTTGTTATAAATTTTTAAAGTTGTTTCATAAGATGGAATCAGTGCAAATAAAATTCAAATCAATTGGTTGGATATATTGAGAGACTCCCTTGCCCAATGGATATATGAGGCACAAGTCTTTTGGCTAGCAGGCTAGCTAACCTAGTAGACTCACCAAGATTATTGACCATTTTTGGCATCCTTAGACCAAAGGTCAACACCCATAACTTCAATTTTTTTCTCTTGAGGCATATTCCCTCCTAAACCATCATAATGAGATCATCAAGTTGAAGTTAGAATGCAAGAACACTCATTGGCAAGCCTAGAGGCCAAGAAGGCTAAGGTGTAGGGAAAAATATCTGTGTCTTATCAAATGGAAACCAATGGATAGATAAAATGTTATTTAAATGGTTAATAATACTTAATATCATGAGATAATGACATTAAATACTCCACTGAACCCTCAAGGAAGAATTTTTGTGTTTTGACCCCCTAAACCATGCTTTTTTTCAAGCTTCATGCCATAGCTACTTCAAGGTTTGCATATGATCACAAGGTTTCAGGGTATAAAATTTGGTATGGGACATAATGGAAGTTTCCCCAAGGTGAATCAAATTTGTCCCAAGAGTTTTCATACATTTAAATTATAAAAAATCCATTTTTTAGTTTTCTAGGCCTAGAGATCTAAGAGAGCCTAGAATGCCAGAAGAGAAGGGGGTGAAAGCAATACTTTAATTAGGAGTTAGGAACTTAAATTTTTAGGATATTTGGGGGCATGGGTGATAAAAAAAAAATGTATCTTAGTTTATCTAGTTCACCCCTAGAACTCAAGAACCATCATAAAAGCAAAAATAGGGCAGCAAGTTGGCACTTTTTTATTATTTTTTGTTTGAGAGAATGGTGATGTTTTTATAAATTTTTAAAAAACTTATAGGTATTAAAAACTTATACCTATCCAATGAATCCAAAATGAGAGTTTGGTGAGGCCTAGAACTCATTTTAAACCCCCGATCCAAAATAGGGTCTCAGAAAGAGCATGAGAGAGCTAATATGGAGCTTCAAGAAGAAAATGGATGTTTTAGGTGAATGATGCATTTGAAAACATGTTGGGATGATTTAAAAAAATTAATAAATCTTATAAAAATTCTCATATGGTCCAAATAATGTCAGAGGAGGGTTATCAAAGAGAAATTTCAAGTTCTCATGTCTCCATTAATGGAGTTTTTGCTCGAAACTAGGTCTTAAAGTGAGAATTGTAGGGGTCAAAGGGGACATTTATAGGATGTAATGTGATAAATATTATCCCTAAGATACATTATAATGATTTAAATATGTTTATCAGGTCAAGAGAGGCTCAATTTAGCCCAATTTAGCATAAAGACACACCTAGACCTACTAGGCCTAAAAGGTGGCAAATATTATCACGTTGTTTCAGGGAGCTTCTAAGGGTCTCAGAGGATGAGATTAGTATTGATGAAAGGGTATGGCCCACATAAATATTATTTATTATTTATTTGGAGTTTTAAAGCCCCAAGGCCATGAAAACTCAGGCAACCATTGATAACCTTGAAGAAATTAGTATTTTTAGAGCACCTACAGGTGGTTTCAAGTTCTCAAATTTGGTACATATGATCATCATGAGTGGATATTTATATAAATAATATTTTTTAGGATAATATAATATGGAAACCACTTTATTTTTTGTATCAAACCTAATGCAATCATAATCAATCATGTACGTAGGCATCCCACTAACAAATTTGGAGAAAAATTCATCTAACGGTCTCTAAAGGCGATATCCAACAATGAAAATTGGTAAGAATGATTTTAATGAGTGGTTATAAGAATAAATAAATGTATTTTTTCCACATACATAAGGGACATATCCACTATTTTGTCACAATCATATGCTTATCTGTTGATAACCACCATTGGAGCTCGGAAGATATTTGAAAAAATATAGGTATAAAAAAAGTTTTTTGACTTTTTGGGAGTGTTTTAAGGTATTTTAAAGTATTATTAGAGTGTCTAAACTCTTGGTTTCATATAAGGATGAACTTGAGGGCTAGCTTAAGCATGCAAAACACAAGCCTCTATGCATAAGTCTGAATCTTTTGCTAGTTTCAATTTTTTTTGAAGTATCATATGCTTGATGGATTTTTTTAAGGTCTTATAAATGTTTTTTAAATAAAATTAAGGAAATGGATAAGTCTTATTGGTCTCCCAAGGAGAAATTTGAACTTTTCAAGTCTTGACACCCAGTTTGAGCCCCTCTTCAGAAGCTCATATCTTTCACTACATAAGGAGTTGGGTTGAATGATTTTAGTATGTTTTGAGTACCCATATTTACTTGAAATTATTTTTGAATTAATGTTATTTAATATTTTTATATTTATGAAAAATCATTAAGAACAAAAAGTGCTAAAAAAACCCTTCAAAATCCTCTCTAGTGGATCAATTAGCTCCAAGCTTCTTCAAATGAATTATTATGCAATAATTTCACATTGAATACATCTAAAATCATGAAATAGATCTTATAATCATATGTTTGGTATATTTTGAGAGAGAATTTGGTACGTATGGGCTATTTTGAGGCTCTTTTTGCAAGCTTTTCAAAGGTGTTCCAAAGGAGTATATGTTTAAATGTTTTGTATAGACTATCCTACACCTAAAATGTCATCCAATGGTATTATATGATCTCCTTCAATCCATCATTTCCTGTTAGCACTCAAAAAATTGAGTTTTGGGCCTTTGAATAAAAAATTGTAGGTTTGGCCTCCATTAATGGAGCCTTGAGAAAAGTTACAGGTGTATTAATGGACATGAATGAGCCAAAGATATAATAATACCTCCTAAAAATACATATTAAAGTCTTTGGAGACTCTAACAAGATTCTAGCTCATAGGCAAGCTTCAGGGTAAAGGATCTCATGGTGGCCTAAGCTCTCAAGGGGTCTCCAATGGTGGAGTGTAAGATAAAGGAAATGTTTTGAAGGTATAATGGTGTCCAAAGGAGGAAAAGGGATACATGTCAACATGAAATTATACTCAATTCACTTTATTTTCTCCCAAGTAAAATATGTTATCTTCACTAGCCACTAGTGGTCAAGGGTGACTTTTAAAAGATGTTAATGGTTAAGGCTAACTTATAAAAGATGTTAATGGTCAAGGGTAACTTATAAAAAGATGTTAATGGTCAAGGGTAACTTATAAAAGATGCTAATGGTCAAGTATGGTGTGATATGAAAGTGGGGAGAGTTGAGAGGAGTTAGATATATGTTCTATGGGATTGAAGACTTTTGTCCAAGTGATGAGAGAATGACATCATTAAGTCAAGTTAAAATTAGAACATAAAGTGCTCTAATGTGCAAACTTAAGATTTTTAAAGCATTTTGATGCAAAAATGTGCAAGTGAAAGCCAAATTTAGGAGATAAATCATGGAAAGAGGAGCCCCATATCTCTTCCTACATTGGTATGTGTAGTGTGAACACTTGCAAGTGGATTCAAGTCTTTTTGGAACCCTTCTACCCCTCTCCTTCTCTCCTTTTCTATTTAAGAACTTTCATTTCTTGTTCAGAGGCATGCTTCATGATTTAGCAAGGGGAAACTCTACCAAGTTTTTTAATGAGACAACCTATTGAAGTTAATGATATTGATTACCTTCTACTATGCTTTCATCTTTGTGTATATTATGGTTTGTTTGATGAGGATCATGTGGTCAGAGTTTTCCCCTTGATTTTTGTCCTTTCCCTTCACCTTTGTGCATGATAGATTTGATTTTTTAGGTATTGAGTCATGTTTATCAGTCATAAGTCTGATTTATGATGTGAATTAGTCCATTCCTTCATATTCTATCCCATTTATACAAGCTTTTTGAATAATTACTTATGCAAACTCAACTAGTGTTAGGGTTGTGTGAGTGGTAGATATTTTGGATTTAATTGTGTGTGTTTTAATGCAATTGGAGTATCATTATATGGTGTATCAAATTTATTTATGTTTTAATTTCTTATTTTTACCTTTCTAAACCCTTTCCCAAGTCTTATAATTAGCTTAATAAGAGCTTAAATGATACACCTAGGGAGTTGGCCCATAACCCAGAGGTTCAACCCCATAATAGGATACCCATAGCCTGAGGTTGTTCCCATTTTGTATATTAGTTTAAAAGAGATTAAATAACTATATTTAAGGGTTAAATTATATGCTAAAACATGTCCCTTAGAGGGAAAGCTCTCGATTGGTATAGGACTTTGCCCGATAGATGCATCACATCATTGGATGATTTTGGAGTGTTATTGACTTCTAGTTTTGAAGATGAAAGTGACCATACCTCTCTCGTACGTCAGATTAATGTGATCAAAAGAGGCTCAAAGGAAATAATTCATGAATTAAATGAGAGGTTTCAAAATACTTGGTATATATTGCGTCCTCCTATGAGGCTACTTGCTAGTTTTGTGTTCCCTACCTACTTGAGAGCCATTGATACTGAAATTGCTATCATGCTTCAATCCATGGGTGGTTCCACTCTTCTTGAATCATATGAAATTGATATAAAAAATTAAAATGGTCTCAGTCAAGATGAAATGCTACCTCCTAAGGTTTTTATGACTCCATTGTCTCATACTTCTTCTAATACTCCAAGTATGGCCCAAGTTTCCAATGCTAATACCAAGACTATAACTGCTCCCAAAAAGGAAGATAATGCTAGAGATAAAGATGTAAAAATTTAAATGTTAAGAGATAAAATTAGGAAAGAGAGAATGAAAAATGGTTCCTATCAAAATATTTATCTTTATCAACAACAATATGGTTAGTAATATGTAAGAGGAAGAGGTCAATGGCAACCTAACTCCAACAGGGCTACCAATGTGTATAATCCTAATCCCACCACCAATGCAAGAGAGGTGGTATTGGTTCATAGTAACTTGGTGCAAGGAGAAGATTAGAAATAAGGAAAATTTAAGGATTTTAATGAAAATGGATAACAATCTCTTATTTTTCAAGGGGGATTCACTCCTCTCCTATCAGCTGAAGATGAAGTCATGATGCAAGTAAATGAAAGTTGGTAGCCTCATGGAGAAAGTTTCACCAACCTTTTGGTGGAAGACACTTTTATAATAAATTAAGGCACATATATTGTAGAAAATAAAAGGACCAATAGGAAGGCTTTAGGAGGTGACAATAACATGCCTACAAGCTCATCCAATTCTCTTCCAAGGTAGTAAAGCATGATCGGAAGCATGGTAGTTCCAAAAGCTCCTACACCTCTTTCAAGTCAAAAAATTAGAAAGTATGATCAAGGTTTATCTATTCCTCAAGTTTAAACAACTTCCTTACCTCCAAGGACTAAATAAAAGGTGAATAATAATGCCTTAAACATAGTGTATTCTTTGAAAAGTTCCAAAGCACCAATATATTTGTGGGATGTCCTCCACATGCCATGCCAAAAAGAGTTTTTTACAAAAGTAGCTATCCAATATTCCCACTAGTCCTTTACCTTCAATTCAAATTCATAATCATGTTTTCATTTAAAATTCCCCAAACACCATTATTTAGCCATATATTAGAGCTCAGAAACCTCCACCATCCTACCTCACTCTCATAGTTGGTGAGAAATTGGTCCTCAATTGCATAATTGATAGTGGAGCCTCTACTTCAGTCATGCCCAAAGTTGTAGCTAATAATTTGGGCCTAAAATATGAGACTCATATCAAATTATTTCTCAAATTAGATGGTACACCTTATAAAATAATATGGATGATAAAAAATTTGAAGGTTTTCTTGCATGATTATCCTAGTTTTCCTATCTTTCAAGGCATAGTTGTTGTTGACCTTCCAACTCACTTTTCAATGTATATTTCAAGAGACTTTACAGCCAAGATAGGCAATTATCTCTCAACAGATTTTTACTTCTTGGACTTTAGGACAAGGTATGGAACCAAGTTGAACATAAGAACTCAAACTCTTGTAAGGTTTCACATTGAGCCCTACATTGAAACCAGTTCTAACTTAAATTATGTTGCCCATGAGAAAGAGGAGCCTAATGTGGATGATAGAGCCTATAAACTTGAAGAAATTTATGATTTATTATTAGATGAGTATGGTGTAGATGCATATGAGCATTATCCTTGTGCTTAATTCGACCAAACTAGCATTGGGGCTTATATCATGCATGAAGAGCCATTTGAAGGAGCTAAGGTAAGTGTCAAACATTCACAAGCTATTAAAGGTAACTATATGATTCATGAGTATGGTGATAATAAGTTGAAGAACTTAATTGAGAACCATAGTGGAAGGAATGATGTATTTATCCCTTTTATTGATAAATATGCTCTTAATGATGACACTCATGAAGAAAATGAGAATGACTTATGGCAAAGGTTTGATGTCATATGTCAAGAATTTGACAGTTTGGGTAAATATCATTTTCTCCCAAGAGATTTAATATCTAATGTTGTAATTGATAATGATACTAATTATATTTTTTTAAAGTTTCCTCTAAAACATGAAGGTGAATGTCTTTCTACTGATCAAGGACTTGCAGTCATGAAAGATATTGATGTTGTTTCTGCTCAAGGAGTTGTGAACATAGAGAATGAGGTCAAGGCAAAATTTTTTATGCCTCAAGGATAGTAAATATCTCCATCATATGTTGAGATATAATCAAAGGTGTTGGATCATAAAAATGAGGAGATTTATACTTCAAAACATCAACTACATGATGTCCTAGAAGAGCATAAATATGAGACATCTACCATACACTCTAATCTACATTTTTTTGGAGAGCATACAATGGATATTAAAGAGATCATATTAGTTTGAGCCCCAGTCAAGGTTATTATATAATAATAAATATCACTCATAAATTTTTAAAATAATCCACTTCTAGGCATAATAATATCCAAAAGTGATAGGCTTCTTAACCATACACATATGTTGCTACGCCTCTAACCTATCACATGTATGAGGATAGTATTAGCTGAATTATGGATTAATTATCCCTATTTTACATTATATTGCATTTATCTATGCTTTATTTTTATTAGTAGGTCGGCTTATGGAGTAACCATGGCCTAGATAGACTATATATAGGAGGTAGTGGGTAGTCATTTATCATCATATTGTGAATTCTGCTCTTATTGAAGCTTGTGGAGGTTTCCCCCTTGAAGTGGCTTATCTATTATCATATATTTGGATATATTTCAGTTATATTTGGATATAATTCTGTTGTTATACTTAATTCTTGAAGTAATTTCATTACAAGTGGTATCAGAGCTACAATTTGGGCAATCTTGTGGGTGAAACACTAAATTTTTAAATTTTGTGATATATAAAAAATGGTTGTGAATTCATCTTCAAAAGTTTTATTGGAGGTGATAAATAATCAAATTAAGCTTCTCTTAAAATTTCAGCTCATTTGGATTTGTTTTAAAAAAGTTATCACTATTTTATGGTTTTTTATAAAATTGCTCTATAGTGCACAATTTAAAGAATTTATCTGAGTTATTTACATTTTTGGAAATATTAGAAAAATTTGGAGATGGTATATTCTTTGTATATTTTTATTTGAGTCTGACATAATTCCAAAATCGCTTGGTCAAAGTTGGGTCAAAAGTGCCAATAAGGGTCGACATCGTAAAACCCTTTTATGGCAGGTCCACAAACTCAAGGCCGAGAGAAGGGTGCTGAAACTCCAGGTAAAACTCGTAACAAGGAAGATATGGAGTTAGAAGGGGGATGTAATAGACCCTTTGTACTAGGGTTTTCTAACATAGATCATAAAGTAAGCCAGCTTGACTATAGTGTGCAAGGCATTCAGAGTGAGGTGCAAGACATACAATCTAATATGTAATCCATACAATATAGTTTGGGAGATATCATGACGTATTTTAACATTAATCAGTCAAATCATCAAGCTAAATCTATTTCATAAACCCACCAGGGTGGTTTTCCTAACCAGTCTACTTCAAATCCAACTCCATGGCCATAGAGGAACCTATTACCAAAGGTGGATATGCGCAAATTTGATGGAAAAGATCCACTCAATTGGCTCAACCAAATGGAGATTTTTTTGACCTACATTAGATGCGAAGTGGATAGAAGGTTACCATGGCATCCTTGTATCTTGAACCTAATCAATTCATTTGGTATCGATGGTTGTGTGCTCAAAAGAAAAAAATGACTCTCAATGTCACCTGGTCAATTTTTATAGAGGAGCTACAATTACACTATGGCAATAGTGTGATAGAGAATTAATTCAACCAATTGGAAAAATTGTGACAAAATAGCTCCATCAAGGATTATATTCATCATTTTTAGAACCTATCCTTACGAGTGGAGACAATTTTTGAAGCAAACTTGAATGACCTATTTTTGGGTGGACTCAAGGACCAAATTAAACATGAGGTACACATGTTTAATCCACTTAATATTTTTGATTCTATTATCCTAGCATGTAGAGCTGAGGAAAAATTCATAGCCAACAAGAAGCAGCCATTCACTCACTTCAAAGATCATAGCATATCGTCACCAACATTTCCTCCACCTACTAGATTGACCCCTCAGCAAATTGAAGAGAAGTGTGTAAAAGAATTATGTTTTGGTTGTGATAGCAAGTGGATTAAAGGACATAGATGTGATGAGAAGAAGTTATTCTACATTAAGGGACCAAATGAAGATGAAGAAGCAGAGGATGCCTCCAATGATGATGAGGAAGATATATAGGAGGTACTTGAAGATTCTCAACCTACAATCTCTTGTCATGCACTTGCAGGTATTAGCACTCCACAAACTTTTAAGATGGTGGGTTTCCTCAAGAAATAGAAGGTGACAGTGTTGATTGATTCAGGGAGCACACATAACTTTATAAACCATAAGTTGGCCACTTGATTGAACTATTTCATCTACCCAACACCAAAATTTCAGGTCATGATTGCAGATGGTGGCACAATTAATTGTTCAGGAAAATGCCACAGTATTAAGCTTACTATGGGTGGGTACAATCTCGAGTCTCCTATGTTTGCTATTCCCATGGGTAACACAGACATTGTTTTGGGAGTCCAATGGCTCACAACCCTAGGTACCATTGAGATGAACTTCCAAGAACTATTCATGCACTTTCATTCTGAAGGTAAGAAAATTGAACTACATGGATTACATGCAAAATCTCCACAATTGATTAATTCACATCAGATGACCAAGATGCTAAAAAAGGGGCCAGAGGGAATTATTTCACGATTATTCTTCATAGAAGTTCAACCCACACAAGTATCTACACATCCTGATCTACAAATAATTCTTGAAGACCACTCATTTATTTTTGGGGCCATGCCAAAAGGACTACCACCAAAAAGAGAACATGATCATGCCATTCAACTAATTCTAGGTAGTTAACCACCAAATATCAGACCATATAGATATCTATATGCACAAAAGACTGAAATTGAAAAGATGGTCCATGAGATGCTAGAGGCAAGGATCATCAAACATAGCCAAAGTGCATATTCATCACTAGTGGTCATAGTGCAGAAGAAGGATGACACATGGAGGATGTGCCCAGATTATAGGGAACTCAACAAGTACACCATCAAAGATAAGTTTCCTATTCTAGTAATTGATGATTTACTTGATGAGTTGCATGGTGCTAATTATTTCACAAAATTGGATCTTCGCTCAGGGTACCATCAAATTAGAATCAAGGATGAAAATGTTCATAAAACTACTTTTAGAACACATGAGGGCCATTATGAGTTTTTGGTAATGCCCTTTGGTCTTAAAAATGCACCATCTACTTTTTAGAGCTTGATGAACACTATTTTTAGGCCTTTTTTCAAGGAAGTTTGTGCTAGTTTTCTTTGATGACATATTGATTTATAGTCAGACATGGGAAGCACATCTGCAACATGTGAAATAGGTGTTGATAGTTTTGGAGAAGCACCAACTTTATGCGAATCCATCTAAATGTGCTTTTGGAGTACAGGAGGTAGAGTACCTCGGTCACATTATTTCCCATGAAGGGGTAAAAGTTGATCCCCAAAAGGTCAAAGTGATAATGGAATGGCCCATGCCAAAAACTCTCAAAAACCTTTGAGGGTTCCTTGGACTAACATGTTACTATAGAATATTTGTGAAAGGTTATGGCAGCATAGTAGCTCCACTCACTGCATTTCTAAAGAAGGATGCTTTCCATTGGAATGATGATGCCACCAAAGCATTTGAGAAACTAAAAGTAACTATGTTCACCACTCCAATTTTGTCTACTCCAGACTTCTCACAAACATTCACTGTTGAATGTGATGCTTCTGGGTCTGGATTGGGGGAAATATTAATGCAGGAAGGAAGACCCATTGCATTTGAAAGTCATCAATTCAAAGGTAAGAATATACAAAAACCTATCTATGAGAAATAAATGATGGCTATTCTTCATGCAGTTAAACAATGGAGGCCTTATCTGATGGGTAGACACTTTAAGGTGAAAACGGATCATGATAGTCTCAAATACTTTTTGGAGCAAAGATTATCATCTGAGGAACAACAAAAATTGTTAACCAAAATGTTGGGTTATGATTTTGAAATCATCTACAAGAAGGGTAAAGATAATGTAGTAGCAGATGCACTATCCAGACGGGATGCATCCACAGAAGCATTACTTTGTGCAATGTCCATATTGCAAGCAGATTGGGTGGATGAAGCTAGGTTAGAATGGGAGCAAGACAAGGATATATAGGTTTTGATTCAGAATCTCCAGCAAGGTAATTTATCCTCTAAAAAATTTTAATAGAAAGGTAATGTCCTATGGTATAAGGGTAGGTTATACTTGTGCAAAAATTTAGAGCTTAAGCATAAGATTATTGTAGAGTTACATGCATCTCCAATTGGGGGACACTCAGGATTCTTGAAAACTTATCACAGAATTAAGAAAGAATTATTTTGGGAAGGACTCAAGGGAGATGTACAAAAGTTTGTGGAAGAATGCTTGATATGCCAACAGAATAAAGGTGAAATAGTTAAGACCCCAGGTTTGTTACAACCATTAGCAATTTCTAGTCAAAGGTGGGAGGAGGTTTCCATGGATTTCATCACTGGGTTGCCTTTTTCTAAAGGTAAGAATGCTATTTTGGTCATTGTGGATAGGCTTACAAAATATGCCCATTTTTGTGCTCTCTCACACCCATTTTCAGCAAGTACAGTAGCACCTATTTTTATGGAAGCAGTTCTCAAACTACATGGAACCCCAAAAATAATTGTAAGTGATCATGATCCTATTTTCACTAGTAATTTTTGGACTGAACTATTTTCTTGTTTGGGTACTTAGCTAGCTCATATCTCATCTTACCACCCCCAATTTGATGGACAAACTGAAGTGGTTAACAAATGTTTAGAGGGGTATCTCTATTGTTTCGTATCAGATAAACAAGAACATTGGGTTAAATGGCTACCACTTGTAGAATGGTGGTATAACACATCTTTCCATACCTCTTCTAAAATGTCTCCATTTCTATCACTATATAGTTACCATCCACCTTGCATCACTTCTTCATTAAAGGTGCACACCAAGGTTCGAGATGTGGAAGAGCACATTCAACATCAACAAGAGGTTTTGGCTAGTTTGAGAGAGAATTTGGACTTGGCACAAAATAGGATGAAGCAACAAGCAGATCAACATCATAGTGAGCAAAATTTTGAGGTGGGTGACTGGGTATTTGTTCGTTTGTAGCCTTACAAGCAGATGTCCTTGAAGCAATAGAAAAAGGACAACAAACTTGCTCCTAAGTATTATGGCCCTTATTAGGTTCTACAAAAAATTGTAAGTGTGGCTTACAAGCTCAAGTTACCTCATTCATCTCACATACACCCAATATTTCATGTTTCTTGTTTGAAGGTCATTAGACAGAAAGTTTCTGCTCTTACATATGCAAATAATTGGTGATGAGCATACTCCTCATGCTAGGATGCCTTCATGTAGTGAAAAAGATGCAAGGGGGACTATTTTTGATCCTAGTTGATGTATTATTAAAGGTTTCACCTCAAGAGTGAGGTTTTTTAAATATTAGAATAGGTGTGTGTTTTTTCTTTCAGTTGTGTTGTGTTCCATACGTAATCTAGTTGAACACATGTGTGTTTCTTTTGAGTGTGTCTTGTCTTGTGTGTCTTTCATTTGGTTTTGTGTGTTTTAAAAGGATATTTGTGTGTCAATATGGTGTATATTTGAATCCATATCAAAATGGATAGGATGAGTCAATTGGTCATGGCATAATAGGCATACCACCCCCAAGAAATCGCCAAGAATGTTGACCATTCTTGACCACAAGTTAAGAATGAGTCAACAAAATCACCATCAACCCAACATTAAACCTCTACAAACATAACCACCACTACCTCAACCAAACCAATAAACACATCCACATCTCAAACTTCAAACAAACCAACCAAACCAACTCCTTCAAAAATAAACAAAACAAGCCCCACTACCCTTTTAAAACCTATCAAAAACCTAGGTGTCTTTCCAACTCAAAATCTCACCCATCCTCCCTTAAAATTAGAGTCTACCCCACCTAAAAATTAAAAATACAAACCAATAATAAATAATTAACCACCTAGGATTCAGATACCTAAAACCATTTCACCTCCCATTTTAACTTTACCATCCATCCTAGGGCCACACCCCTCATCTATTATAGGTCCTCACCTTTCCATCTTGATAAAAAAGTCAAGCCCTCCAACAAAGAAAATTCAATTCCAACCTCATCTTATAGCCACACCTCACCCATACATACCAAACCCTCAACCTCAAAACCATCTACCAAAAGTATTGCACAAACTCAAGCTCTACTCATTAATCCTACCCCTAAAAAGGTACCAACCCCAAAAATCAAAACCAAGACTTCCTCTGCCTTACCACCATTGATAGAGTCATATTATACCATATTATAAAATTTACTACAAACTTAATACATAACCTTACCTCCCATCAAAAAGTTCAACCCTCTTAGCCCAAAACTAGTTTGGTTTAATGATAACTTAATCTGCGCATACCATTAGACACTTGGACATGACATAGAAAATTATAAATCTCTTCAAGACATAATCCAAAAACTATGTGATGTAGATGATATTTTGATAGAGTAAATTCCTCTTATTCCACCTATAAGACAAAAACCTAAAACTACCTCCCCACATGAACCTATCTCCAAACTCTCATCTAAGAGTACGGAGGAACCAAAACAATCTACTAGCCCACATACATTCCAAATTGACACCATTCATGTGGTCCCTTAATAATAAAGCCAAAAATATAAAGGGAAAGCCAAAGTATCCATCCCTTGGATGTATCCTTCTTCTATGAAAGCACCCCAATCACCCTCATCAATACCCAAGATTTTTATCTTGGGTAAACCCCAATCTGACCCATCTAGACTAATACATAGGTCAATTATTAAACAAATTCACCAAACCTATATGAAGATTACCTTATATGACTTGATCCAAACCTTGCACTATAACTATAAATGTATGATGGAAGCTTTAAAATTAATTGAGGTTCAACCTAAACGTCCTCAACCACTAACATCCCTTGTTGGATCCCTCTAACTATCAACCCTCACCACCCACATAAATAAAACCTAGATCAAAAGGGTTATGATCAATGGGGGTGATAGCATCAATATCATTTCATCTCATGAATACGATCAACTTCAGCATCTTGAGAACATCATGTCTGAAACTACTGCCATACTCCGATCTTTTAATGACATAATGATAACTACCTTAGGGATGCTTATATTTCATATACGTTTAGGCCCTAGAACTCTCCCCAAGGTCTTATACATTATAGAAAGGGAGTTTTAATAAATTTTATTGCTTTGATGCCTTTGGATCCAAACCATGGGTTATATATCATCAACTTTGCATAGGTGCCTTAAGTTTGAACACAAGGGTCAAGTTCATGTCATTCTAGCTGACCTTAGTCCATTCAAGTCATGCAACATGACTTACCAACCCAATTATTTTCTCATTCCATTAAAAGATGCATCCCATTCATTCTCCATCAACCAATCTTCTACAAGATCGACCATACCTTCTTCCTAAATCCGTATGAAAGACCCCTTGGAATCCATATTCTAACATATTTCACTCAAAAAATATCACCTATTGACTCTAGATACTCTTCCTACTCCTCAACAGTATGGAAATCTTGATCAACATCTTATTTATGATTATAACATTGGAACACTCATCCCTTTTGGTCTTCCTAACTACCACACCAACTTTATCTATAGGGGACTTAATCAACCACCTTTGGCTTCTAATGCCTCATATTTTGTTAAACCATTTAGATCTAATTTTTATTTCTTGGATAAACTAGAGTTTTCCCAAACATACCTTCATTAGTGTGCTTGGAAAGGATTTAGTTTAGGCTACTATAACATGGACCACATGAACTTCTCTCATGTAAAACTCAAAAGCCTCATGAATGACATGATCTTGGATTTATGTAATTAGAAGAACCAACTGACCCACCTTCCATTGCAATTATTGAGGAAGAAACCCCATCCTTACCAACCCCTTCTTATTCGAAATATGATGATATTGATTCCATCCCTCCTCACATTTTTTTGATAAATATGATTAGTTTGGAACCCATGACCCATCAAACTAATGGTGAAACTAGATTCACTCCTCTAACTCATCCTAAGATGGTGGAAGATGATTTTCCTAGCATTAATATTGTAAAGTGTTAGGATGATGATTCCCTTCTCACCTATCTTGGAATTGAATATTATTCTCTTCACAAATCCCTTCCTCTTGAGACATCGACCATGTTAAATGAAGATACCATTGATATCAACTTGGGAACTCAGGATAACCCCTGCATAATCAAAATTGGCCAATCTTTAGATTCTTAGAAGCATCAAGATTTCCCTTATTTTCTACATGATTATAACATAGAATTTTCTTGGTCTTACAGTGATATGCCTGGAATCTATCCTTCTGTAGTCATCTATAACATCATAACCAACCTTGATGCCAAGCCTATTAGGCAAAAAATTTGAAGGATGTACCCTCACATTACCCTTATTATTAAATAAGAGCTTCAAATTCTCTTATCTATCAACTTCATCCAACCCATTGACTATCCATAATGGGTCCCGAATGTCATTCCTATCACTAAAGCACTAGGGTGACTTCATATTTGTATGGATTTTTTAGTGACCTCAACCTTGCTTGTCCAAATGATGACCTTACTTTACCAAGTATAGATGTTATCTCTTATGTAAGTATTCTTAGGATATAACCAAATCTTAATTTCCCCATAAGATTAACATAAAACTACCTTCATCATCCCTTGGGGAACCTTTTGCTATAGGGTCATGCCTTTTGAGTTAAAAAATGTTGGTGTGACCTATTAGCATGCCATGACCTACATATTTCATGACCTCATCCATAATACTATGTAATATTATGTAGATTACCTCCTTGTTAAGTCCAAATGTCATAAAGACCATTTTGTAATCCTTAAAGTCATCTTCGAATGCCTTATTCACTTCCATGTTTGCCTCAACCCAAAGAAATGCATCTTTTGGGTCTTATCAGGTAAACTCCTTGGCTTTATCATTTATTTTCACAAGATATAAGTTGATCCTAATAAAGTCAAAGCAATACTAGACATGCCTCATCCAACTAAACTTAAACAACTCCATAGTTTTCAAGGGAAGATTCAGTCCATTCATTGTTTTATCTCTCAATTATCTGATATATGTTAGCCCTTTCATCACCTCCTTAAGAAGGAAATTTTGAATCACTCAAAGAGTACCTTCTCTGTCAACCTATTCTTTTCCTTCTAAAAGAGGACCAACCCTTCTATCTCTACATCTCCACCATAGACTATTCCTTAGGAGCCATGCTCATGCATCATGATGATCAACATAAGGAGTAGGTAGTTTAATATATAAGTCAAAATATTTTAGAGTATGAGACTCATTATACCCATACTGATAAATTATACATCACCTTGGTCTTCATAGCTTCTAAGCTTCATCACTTCTCCTTAACCACAAAACCGTCATCATCATAAATACTAACCCCTCAAGTACATGCATTCTAAGCCATATCAAAATCAATGTATGGATATATGGTTCATGATTTTAGATGAGTTCACTCTTGAATTCATTTAACAAAAGTTATTCAAAGGGCAAATCATTATCAATAAATTGGTCAAATCCCCTTTAACTGATAAATAATCTTCTAACCATGAGTTTCTCGATGAATCCATCACAATTCTCTCTCAATAAGACATTGCTTATCATATGACCAGGTTCTTTAATGGATAAAAATTTCAACATGGTGAGGTTTCTTGAATCATCCATATGCCCATTTAAGGTGAGCCTTTTCCCTTGTCCTTCAAACTTGACTTTGATTGTACCAATAACATGGTTGAGTATGAGGCCCTAGTTTTAGGTCTCCAAACAACTTTGTCCTTTGGAGTAAAATCGACCAACATTTTTGGAAATTCCCAACTTGTGGTCAACCAAATCAATGGTTCCTTCCAATGTAAAAATTATGTTATATAGAAATAAAAATAACTAGTAGATGTACTATTAACATCATTTGATCATTACCTTATCCAAGCCACACCACATTCGACAAACAAGTTTGATAATACCATGGCTTCTCTTACTTCTCAAATATAATTTTCACCTTTAGATTCAAAAATATTTGTCACTATTCATAGAATTAACTGTTAGTGTAGGTTTTTATTTTTCCCTATTATTTAATTAGGGAATATTATATATTTGTGCATACATGGAGTTTTCCTACATTCGTGGGATAGGCTAGCTTATGTGGAGATGTGTGTCATAGATGTGTCATAGGTGTCATAAGTAACTCCTTTGACTAGCTATTTCGGGTATGGGAGTTACTTCTCTATTCTTATCACCTTGTCACCACCTTTCATGGAGGAGTTACAGTCTATTCTTGGGGTGCTTTAACCACCTTTTGTGGAGTTATTTACGTGCTCTCCTATATGTATTCTTCACTTTAGGCATCTTAAGTTAATCAAATATTGGGTTTTGCTCCTATTTGTCTTTTTCAAATTATCTCTTTTAGGTTTTTCACTTTGCTTTAGCTTCTTTATGGTGTGCACCAGCTTCATCTTGTGTGATCACTTGACCATTGCATTCACGTTATTTGGACCCTGGCAACAACTCCGATATTAACCAACCCTCTAATACCAAAGTGGACCTCCCTTCCATCTACAATGTGGAGGAAACCTAACCCGATATTTGTATAAGCAAATATTTGACTACCTTACCTTAGCCATCATCCCTTCTGACCTATCTATAAATGGTAGACAAGTTTTTACATAGATTACTTCTCATTATACCATAATAGGGGGAATTCTCTACAAGTGAGGCTTTGATGGTCTCCTTTTTAGATGCCACACAATTAAAGAAACTCATGATGGGATTTATGGAGGACACTGTTAGGTTGTGGAGCTAAAAGCTTCACTGATGCTGACATGGAGGAGGTTGCAGGATGAGTTGCTGAGTGTCACGGAGACTGGCGTTTGGTTTGGCCAACTGACGTCGGCAGTATTAGACAAGGAAGCAACCGACGTCGGTCATAGATCGGCCGGCGTCGGTGACCCCAGGCGGACAGGGACCGACGTCGGTCGCTTGTGTGGTTCGACTGCGAGCTAATTACGGGCAGTTAGCTAACGAACCAAGTGTTTGCATGAAGAGAGCTATTTTTAGACTGAGAGCTGCGGATCTAATTATTGTAATTAGATGTCTAATCATTGTTTGGATGAGATCTATATAATAGACTCATGGGTGTATTGGAAAAGTTGTTCTAGTTTGAGTTGAGCAAAGTTTGCTCCTTCTGTGTGTGAAGTGAGTAAGGGTGTTCCTCCTAGTTCCCTATCAGTGCCAAGCTTGGTACTGGTTGGAGAATCATAAGGACTTGATGAGGCAAGGACAAGGGTTCTTCAGGGTGTAGAGTGATCTACATGGTAAGTAAGATCGTTGATCTACAGGTGTATGTGTGTGCAAGGTCAAGGTTCACAGGTGAGTAGAACCGTGTTTGATTTGCAGGTGTGCAGGATCATATAGACAGCAACACAACAGGGAGCAGTATCAGACAGGATCTACTTGGAGTACAGGTGTGTACTCGGATAGAGCAAAGAGGAAGGCAAGGGAGTTCCTTCCATAAGTATGGTCTGTTGAAGTGCAGGTTATTACAGGTTCATGGGAGATCTACTTGAAGTACCTTGAGTACTTGTGGAGCACGTGGAGTGCTTGTGGAGTGTGTGGAGCACTTGTGGTGTGCGTGGAGCACAGGAGGTGAACACCAACTCTGTATTTTGAGTTGGGTGTTGGGACCTGAGAGGGAGAGCTTTGGGGAGAAGAATTATTGTTCACTTGAGGTGTGGGAAACCTCTGTAAGGTGGTGGAGAAGAAGTGGCATCTTCTTTATTGTATTCTTTTCTGTATAAAGTGTTAATACAATTTGTGTATTGTCTCTCATATCTTGTGTTATTCTGAATTCTAGTTACTTGGTGAATCTGGTTAATTTCCGCATATTAAGTTGCTTGGTTTAGTAATCAATTGTGTGCTTCCGGTTTATTTCCCAACAGACACTTTAGTGGTTTAGCTATCACTAAGTGCATCCTTCACCTTGGATAATATTGGCCTACCCTTAACCAAGACTATTGTGATTATGTTAAGAAGTGTGTCAAGTGTCAACAACATGCCAAATTGCATCATGGTCATAGTCATAGCCTTCAAGTTTATAAGTATTTTTGACCCTTCTCTCAGTATAAATTATATCTAATTGGTGAAATCAACCCTCATTCTTCATAGAGACATCACTCTATAATCACCATGAAAAAATACTTCACCAAATGGGTATAAGCTATTCCCCTCATCTCAACCAAATTTGATAAAATTATTGACTTCATTAATCATCATATCATCTACTACTTTGGTGTTACTTACAAAATCATCACCAACAATGGAAAATCATTTAAAAACAAAAAAGTAAGAAATCTTTGTGATACTTTTGTATTAAGTTAAGATTATCATATCCTACCACCCATAATCTAATGGATAATTTGAAGCCTCTAAAAACAACTTAATAAAATGTCAAACATAACCCAAATATGTCATCATAACCATGTGTCATCATAAATCATCATATCCATGAATCATCACATAAGTATAACACAAGGAATCATAAATAACACCATCACATCATACATTATAACTCAAAGAAAGTGTTGAATGTACATATATAAATTTCCATGTCACTCTCAAAATAATATATACATCTCACTAAATCAACTCACAAGCTATAATAAAAGTTCATAATATATCACAAAAACTAATAATCTATAGTGTAGGGGCACTACTATCATCTAGACCCTATCCATATATATGACCTATCTGTGTACCTATAAATGATGTGCCACCACTGGGTGTATTACTTTCATGAATCCTTGACATAATCTACTCTAATATATATGTTTTGTACTAGGGCATATCTAGAAGCTTACTAAACACATCTCACTTGTAGTATCTCAACTCCTCCACTGTCATAATATATCTAGTCAATATTATAGTCTGTGGTGGTCCCATGACAGTTCTAACCCTACTTAGAGATGGTCTACTTTGTCGTCATCCTCCTGAATACCTAAGAGTATCCATCTCAACTATCACCAAGGTTAATTTCACCTATAGACTATTCCTCTCTTGAGTCATAGTGATCAACTGACCTTGTGTAGAGTCTCTCTCCTAAGTAGCGATGGATAAATGTGCCTAAAAACTATCTCTCTCTTAGGTCCTCATTGCTAGCTAGCCCCATGTTGTGTCTCTCTCTTATGTCATGGAAGTAAGCAATGCCTATAGGGAACCATATGCTACTCTCACAGTATCCATCTCTGCAATGACTATTTGAAAATTAAGTACATCCTCTTCCATCTATGCATCCTCACCCTCTTCCTCACCTTGCTCCTCACCAAGCTCCTCATCCTATCCATCATCCCTTCCAACATTAGGACCCTATCCTCCATCTCCACCAAGATTTGTAGGGTGCTATCTCTCCCATAAAATAATATAATATAGAGTCACTTTAGTATCATCCACTATTATAGGGGTTGGTATTTCCTCATATAGTGGCTCATCCTCTGATGGCTATGGTAGAGGTAGTAATGCCTCTACATCTTCTCATTAATATATTTGGAATACTCCTGGATCACCATACACTAGGTCATACTAACACCATATATGATCAAATGGTATCAAATCGATCTAATGCTACCTCCTCCCATATATCCATATGATATTCTATAGGGAAAAGGTCTATACACATAACCCCCTCCATGATGACAAACCCATATACAATATCCAAATAACCTCTCCATATATTAGAACATCTAGCGACTATCTCAACCATAATAAATATCATACTACCCCATCTACTTGTGGTAGCTCCATATCTGACCTCCACCTCATGAAGACAACTTAGAATCATGCATGGTGTCATATCATCCATGATAGTCCAATAGGTCACAAAATAGTGAGATGCTCATAATCCCAATAGTGTAGTAAGAAACATACAATCATACCATATCATTTATGCACTCTATAGCCCCATAACTCTTGATAAACTTGTACCAAAAGTGTTGGTGCCCATGTATACACTATCTGATCCTTGTTCATCTCCATTAGGACACCAGTTAGAATCCAAGGATACCTCCCACCATTAGAGTCTAGTAATGCATAAAAAGTGACTGCTATCATCAACATAGTCATTAGTCTGCTCCTCTCTATGTCTAATCGATAAAGGTCCTCAAAGTATAAACCCCCATCGTGGTACTATGCATCTAGTGCATCCTCCCAATATAATTGGTCCATATATGAGTCAAGCTCATCACCATGAATTGGATCCACTACTCTACCATGTACAAGAAGCCTCAAGATCTTAGAGACATCCTCTAATGTGATGGTCAACTCTTTTTTTAGTGGCCAAAATGTGTTGGTCATTAGGTCCCATCTCTTGATGAGGGCTTCCAACATCCTTGCATCATGGGCCACATGTCAATAGTCTTGCATACGACCTAGACCTACCACCATTATGTGGTCCCACTCATACCTAATCATATCTTTGTGTATCTCCTCAAGTTGTGAAGGCACTCAATCTTGCATCATTAATAGAGACCTCCCCTATAAGGTTACATATTCTACTTAATTCAACCTACACCTTAAACACCTAACACACATTTCCCCTAATCTACCATAGTCACTACACATATGCACTTACCTACATTTATTACATCCCACACTTACCAACACCATTTTATAGGTATTCCAACCCTATTTGACTACCCCTATGTTTATTTTGCTTACCAACACCCTTTTATAAGTATTCCAACCTATATCTATTCTTAGTCATCCTAAGACTTGTACCCTTTATAGGTTAGCCTAACCAATTAAAACCCAAGCTACTCCTACCCCCCACTCCTACAATATTTTCACCCTTCAATCTTAATAAAAAACATCAATTAGTCAATCCAAAACAATCCAAAGGGTTACTATATTGTAACTTTTTTACCCCCTAAACATTAACTCTTGATCCCTGTCAACTGACACTGGCTCCCTATAGATCAACATTGGTCACTGTGTCTTAGGTCCAAACCTTGAAACCCTAAAATTTACCCAAATGCTCTATAAACACTCTTCCTAAAAATTTATACCCTACCCAAATGCCTTTAGCTACCATACCCTCTACTCTATATAACATATCTATCCCACACCCTTCCAATACCAAACTAATTGCATAAATAAAAAAGATTGTTTTAACAATAACAAAAACATGCAATCTTACCTACCTCATCTTGTGTCTGCCTCTATGGTGGAACTCACCTTTTGACCATATATTTCCATCCACCTAATGCTTGTCATCTATATGGTTGCATAATTGATTATCTCTATCCCTACTAGTCCCCACACTTTGCCCAGTCATCACCCTATCTAACTCTCTCACACTCCCATAACACATAAAACTCTCTCACTACCACTTACATAATAACCACTCACCAATCAGAATAAATCGATCCAAAAATAATATTCTTGGATCAAGATTTCTCTCCCAAAGGAAAAAATGCAATAAACACAAAAAACAAAAACAAAAACCCCACGAATTGACCTTTTTAGTCATCGATCCCATTTTGAGGGTTTGGCCAAAAATTGATCTCGATCACCCCTTGGGTTGAGATGACTAATGTTGGTTGATCCCAACTTATAATGACTTGTATCAATCAAATACATTCATATTTTAAACCTAATTCCTACACCAACCTTGTCCCCCTTTCTAGCAAAAGGGATCTCTTTAAACATAGCCCCCCCACACTTTGCATCTAGTTCATCACCTGTGCATCAAAGATTAAATTATTCTCCTCTATAGCCCATAACCAATTTTTGATTTCTCTTGTTACCTATTCACATATTTTTTGTGCAAATCTCACCTTAGTTAATTTTATCACATCACCTACCTTGTGTTGTTTGATAACCTTACATGTATGAGTTACATTGTGTACAACCCTTTAGGTGCATCAGAACATGCCCAATTACGGTCTTGACACTTTCAACCCATTTCATCTTCTTAGGATCACACCCTAATTTTGGCTCCTTGAGAACATGACTATCTCACTTAGGATACTTGCATTTATAAGTGTAACCCATATCAAATATGCCTAATGTTGTGTCCTAGTTCACCTATCACTTGTTCTTCTAAGTGAAACCTTATTTTACCAGTTCATTCTAACCATAATAGCCCCATATTGGAATTATTATTGACACTACACTAAATTACATTTTTATGCACTCTTTTATGTTTCCAAGCTTAACTACCCAACCAACATTGTCACCCACTTATCCACTTGTCAAACTCACACCAAAATTAATTTTCACCTCCTAAATTCCTAGTTTGAGGGGGAACACATCCTCCCACAAATGGGGAAGCCAAAATTACATTGCATCATTCATTTTTTTTGGAACTTAAAAGGGGCAAAATGTAGACACTAAAAAATTGCACCAATAGTTTTAGATGTTGTAATCACAATTTTTCAACCCCCTTGGCCCCCCTTAGGTTAGAACATTTCTTGAACCCCTTTAAAACACCCTTTTACCCCTTCACACACATTTATCTAAAGTAGTTAATTAATTAAGATAGTAAATCTTATTTACACCTTACCTTAATTATACCCATGGCTAACTTAGCGACACCTAGACTTAAGACCATTTCTTACCTTAACATTTAAAGTCCTAACCTCCTAAACTATTTCTACCCATGTGACCATGCTTACTTAAATGAGATTGGACCACTTTTAATGGTCTTAATGGCCAAAATTAAGTGCAAAACACTATTTTTTCCAAGTTAGACCATTTCCACTTAGATTGACATCGGTCATCCATCGACTGATGCCAGTTGACCAAGACTCATGTCAATTACTTAAGGATAACCTAGGACCCTTGATCAAGGGGTTTAATTATTTGAATAAGAAGTAAAACTCTTGTGTGAATCCTAGATTTCTAATGAACTATAAAACTAGTTCAAATATTAAGAAGTGTTTCATCACCTCAAAATTGAGGATTCAAGTGTCATTACTCTACCCATTTTGTTCTAGGATTCTAATTAACTCATACTCAACTTCAAGTTATCTTTTAGCTAGAAAATCCATAATAAATATCTTTTACTTGCTATAAGTTTAGCTATTTGGTTTTGGTAATTTATTGCTTTCACTCCCTTTCAATCTCTCCCCACACTATCTTTTATGTTGGAGTTATGTAACCTCAACATCCCCTTTTCCACAAAATCCCCATTAGCCATTCCAAGACATTTGAGTATTAAACCTCCATATTTGATATCTCTGAGTCTCATTTCTATCTTTATGACCATCAATCAACCTCCAAATAACCCACAAAACCCCATTGTAACTAGCCCAAAGTCCATTTTTGCCTAAAGTCAAAACTATGACAAACCCACAATGATCGACATCAGTTAGCCTTAATCAACATCAATCATATTTAATCAACATCAGTTATCCATAATTGATATTGATTACCCAGTGATCAACTTCAGTCTTTATGTAATTATTTTTCCCAAAAATATCAAGTTAAAATCACCTATCAAACCTAACCCAAAATGTTATTTTTTTATCCCTATCACAACACAGAGTCAAAAGCAATTTTTTGAATCATATTTTAGAACTTTAGAATTTATTTTAAACAAGTTAATGTCATTTTGTTAAAATCAATCATTTCTCTTGAAAATAATTTTATTACATTGAGTTAAAATTACTTTTCATTCCTTTATGCAAGTATTTCTTAGCAGTATTTTTTAGAACTTGATTTGTTAAATGAGTGTATTGACATCCCTCCAGTGAAGTCTTGTACTTCTTAGATCTAACACTTACCAGGAAATCCACCCTCTAATCTTACTAATCAATCCCATTTCTATTCTTATTCTTATTGCATGTCATTTTTCCCAAGCCAAAGAGGAGTTCTTCACATCATCTAGATCATAGAGTGCGCAACTACATCCAGGTTCATCTATACCTTCACCCTTTATTTTAGTTTTACTTGTTTTCAAAAGTAAAATAAAATAATATAAAAACATAGAGAAATATTAGACTTGATCATCTAGCCTCACCAAGTTATAAGTATCATTGGGTTACATGGTTGAACTAATCTCAACTACCGTGTGGAAACTCACTTTTACTCCAAAGTTCGGGGCATGTGCCTTCCAATATCTTTATTTATCTCTCTCTCTCTCTATATATATCTCTCTTTAGATATATGCACTTTAAATATTTATTTATATTTATCCTAATATCAATTTTTAGAGCCTTACAAAGGTACCTATTTTGTAAAATAACTTACCAATAGTGAAGGTGATTACATCGACATACATGTGTACTCTTAAACCTTATTCTTTCAATTTTAATTAATTTAAATTAATTTTAACCTATATTATATGCACTAATTTTATACTCTAACATGATCTTGGTTTTAGGTTAGTGACCAACCAATCACTCAAGTTGGGAAAATGCAAATACAATATGTGCATACACACCCATCTATGCATACACACCCAAGTATGCATTATTTTCCTTTAAAATAGCAATTTCATTAATAGATTAAAGGGGGTTAAATGTAAATGATAATTTATGATTATATATGACCTCAGTCTTGTACACTTGGAAAATTCAGACCTTGACTTTTCCTCTCAATTCTCTACCTTTTTCATTTATGCAAGTTTCACATCTTCTCTATCTTTGTGCCACTTGGCCTATATCTCTTAGTTTGACCAGTCTTATATTCATGACCTAGGTCTTCTAGATTTCCCAAAATTATTAAAATATACTTATCTTCCATCTCTATAAGTTTTGAACCTATACCTATTCTCTTACTCTGTGGACACTAACATCTGGGTCAGATAGTAGCATTGATGCTACTATCTTGACCTGACACAAGTGTCGAGTACCATAAAGTCATCCAATTTATGAATTAGATGTATCTTAATGGTTGACCTAAGTAATTTAATGTGAGTTATTAATATAAATAAATTGATATAAATATAATATCAACCCTCATTCATTCATCACCTATAAAAATATCAAAGGGACCAAGGCATTTATCAAAACACTCTATCAAGCATTCAATTGATCAAACATTCCTTATTTCCATACCAGTCATAGTTAAAACACATAAATAGGTCTGAAGTACTAAAGGAGTAGCCTAAGAGCTTGATTTTCAAAGTTATAATATAGGTCACTATTGTACTAGCTTTGCACACATTGTATGATTCACATACAAGCCAAAACATAGGGGAGAACTACATCAGTTTGAGGCCCTCTTCAAAGTATTGGTTATGTAAATAAAATCCTTTGACAGTTGGGTCTATGGGGTTAGCTGAAAACTATGTGCACACTAACCCATTTTTCCCCAAGGTCAGATTGAAGATGTAAATCTATAGATTTACCATTTCATAAGCAACGACTATCCATGACCCAAATTTGAAAGCACTAAAGTGAAGGTGAAGTAGAACCTAGAAGCATCCAGGTGGTCATATCCTATTTTAGTAGATATTTCATACATGACACTAACATCTTAGTTACTAACATCGATACAACTATCTCAGGATGACCTTACTATCTAGAGAGCTAGAGGCATCAGATCCAAAATTTGATAACTATTCTAGAATATCCTTACTGCTTGTTTTCAGCCTGTTCTAGATCAAGAACTACATTAACATCAAAACAAGCTAAATATTTCACTTATTTATCATTTCTATATTAACATTCTTGTAATTTCTATATTTAGACTATCTCAACATAATAAATTTAGTGTATACTTATACATGATTTTAGCATCTAAATTGTCTTTCTATAGATCTAATTATCACCCTTATTCCATTTCATTTATATAGACCTACTTAATTGGAATTGGAGGCTAAATCCAACAATTAAATTTCATTTTATGGTTAAAAAAATACATTAAACACTAGGTGAACCCATTCAAAATTCTAGAATTACCCACATGTTTTCATTGCATATGATTCTAATCCATAATCATTTTATGAGGTATCAAGCACTCTTGAGTGAGACACTACTATAAAAGATGAGTATGGTTCTTTTTAGAGGAAAAAAACTTGGGATTTATTCCCTCTTCATAAAGGAATAAAAAATATTTGAGTAAGTGGATCTACCAAATACAATTTGTAATAAATGGGTCTATAGATAAGTGCAAAGAATATTTGGTAGCAAAGGGTTTTCCTCAGGTACTTGACATTAACTATATCGATATGTTCATCCCAGTTGCCAAAATGAACTCAATCTAAATCACTCTCACTATTACCATAACACATCTCTAGGATGTTCATCAGATGGATGTGAAGAGTGAATTTTTTCATGGTGAACTCAAAGAGTAAATATACATGGAGAAACCAAAAGGATTTATGGAAGATTCTTCCTTAGTTAAAAAACTTCAAAAATATATCAATAGCCTCAAACAAGCTCCTAGAGCTTGGTATGCTAAGATGGACTCCTTTCTTCTTTAATTTGGGTTCACTTGATGCCATTCTGAACTAAATGTCTACATCTTAAAATAATATGATTCACTATTAATTCTAATTCTTTACGTATATGACCTATTTATCATAGGGAGTTCTTCATCCAGCATCACAAAAATGACAATTTCTTTATCTGATAGGTTCTTAATGATTAACTTGGGCTTGTTGCATTACTTCCTTGGGATTGAAATTTATTAGTCTAACTTTAAGATCATTATTGCATAATTAAAGTATGATCTTGATTTTCTTGCATAATTTAACATGGATGGTTGTAAGCCAACTTTAACTCCTTTTTTATCTGGTGTAAAGTTTGAGGCTAACTATCCATCTCTTTTGGTTGATGTTACCTCATATCAAAAATTAGTTGGCAATCTCATCTACCTTACACACACTAGAACTAATGTCTTATATGTAGTGGGCATGGTCTCTAGATTCATGCAAGAACCACATGAGCTACACTAAAATGTAGTTAAGTGGATTCTCCACTACATTCAGGGTAATCATATTTTCAAGATTCACTATGGAGTAGGCATCGATGTTAACTTAATTAGTTATACAAATTTAGATTGGGCTAGTGATATTCATAATCATAATTCTAATTTAGGCTATAGTTTATACCTCAGTTTATGTCTGATTAATTGGTCAAGAAAGAAGTGGAATTCTATTACTTTATATTCTATAGAGACATAATACAAAGGAGTTATTATTGATGCCACTAAGGTTATTTGGCTTTAGGAGATTCTCATTGAGTTTGGCATCCAATTTTCACAACGAACAATCATGTTCTATGAAAACCAAAGCATAACACAAATCTATAATAATTTGGTCCTCCATCAATAAACCAAAAATATCAAGATTCACATGCATTTCATTTGGGAGCTCATCCATGAGCAAGTCATTTATCTCCCTTGCATCTAGACAATGGAGTAAATTACTGATATATTCACCAAATGCTTCATTGAGAGAAAGTATCTTCATTTATAGGGTATTCTTGAGGTTTGGAAAGATTCAACATCCTCCTCTAAGGGGTATTTTATTGTAATTGGTTACCTCTTCAGACATTTTTGTCAGGATCCAGTTTTACTACCCACCTAAGATATGATTAAGGGGGGTGTTAGTGTAGGTTTTTATTCCATTTAATGGTTTTTCCCTATGCATGTTTTAGTTAGCTTGCTTAGGTGTATTTTTAGGTCATTGTGAAAGATAATCCCACATTCATGAGGAAGTGAGGACATGTTTATCTTTTATCTATGTAATGTACATTTGTCAAGCTATTATGGCTAATTATGTTAATTCTAATATTATAATAATTTGATTGTTGAGAAATTACTTCTTTCTAGATCATGTTTTATTTCACTACTACATATAGGTGATGTCTTCATGCATTATCTCTATAGAGTAGATCCTTGATTGTGGTCCACTATTTCATGATTTTCCAATCTATAATGGAGAGTTTAGTGTAAAAAAGTATGATCATTAGATCAAGCAGAGGAAAGTATACTACAAGCCTCAGAAGATTGACAATGAGGAAGAAAAAATTCAGATATATACTCTTTGGTTGGGTGGTATGACACTCATTTGATGGGAGAGTAAGACACAAGAAGATCTCCTTAATCATGGTAAAGTGATTTTTTCTTGGGATGATTTTGATTTTGTATTAAAAAATTAATTCTATCCATTAGGTTATATACAAAAAGCTACTATGGATTGAAAAAATTTAAGATAAAGTAATGGTCAAAGTGTACATGATTATACTCAAGAGATTATAAAGAGGGCTTTGGTTTTAGGTATTCCTCTTTACACTAAAGAGAATCTTTTGAAATATATTGGTGGGTTGCATAGTTACTTAAGGGATATAATCCTTATGATTAACCACACTAATCTTTATGAAGTTTGTGTCCAATCTACCCATATTGAATCAAGGGGTAAAGTGACTAAGGACAAATAACACTTCATAAAGAAGCCCAATAAACCACCTAAAAGCAAAGGTAAAGGAAAAGGTAAGATGAAAAATACCTCCATGGTTAAGAAAGAGGATGGGAAGCCTTTTTTCTCTCATCAAAAGAGATAAGGTCATGAAGATGTTAAGTGTTAGAAGCTCCATTCAGAACGTAAGCCAAAATGGCTTGGGAACAAGAAAGGTAAAAAGAAAACTCCAACATTTAAACAAGATCTTAGCTCTAATTCTGGTGATGAGACTAAGGTCAACACCAAGGGAATGAAAGGTTTATATTCTTCCTCTTATAGCACTAAATATCTTAATTCTCATTCTTCTTTGAATTCTAAATCATTCATGATGAAAAGAAAAGAAATGAGTTATTCCACATTAGAGTGATTTATAAGCATACTAAGATAGATACTCTTTTTGATAGTGGATCTCAAGCTAATCTCATTTCTAAAGAAGTTATGAAAAAATTAGGACTTGTAACTAAACCACATCCTAAGCATTAGCCTTTAGGATGGGTGTGTTATGATTCTAAAGTGAAAGTCACAAAAACATGCAGATTAAGATTTGTAATCACCTCTAAGTTCATTGATGAGGTAGAGTTAGATAAGGTTCCACTTAATATTTATGGTATTATACTTGGAAGTCCTTATTTTTATTGTAGAAAATCAATATTATAGAGGGAAGAGAATGCATATTTTCTTGTAAAAGATGGGGTTGAATACATTATTAGAACCCATTAGATAAAAGCAAAATTATCACTTGTATCTATAGGACAGATGAAAAGGATTATTGATGCAAGCAAGAACTTTATACTCATGGTTATAAAATCCAAGGGTGATTATAAATCCAAGGCTCAAGAAGGTTGTGATCCTAAACATAGAAATGGAATAGTTAATATTTCATCTAACTATAATGATGTTTTTTAGGGTCCACAAGGTTTACCTCCTAAAATACATATTTAACATGAGATACAACTAAAAAAAGATCCACCTCTTCCTAATATTAGCATGTACATGTTATTTATGGTAGAAAATAAAGAAATAAATAAACAAGTTCAAGAGTTACTCAAGAGAGGGGCAATATTACCAAGTACTTCTCTATGTGGTTTGTCAATTATCTTGGTGCCAAAGAAAGATGACACTTGGTGGATGTGTATAAATTTCTAAGTATTAAACAAGATTATGATGAAAAAATACTATCCTCTTCCTTGTATTGATGAGATTTTAGATCAATTTAAAAATAATATTTATTTCACTAAGTTAGACTTAAGATGTGGTTATCACCAAGCTAGAATTAGCGAAGGTGATATTTGGAAAATTGCTTTTAAAATTAAGCTACATCTTTTTGAGTGGCTTGTTATGCCTTTTGGGATTTGTAATGCTCCTGCGACTTTCATGCGAGTTATGAATGATGTATTTAGATTCATAGATGATTTTTTAATAGTCCACTTAGATGATATTTTGATCTTTAGTCAAAATTGGGAATATCATATGCAACATATTAAGAAAGTCTTAGAAACTTTGTAAAGGGAGGAATTGTATCTAAATATGTTTAAATGTGAATTTGGAAAAAAACATCTTTAGTATATTTAGGATATGTTGTAGGGGATAGGAAATTGAAAATTGATCCCTCTAAAGTTGAAGCCATCATGAAATGGCTTGAGAGTATTGTAACTAAAGTTATAAGATTCTTAAGGGTAGTCCAATATTGGAGGAAGTTTATTGCTAATTTTCATTGATTGCATCTCCTTTGAATGATTTGACAAGTATTAAACATGTCTTCAGTGGGGAGGCAAGTATAAAAAAGCCTTTGACATGCTAAAAAAAAAGATAATCATAGACCTAGTGTTATTACTTCAATATTTTCAATATCCATTCAAGCTTAAATTGATGTAAGTGATTATGCCATGGGTGCAGTTTTGATGCAGAAGTAAAACCCTATTTGTTACCATTTTGAAACCTTCACAAGTGTGGTAAAGGGATATCCTACCTATGGTAAATATTTGTATTCTTTGGTTAAAAGTGTGAAAAAATGGATGTATTAATTAATGGTCAAAGAGACAATCATCCATATGGATCACTAGCCTTTACAATATCTCCAATCACAGTCAAAACTTCAACAATCAAGGCACTTTCATTAGATGGGATTTATGCAATAATTCCATCTCATAATCAGATATAAAAAGGTACACAAAACAAGGTATTTGATAAGATTTAAAGACATCCTATTATTACATCTATTCTCTTACAACATAGATCTTTGATGCATGAAATTTATTAAGGACCAATTTGTAAGAGATGCTAGTTTTAATGATGTCTATGAAGATATAAACAATGGAAAGTAGGTAGAAGAATTAGAATATCACATGCATGATGGATTAATATATCATATAGGTAAGTTATTTATTCTATAAGAAGAAAGAGTCCATGTGATTAGGGAAGAACATACTTCTCTTGGTTTAGGTCATTTTGGCATTAGGAAACCATTTGCACAGTTACGAAGATTTTGTTACTGGCCTTGGATATATGAAAATGTATCAAAATATGTTAAAGGTTGTATTATTTGAGACACTAACAAGTCTAATAATAGGAATTTGGGATTGTATACCCCACTTCCTGTACCAACCCATCCATAGGAGAGTGTTTTCTATGGACTTTGTGGGTTGCTTGCCTATGTATAGAAAGAATCATGACTATTTTTATGTGGTTATGGAAAGATTTATAAAAATGTGTGTTTTGGTGCCTTGTAAAAAAATATCATAGGTGAGTATATTACACACTTATTCTTCAAAAATGTTTGGGTTCATTTTGGTTTACCTACATCCATCATTTTTGATCAAGATTCTTGATTCATTAGGAACTTTTGGTCAGCTTTATGGGACATAATAGACATAAAACTCAAGAAGAGCACTGCCTTTCATCCATAAACTAATGGTAAAATAGAAGTGGTTAACCAAACAATGATTCATTTGACCTAAAAGTATTTTATTAAGAATCCTAAGCTTTGGGATGAATAATTGTGTTATGTGCAACATGCCTACAATCGTGCCATACATTCTTCTACACAAAAGTCTCCTTTTGAGACTTGTTTTGGTTATTTACCCAAGTCACATTTGGACTTCTCTTTTGGGAAAGATTCCATATCAGATGGACAAAAATATTTAGATAAAGGAAATAAATTCATCTAAAAGATCTAATCATTTCATCAAGCTTTCCAAGAGAAATTAGAGAAGAACCAAGCTAATTACAAGGCTAGGCATGATAAGCATTGGATTGATCACCACTTCCAAGTTAGTGATCTAGTTTGGATTCATATAAGCAAAGAATGTCAAAAAGGAGAAGGTAAAAAGATCAAACCAATAAAGTATGTCCCATTTATTATTTTAGAGAAGATTGGTAATAATATTTTTTGATTGGAATTACCACCTTACATGAAAATGTATTCAGGTTTAAATGTGGAAAACTTGAAATTGTATGAGCCATCTATGATCATGGATCAAGGTGAGAGTGTTAAAGTTCCCTCTATATTTGATTTTTATCTTGAATATATTAATGATATGTAGGGATAAATTATTATTGATAGGAATAAAAGGGCATCACAAAGAGGAGATGTTGAATATGTGTGATTTGGCATAAAAGGAAAAAATCTAAGCAAGGCAAGGGAGATGGAAACTAGAAAAGTGAGGGAGCTATACCCTCACTTTTTTTCAAAATAAAACCAAAATTTTGGTGGTCCAAAAGCTTTTTAGTGGAGAGGAGTGATCCAAGAGGATCCCCACACTGATCAAATAAAATGGTATATAACCTTATTATAAACATCTCATCATTGAAGATCTCATTAAGATGAATCCAATGCAATTTGAATGGGGTCAAAAAAACTTTGTATATGAAAGTTATGACCTATTAAATAAATTAGGGTACAATGATGATGTTATAATGGTGATTAGATGTTTAAAAATGGCCCAATCATGGCTTGAGAAATTTACCAATGGTATTTTGACACATGGAATGTCCAAAAACAAGTCCCCAAGATATGCTACGAGTTTCAAGCAAAGATTGGTCTTAATACCAATTCATATGGTGTTTAAAATTTTATTAAAACATTATTGTATGGGATTAAATCACATGAAAAATGTGTGAAAGATTTATCCAAGCCTAAAAATAAGGAAATGGAAGGAATCCCAACATATTGGGTAAATAGAGAAAACTTTAACCCATGAAACAAGGGCTTTAGGAACATTATAAAAGGCTCATTGTTGCATTTGAAAAACATAAACATGGAAAGAATAAAACTATTTTTTTTGCCTTTAAAGGAGAGAAAGTAAAAAACATGTAATCAAGTGTCCTTTTATGTAGGAAGAGTAATCCCATATAGAAGAGTATTGAAGATACTTCTTAAAGGTAGAGCAAAGGTTATGTTTGTATACCAAAGTCATATTTTGGTGTAAATGGTATATGTAAAGTGTATTTTTCACAATTTAATAGATCAGTTTGAGTGATTTTTGACCTAGAGATGTATCCCCAAAAAGGGTGAACTCCATTATCAATTTGGTTTAGATTTTCTCTATTTTCATTCATTTAATCAATGTTTTTAATCAAGATTAAACCTTATTTTAATCAAATAAACCAATTTCACATAAAAAGACAAAAATTAAGAAAATTGTTATGAGTATCCAATATTTATAAATAGTGAGTATTTTCCATTAACTAACAATCTAGATTAGGGATAGGAATGGTAAATGTAATCCACCACTTTGGGCTTCTCACTTTCTATCCTTTTTCTACATTGACAAAACTTTTGGAACATGTCATAATCGTACTTCTTGTGACCCTACTCCTCCCTTTGATTACACATCAGCTCACATGTAGACTAACAACCTTGGTAATCCTACCTTGAGACATCCACCACCTACTTAGACCTCTCTTTCATCATATTCTTACCCTCCATACATCCTTAGTCCATCTTATCCCTTTCTCACACAAGACAAGCCCTCTAATCACCCCTCGAGGCCTTTCTAGAGCCTATTGACTAGCCTAAGCCCCTATTTAACCCAAGCCAATACTTGTGTGAATGAAAACCATTGCCTAGGCCACATGTTTCCTTCAAAAAATCCATGGCCTAGGATGTGGCCTAGGCAAAACACATGCAAAAGTTCCTGTTTAGACGCAAATGGTCAAAAATAGCTAGTTTTAAGTCTTTTAACAAATTAGGGTTAGGATATATGCCTCATTCTCATTAATTTGAGCCTATATCTTCTCTCTCCATCCTCTCTCTTGATTTTTATTTACACTCTTGACTCTCATGCCTTTTTGAATCTCTCTTGATTCATTCTTGGCACTCTTGAGCTTGATTGGTGATAGAGGGTCCCATATGCTACTATACATTTGCTTGGAGACTCCATTACTACTCTTAATTATTATTTCTTCCTTGTGGATTACTTCCAGCTTCTAAATTTGGCATTAAACCTAATTTTTGCACTTGGTTGGAGATCTTATATTGTTACAAGTTCTCACTTCACCTCCTCCTTTTCTCTTGGCTTTTGGTTTGGACTTTAGCTTGCTCATAGTTTGGTCTTCCTCCTACATTGCTTCCTAGCTTAGATGCCTAGTTGGTAGAACATCTACACATATTCTTTGAGTTTTATTTAAAGGAAATTTTATATGAAAATTGAAACTACATTGTTTTTTGTAGTATATATGCTAAGGTTTGATTTATTTTTGTGATTTAGTTGTTTTGTTCATTGTTTAGAATAGCTTCTGATGTTTAGGAATTCATATGTGGTTACAAGATATCTTCATTTCTTGAAATATTTACCATTACATGTTATTATTTAATTTTAAACATTTTTATTACGTATTAGGACTCTACTGCTCAAAACAAACTAGACAAATTGCTTAAACAATCTCTCTTGATAAACTAGAAAATTACATTGTTAGAAAATAATAGTGTTGAATTTGAAAGATAGCTCAAACCTAGACTAGGCATGCTCTTGAACCTCTTCTTGAAAACATATTTATTGCTTAAATTATCTTTAATTTGTCCTAAAATTTCCTTGGAATCTATATTTAAATTTCATTTGTTAGCTCTTTTTATTCAGTATCATTGTTTCCTTAATTTATATGCAATCAATAGTCTAGTCTTATCTACTTGTGTTACTATGGTTAGATCTACTAGAGATACCTACATCCTTTGTGCACTTGATAGTGCCAATACCAACCTAGTTCATAAGTATATCTATAGCTTGGTGTAAGATGAAAAAATGGATAGCCACTATAGACCTCATGTAGCCCATAGAAGCCCTGATCCTTCTAGCCTCTTAGGGGTTTACTTTAGCACCCTATCAAACATTGGTGGTTCCATTAAAATTTTTGGAGCTACATTTTGACATGTCTGGTTGGAACTCACATATGGTTTCATGCTAGGTATATCCCATTTAGAGTTCTCTTAGCTAATTCCCCTATATTAGTTGTTAGGCTTTGCTTTCAATTGTGTTTCATCTCTCACCTTGGTTATTTTCTCTTCCTTTGGTTTTATGTCATCCTCCCTATTGGTTATTTGTCAGTTTGCCTTTTATATTGTATTATATATTTATCTTCATTCATTACATCCATGTCTGATCTCCTACCTTTGGAATGCCAATCTTGTCAGATTTAGGGTCTCATCCCTAAGCTCACTGATGAGTAAGCCGTAATTGCAATAGAATTCCATATACATCGATCTAGGAGCTTCCCTCTATCTAACATGGTGATTTACACCCTATCACATTTAAAAGGGAACAAGATTTTTAGGTCTATAACCAATGGACTCAGTCTCCTTTTCATTGGTCTAAGCTTCATTCAAATGAGGATGTTTCTTCTCATCCTCATGCCACCTCTGATTCACCCATTCGATGTGATGAGGATCCTCTTGCATGGCTAGGGCCTGATGAGCTATGTATGATCATTGATGATTATTGTAAATGCCTTTAGGTGAATTAAGTACATCTTTATCCACTAAGTATTGGCAACATGAGACTCTGAAATAAGAACACCATCATGTCTATGTTATGAGTCATAGGTATTTCCACTCAAATAGGTATCTTTATCATGAAGATTATTTCCATCCTCTTAGCCCTTCTTGTAGAGTTTATGATGAGCATACTAATTTTGATCATCATCTACAGACTAGAGATCTATCGGATAACTATCAAGAGCATAAATGCCCACCAATTGACCCTAATCTAATGGTACGTGACTAAAATAATATAGATTTTAGTCATCATAACCATTTTCATGAGTATGTCATGTATTCCCATCATCCTCATGGGAACCATCACACTTCCTATGGCCATTTCCCATCTCGTGGTAGATATGATTTCCATCATGAGTGTCCTCCCTATCAGAAACCACCTCAACATCATCCTCTCCACAACCATGGTTATGATGATTCCTATAGGCATAAGAAACATCATTACCATCATGAGCCCCCTCCTAAAGCTCATTTTTAACCTATTATTAACCATGATTATGAGGATCTCTATCAAAATCCTCTAGCCCCTTGGGTGTGTGCTATTCCCCTTCCTACCCCTATCCCTAAACTTCCTAATCTCAATAGGATTCGTGTCTCTAGTCCCATGGAGCATATTAAAACATTTATGATAATGTGTATGGATTGGGAATAGGATGAAAGTATGATGTTGAATCTCTTTAATAATTATTTATGAGCTAACACTCTTGTCTGGTTTTAGAATCTACGTCTAGATTCTCTCTCTAGTTTTCAACTCTTTCTAGATGACATCTTCCAATATTTTGATATCTTTAGACCCTTTAACCTTGGCATCTAGTCACTCACATCCATGGCTTAGGCCAAGGGTGAGTCAAACTTTGATTTTGTGCATAGGTGTCATTCATCCATTTATACATGCAGGATTATGTTCTCAGATGACCAACTTTATGATATGTTCACACGAGCATTAAGGTAAGAAGTTTACCTTGAGGTCCTCAAGTGTCAACGCACCTCTTATGGTGAATATTTTAAATAGTGCCTAACTATCAAATTATTTGAGGTATGTATGGGCATGTGGATTGTATCAACCCAAAAGTTAGCTTCTTCACATGATCATAACCACAATGTAACCAGTGATGGTATAATTGATTCTCCTCCAAAAAAAAAGGATAAAAAGGACAACCATGAGGTGAATTCTTTGAGAAAGAAGCTAAATGGAAAAAAGGATTTTGAATCAAGAATAACAAAACAATAGATGGTGTTTCCTTATGACCCCACCAAGTTTTTCAATTTTCATTAGATGGGGGGCATGATGATGCCAATTATGCTGCCTAAAATTCTAGTGCACAAGCCTCACCTCCATTAGAGATTTCTCCTCTTGCAAAACCCAAACATAAGTTTAATGTGTTTAAGGATCCTTTACCTAACCATGATGAGGAGAAGAAGAAATCAAAGTCTAGGGCCCCTCATTATCCTTCTTACTCTTCTACCTCTTTTGAATCCTCTTCCCAAGCTGACTTGAGAGGGAAAGCCAAGTGTAAAAGTAACAAGTTTTTTGCTACTATTGACATAGCCTCTATTAGGTATGAGTGTTTTGTCAACATGCACTTGGGTTAGGTCACTGAACCTATTTGAGAGACTAGTGGTGCTAGGCCTCCTACCTAGACCATGGGGGCAGGGAATCCTAAAGCTAGATTTGAATTTAGGCATAACAACCCTCCCCAGGATAGACAATGTCTTTACTCTATCATATAAGAGTTACAAGGCCTCTAAGCTAGGATCTCCATTTGGGACCTTCTTTGCCTTTGCCTTGATAAAATTAGACTCATCTTTGGTGATCTTTGTCTCTCTCGTGAGGGTTTGTTGTGCGATAATTTTGAAGTTTTTTTCAACTTCGATGCATCTGAGTACCCTCCCCCTCCCATTCTCTCTTTCAACCCCATTTCTTTTCTAGATGCTTTGATTTTAGCCAAAAGGGATAGGTTTAGTCTCTATATCAATACCTATGTTGATGAATATCATGTTAAGAGGTGAATTATTGATAAAAGAGCTGCATTAAACATCATGGCCCTATGCGTGTTCAATGAGCTTAGGATCAATCAAAAGAAGCTCTTCGATTCTCACCATAACTATGTTGGTTTTAATAATGACAAAGTTATGTCAGTGGAAAATGTGAAGCTTTGAATCAATTTTGGCCCTAAGATTGTCAAGATAGAGTGTTTTGTGTTAGACCTTGATCTTTCATATAACATGATTCTTGGCCATCCTTGGACCGCTACCATGCAGGCTATTTCATCAACCATGTTTTGCATGGTACAATTTATACATGAAGGTGAGGTTAATAACATGGAGGCTAACTCAGATCCCTTGGATTTACTCTATGTAAAGACAAATTCCTTAGGTGAGGCTTTGGCTATCTCCTCATAGGGTTCTATGGACTCCCATACATCCCCTACTTCGAAGTCTCACTTTCTCAAGGATGAACATTATGATCATATTGACTATAAAGTAACATTCACTCCTTCAAATTTTGGCACATGTTAGCCAAATTTTTCTACTACCCCACATTTCTAGGGTAGATCTTCCCTTATTAGATACCTATTTCAATATGTCTCTCTAAAATTTGATCTTACCCTCTCATCACACTTCTCCCATCAGAGTATTGATTCTCTCAACACATCTCCCACAGGGATGGCTAGAGTGGCTAAGTCTAATCTCAAGTCTTATTCCATCCATGGTATATCATATAATCTAATTAGTGAGAGGAGAGATTATAAGAATCTCATGCTCATGCATCCTACTACCACCATCCTTTTACTTGTTTGGGTTTAGAGGTCTTGTTCACCAACAATGACCCCACCTTCAACATTCCTGTGTTTTGGGTCATGACAGGTGAACCTAAAGATTTATATGCTCCATTTCCTTCTTCCCACCTTTTCCATATTATTTGGCCTCTTTGTAGGCTAAGTAGTGGCTTGCCTTGGGGTCAATCCTCTAGTTAAGGTGAAGTGGTGGCTTGCCCTTAGGGGTAGGCTTGGGCTTGGGCCTATGATGCTTTGATGATCTTGAGACTTATTAGAATACCCTCCCCAAGCCCCCATTTGGTGGATCACCCATTTCATGGAATCTATTTTTAGACTCTTGAAGGTCTTTTTAGTTACTTTTCTTATGCACTCATCTTTAGATGCACCTTGGGATAAAATCAGAGTCTTTTATTGCTTTTAGTTGGTCACACTACTACTTGTTAGTAGCTATCCCTCTACCATTTCCCTCTCTCCTTTTCCATAGTGCCTGTAAGTGGTGTGGGTTAGTGGTTGAGGTTTCTTACAACTTAATTTGACCTTCCCTAATTGGTTTTCATCTATCATAGGACTCCTACCACCCCTTCTTTCCTCTCATTATGGTTGGTATTGAGTCACCCTCTCATGGTTGGCCACTGCACCTTGATGGTGGTTTTGTCAATTGAGATGCCTTTCTCACCTCTAACACCTAGAATCCTCCCTACATCAAAACCATGGAAAAAAATGACCTTGGATTAGTTGTGTGCATATGGGAATGAGAAAAATTGGTTTAGACAATCTTGATGACCGTTTTTCTTGTCTCCCCCATCTCACTCCATTCTATGCAAGTTCTAGGCCCTATTCGGGCTCCCCAACCTTGTTTTTTGGCCTCTTCTAGTCTAAGATGTGGGTTTTTGGGCTAACACATAGCTTGGTAGTGGTAAAAACCATGGGTTTTACCTAGGTAGGTCATGTCCTTGGCCATAAGCTTGTTTTTGCCCTCTCTAAGCCTCCATTTGCCCTATCATTGCATTTAAAACCCCAAAACCTTCATCTTAGGGGTTTTGGCCCATTTTGGATGCAATGGAAGGGTCCATTTATCTATTTAAGGACTCCTTGGGTGTGTTTTAGGACCATTATAATCTCTTAGACCCCTAGGTCTTTTGGCCTATCAAGCCCATGTAATTCTTATTGGATATACTTTGTAGGCCCTTTTTGGGTGTTTTTCTTCCCTTTTTTATGTTCTAGACTAAAAAAACTCCATATTATGGGTTTTATCATATTTTTAGCACATTAGTATCCAATATTTTTTTAATTCAAGGATTTCTTGGGCCCACTTTGGCCCTATTTTAGATCTTGAGACACCTTCTAGGTTCTCATTGACCTCTCGAGCCTATGTCCCATCCCGTGGGCACTTAGGGATAGAAGTTAATTATTGTGATTATTTTAGTTATTCATTACTCTAATTTTACATAGTCAATCCATTCTAACTCCATCTCTCTCTCTTGTTCATCATGGTTTTAGGTAAGGTCGTTAGCTGGCTATGGTGGTTTGGGACTTGCTCTAGTCTTACTGACTGGTCTTCATCTTCTTTGAACTTCCTCCCACTTTCCCTTGTTACCTCTTAAAATGGATGATGTTGGTCAACAAATTTGATTATGACTTCCATCCATTAGTTATTTTCCTTATGCAACTCACTTACACTACTTCACTTTGAGATCACCTTTTGATAGTTGTTAATATTGCATTCTTGACCCCTATCATGGTGCTCCTCTTAGTGGTGATTCACACATATGGTGGTAGTTGGGGAAATATAGGATTGATAGCTATGGCTTGGGTTATCTATGATCTATGGGGCCATGAGATTGTGACATTTACTTTCTTCCTTACCAATGAGAAAAATAATGCCGTTGAGTTTCACATAATCATTGGTGCCTTGACTGATGCCCATGAGTTAGGTACATGCTATGTGTAGTTATACTCTAACTCACTCTTATCCATGTCTCAACTCACTATTTTTTGGGTCATCCTTAGAACTGAGTTGCTCCCCCTCTTCAAGGTGGTGTGAATTTTACTTTCTTTTTTTAAAGACATCCAGTTTACCTATATCCCTCATAGGAAAAACACTAGGGTTGATGCCCTAGTGAATGTCATTATGGATAATATGATTTGATTTGATATCACTTATGTCCCTTATTTATAGGATCTAGAGATGGAGATGGAGTTAAATTTTGGATTATGTAACATTTGAACACTCACTCATAAATTATGTCATCAACTTCTTTCATCATTATCCTTATCTGGTAAGTGCCGATAATGTTTCCTTTTATCTTTTCAATTCTTTATTTACTTTGATTTGGTGTGGATTCTAAGTACTACATAACACTCCTTGATCATTTGAATACTAACTACTTGTACCTTAGGGGCATATGTAATTGTACTGCCTATAACCCTACTCCTCCCTATGATATCAAATTAGATCATGTGCAGACTACCAACCATGGTCATCCCACTTTGAGACATCTACCACCTATTTGGACCTCTCTTAAATCATATTCTTACCCTCCATATGTCCTTAGTCCATCTTGTCCCTTTCTCATGCAAGATAGGACCTTTAGGGACCCCCTGGGGCCTTTTAGGAGCCTCTTGATTAGCCTAAGCCCCTATTTGACCTAGGCCATAGATTGTGTGAAGGAAACCCATGGCTTATGCTGCATGTTTCCTTCAAATAAAGTTTTGGCCTAGGTAAAACATGTGTAAAAGTTCCTGTTTGGACCTAAACGGTAAAAAATGGCTAGTTTTAGGTCTTTTAGCAGATTAGGGTTGGGATATATACCTCATTATCATTGATTTGAGACTCTCTCTTCTCTCTCTATCATATCTCTTGATTATTATTCCCTCTCTTGACTCTCATGCCTTCTTGAATCTCTCTTGATTCATTCTTAGCACTCTGGAGCTTGATTGGCTACAGAGGGTCCCATATGCTACTATACATTTGATTAGGGACTCCATTGTTGCTCTTAGTTTTTTTTGATTACTTATGGCTTGCTTTCATATTATACATTTGGAATTTCACCTAATTGGTGTACTTATTTAGAGATCTTACACCATTGCAAGTTCTCACTTCACCTCCTCTTTTTCTCTTGGCTTTTGGTTTGGACTTTAGCTTGCACATAGTTTGGTCTTCCTCCTACATTGCTTCCTAGCTTGGATTATTAGTTGGTATAAAATTTGCACATCTTCTTTGAGCTTTATATGAGGGAACTTTTCTATGCAAATTGAAACTCCATTATTTTTTGTAGCATATATGCTAGGGTTAGATTTGTTTTGGTGATTTAGTTATTTTGTGCATTATTTAGAATAGTTTCTAAAGTTTAGGCATTCATATGTGGTTACAAGATATCTTCACTTCTTGAAATATTTATCATTGAATTTTATGCTTGTAATGGATTTTTTTTTATTACATAGTAGGACTCTACACGCTTAAAATGAACTAGATAACTTGCTTAAACAATCTCTCTCTCTTACTAAACTAGAACATTGCATTGTTAGAAAATAATAGTGTTGAATTTGAAAGATAACTCAAACCTAGACTAGGCATGCTCTTAAATCTCTTCTTAAAAACATATTTATTTCTTGAAACATGTTTTATTTGGCCTAAAAATGCCTTATCATCTAGATTTACATTTCATTTGTTAGTTTTCTTTATTTAGTATTGTTGTTTCCTCAATTTATATGCAATCAATAGTTTAGTCTCAGCTACTTATGTTACTATGGTTAGATTTGCTAGAGATACCTACATCCTTTGTGCAACTGATCGTGCTAATCCTAAATTGGTTCATATGTCTATCAATATCTAGGTAAAAGCTGGTAAATCAGATAGCCACTATAGACCTCTTGTAGCCCATAGAAGCCTTGAGCCTTTTAGCCTCTTAGTGGTTTTCTTTAGCACCTTGGCAAACACTGGTGGTTCCATTCAAATTCTTAAAGCTACACATGTAATTCCTTATAAACTACTCCTATCTAACAATTCTTACTAGCGTGGGATTTACCCAATTAAAACCTAATGATTCATTTGTGTTAACTAATTGAAGGCTTCCATGAGTAATTTAATCAAATTATTAATTTTTGTGGGATTTTACTAGTGTGTGTTTATGTCATCTCAAGATTATCTCCATGAGTCTCCATTTCCCTAATTATGTTTTTACTCATGGTTTTTCATAATAATCATAAGGAAAATGGTCCCACTTGACACATAAACATCATAAGAATTTATTTTTAGGAGGAATGGTGAATGCAATTTGTTGCTTGGGGATTTTGTTAGAGTGGGACATAATCAAGGATCAGACTAGATAGGATTGAATGCATGAGGTTGAATATATATGGGTTAGTGAAATATGAAGAACAAATTAAAATAGAATAAGCTTGCCTTCACAAAAAAAATTGCATTAACATTCATTAACCAAAAAATACATAGGAAAGTACATTATATAGTGAGGAATTAGGTCACTTAAAAAGATAATTAACTCAACTCACAATTAGAAAATGATTTAAAGTACATTTATTATAATGACCTATTATTAACCTAGGCAAGCTAATTAGACTATGTAGATAAAACCAAATAGTGGGAAAAACCTTACACTAACACCACCATTAAGCATAACCTAGGTGGGTATAAGAGTTGGGTCCCAACACAAAGGCCTAATGAGGTACCCAAATACATAGAGATGATCCCCTAGACGATGAAGAAGATATAGTTACTTGAAATCCAAGAAGATCCCACAAATGAATATACTTGCTCTCAATAAAGGGTTTGATGAATATATCAATAACTTAAGCTATTATCTAGATGTAGTAGAGATCAATGACTTGTTCATGGATGAAGTCCTAAATGAATTGCATGTGAATCTTGATATGTTTCATTTGTTGATAGATGACTAGATTCCTATAGATATATATAATGCTTTGGTCATCACATAAGATAACTATTGGTCATCAAAATTGGATGCCAAACTCAGTGAAAATACTTTAAAAATAAATAGCCTCAGTGGCAACATTAATAGTTCCTCTATATTATTTATTAGTAGAATATTAAACAATAGCATTTTACTTCTTTCTTGACTAATTAATCAAACTTGAATCGAGGGAAAAATTATATCCTAAATTAGATTTACTGTTATGAATATCATTAGCCCAATCTGAATCTATATAACTAATCAAGTCAATGTCGATGTTTGTTCTATATTGAATCTCAAAACTATGAGTACCCTAAATCTAGTGGAGAATCCAATTAGCTAATTTTCAATGTATCTCATTTGGTTCTTACAAAAATTAGAGACCATGCCCACTGTATATGAAATATTAGGTCTAGTGTACATAAAATAGATGCAACTACAAACAAGTTATCGAAAGTAGCATCAAGTAAAGGAGATAGACAATTAGCCTCAAGCTTCACATGAGATAGAAAAGGAGTTGGAACTAGCTTAAAATTATCTATGTTAAAATATGCAAGAAAATCAAGAGCATACTTGGATTGTGTAATAGTGATCCTAGAGTCAAACTAAGAAATTTCAATCTTGAGGAAGTAGTGCAACAAGCCTAAGTTAGTCATTGATAACCTATCAAATACATCAGTTTTAACTATTGTGATGGTGGATAAAGAACTCCCTATGATCAATAGGTAATCCATGTAGAGAACTAAAATCAATAGTGAATCATCATATTATAAAATATAGACATTCAAATCATAATTTCATATGGTAAACCCAATCAAAAGCATAAATGAGTCTATCTTGGCATATTAAGAATGAGGAACTTGTTTGAGTCCATATATATATTTACAAAGTTTGAATAGTAAGGAGGAATCTTACACAAATCCTCATAGTGGTGCCTTGTATATTTCCTCTTTTAGGTCACCATGAAGAAAGGCAATCTTCACATCCATATGATGATCATCACAATGATGTGTTGTGGCAATGGCAAGTGTGAACCAGATTGACTTCATTTTGGAAAATAGGGTGAATGTCTTGGTATAGTCATTGTTAGGTACCTGATAAAAACCCTTTGCTACCAAATGTGTTTTGAACTTATCTACAGACCCATCTTCTACAAATTTTGTTTGATAGATCCACCTAAGTCAATCAAGTTTTCTTCCTTTAGGAAAAGGGACTAAATCCCAAGTGTTATTCCTCAACAAAGAACCATATTCATCTTCTATAACAATATCCCACTTAGGAGTTCCTGATGCATCATGAAACAAATTTAGATTAGAATCATATGTAATGAAAGCATGTAGGGAATTTTGGAATTGTGAATTGGTTCACATGGTGTTTGATGGATCTCCAACCTATTAGCCAACACTTTATAATGTCTATCTATCCCAAAGAGGACCAATGATCTAAGAGTCAAGAGGGGATTCCTCATCCTCTAAATATATTATGGGAAGAGGACGAGAATCCTCATCACTAATCTCATCATCAAAACTAGAAGAAGAATATAGATCATTAGGAGGCAACTTAGGCAGATTTGAATCATGAAAAGTGTCATCAAATCCCATTGCATCCAAGGAAGAGGGAGGAGTGTTGTGTGAATTCTTGAGGACCCTTTTGAAATTGATCACTCCTCTCAATGAACAACTCATGAGTGGTGGGATGGAGAATTTTTTATCCCTTAACACCCTAAGGATATAAAGTAAAGATGCAAGGTTTACTTTGAGATTCCATTACCTTACTTTTCTTATTTAGAAAATGGGGCATAACAAGAGATCAAAACACTTGAAAGTAATTTACTATGGGTATTTGACTACTTCAAGCTTCAAAAGGAGTGAATCCCTTTAATTCTTGATGAGGAACTTGGTTTTGGTTATAACATGCACATTTGATGGCCATGGCTCAATACTCAGGTGCAAGAGACTTGGAGTGTATTATATAGTTATTCATTTCCTTCAAGGACCCATTCTTACAATCTAAAACACCATTATGTTGAGGGATATATGGAAATGTATGTTGCCATTCAATCCCCTTCGATATATATATTTATTCAAAATTATTATTGACATACTCATCACCATTATTAGTGTGTAAAATCTTGATGGATTTTCTTGACTATTTTTTTACAATAACTTTGAAGTCCTAAAAATGATCAAACACCTCTAATTTATGCTTAAGAAAATACACCTAAGTATGCCTCAAAAAGTCATCAATGAAAGTAAGAATGCATTTATTCCTATTGAATGAAGGTTTTATAAATGGACCAACAATGTTACTATGGACAATCTCTAATATCTTTTCACCTCTCTGTGACTTGCCCTTGTCATACTTATCTTTAGAATGCTTACCAAATATACAACCTTGAAAAATTCTATTAGAAAACTTGAATCATGCAAACCTTGAAACCATGTATTGAAGACTGAGTTACTCCAAGTAGTGATAGTTGATATGGTTAAATATCTCATGCCATAATTTACTCCCCACATCTAAATGAGTGAGTAGTGCAATATAGGGTTGATCAGAAGTAAAATGTGAGAAAATATACAATCATGACTGATGATCTACTTTCCCAAATACAATAATGGATTCACTATTTGTTTCCCTAATACCCATTGAATTGGGTGTGAACTAAAATTTATTATCCAAATTGATGTGAGTGATTTGATAAAAAAATAAGATATTGGTGGATAAAGAGGGAACACATAGAACACCATGAAATGTACCATCATTCACTTCAATAGATACACTCCCACTAAATTTTTTGGAAGTATTATCACCCAACAAGATGGAAGGAATACAACAAAGCTCCAAGGATGAGAACATGTTTTTTGATGAATCCATGTGGAATGAGGCACCACCAAAATAAATAACCAATGTGAAAGGCTAGGGTGCAATCATAGTAAGTGATTTGCCTTTATCTTTTCCCTTCTTACTATCTTTGGCATTAGAAAAATCCTATGATGATGAAATCTGATTGGAAGAATTAGGGACACTAATATTGTGCTTCTCAAACATCTTATTTAGTTTTTCAATATGCTTCTTCATGCATTTGGATTCATCATGCTAATATTTCTTGTAGTAACCACATGTGAGTCACTTTTTCTTAGGTTTTGTGTTCTAGGAGGACTCTTTTGATGATTTTAACTTAGCATCTAATTTCTAACCTTTTCTTTACTCTACATCCTTATTTTGTTTCTTCTCCTTAATACTAGAAGCCTTATGTTTTTCATGACTCAAAATTAAGGCATGTGATTTAGATTAATTTAGTGTACCCATTTGAATAAGTTTATCTTACTCCCAGTCAAGTCAGTAGCAAAATCATTCAAGGAGGCATGGTCATTTTAGATCCAAGTGCATGCTTGGTGGTATGGAAGGTAGAAATGAAGACATAATAGTCATATACCAACTTGGAAAGGATGGAAAGAATAAATTGATCATCTTTTTTTTATCAATGTTGCATAGTTTTAATTATAGCTAGAGTGATTTAAACTTTGTGAAGAAGTCTTGTACCATATAAAAATTACCTATGCTCAAACTGATGATCTCATTCTCCAACTCATGAACTCTCATTATGTCCTAATTTCCAAAGAGTTTTTCCAATGTGGTCCATACTTCATTATTAGTAGTAAATTCAATATGCAAGATCAGGTCAGGAGATATAGACATTCATAGAAGACTGTAGGCTTTGTCACTTCTATTGTAATATTTCACCTACTCTAGCTTATGTGTCGATTATTATTATATACCCATCATGATTCAATATAAGTTTTTTCTCCTAAAGAGGATTTTTACTTTGACTTTACACTTGTGATATTTGAATGGTGTAAGAATTGAAACTGAACTTAGATTCATAGTGCATAAGGGAAGTATGTGCTAAACTACATATACAAAAAGATTAGGAATATGCAACCCCAGTGAATCTATAGATGCTAAAATTTAAAATAAAAAAGATTATTACCAATGCCTAGTGCTAAAAATAACTTGAAATTTCATAAAAATGGATCTTCAAATGGAGCAACAACATGAAAGTTATGCATGTTTGAATTTCTGGATGGCAAGGGAAATCTCCAATTTATAAAAATTTAAAAATGTTGAGTGTGTAAAAGTTTGGATTGGGTGCTAAGGTTAAGCCCCCACTAATATAAATAAATATTTAATTTCCCTTCATGTGAGTGTGCTTACACAAGTGTTAAAACCCAGAGGATGTTTATGTAGGTGCCAAAATCTAAAAGCTATTTCGGTAGGGGCCAAAACTCAATAACTTTTCATAAAATATCTAGAACCTAACAAGTGCACGTGCATGGGTCATAACTTAAAAAGTGCTCATGCATGGGTCATAACTTAAAAAGTGCTCATGCATGGGTCATAACCTGCTATGTACTTATATAGGGAACACAAAATGCTAAGTGATTTTTTAGGGGTTGGAACCTAATAAGTGCTTATGTAATGGCCAAAACCTAATAGGTGTTCACATAATCACCCAAATGTCCACCTGGACTTGTTTTTATACTGAGAAAAGTCTATGAACTGTCAAACTTTCCTATGAGGGCTGAAAATTTTGCTAAGTTGAAAAAAACTCCAAAAATGTGGATTTTGTGTCGATTCTAAAAAATTTGATAGAGACCCACTTGGTTTCTTGACAAACCTAGAAAACCCTAAAAATGGTTTTTCCTTAGTCACTAGAAGTATGGATTTTTTTAAAATTCAAAAAATAACCTTGAAACCCTCAAAAAATGGTCAAAAGTTCTCTATCACAAAATTAGGTCATATTTACAACTATTTTCATGTTTTTCTACCTTCTAAATCAATCAACATTCTCTATTTTTCACTTAGAGACTCTACATATATAGATTTTCATGTATTCTCAAGAAACCCCACTAAACCCTATAAAACTAAATTCAATGAAAATCCATGAACAAAAAAAAATGCAAGATCTCACAATAGAATCAACGTATTCATCTACCAACCTGGCTCTGATACCATGTCAAAATTGGCCATAATTGAGGATATGACTAGATAGGATCAGATGCATGAAGTTAAATCTATATGGAGTAGTGAAATCTAAAGAACAACTCAAAATGGTAGAAGTTTATCTTTGAAACAAAAAGTTGCATTAACATTTATTAGCCAAAACGTATATAGGAAGGCACATTATTTAGTGACGAATTAGGTCACCCAAAAAGGTAATTAATTCAACTCATAATTAGAAAATGAATTAAATTACATTTCCCATAATGACCTATTATTAACATAAGCAAGCTAATTAGACTGTGTAGGTAAAACCACATAGTGGAAAAAATCCTACACTAAAAACTTCTCACCTTCTAGCCTATTTTCCCATTGGAAATGATTTTGGAGCATGCTATGTCTTATAATTAACCCCTATTTAACATAAAACCCACAAAATGTAATAATCCAATCACATTGGCAAGAGTTATGAGACAAGGGTGAATTATAAGGAATTAAAATTCACCTTTGTCTTATAAGTATTATAAATTATGAGATAATGTAATGCCTTATATGTCATATTTGTGTCATAAAATCCCCATAAAATTTGATAATCTAATAACATTGGTAAGAATTGTGATACAAGGGTAACTTATATGTGTTACCAGAGGTTCCTAGAATTATTCTAGAGCATGTTAATTACAGGGATAACTTGTATAGTGGAGAGTAAACAGAAACTATAATTGTCATTATAGACTTATAATTTATCATTTACATACAAAATTACATATAAAGGTTAAGAAGAACACAACTATAACAAAAGGCAAAACATAAATGACATAACATATGTTAATAGATTAAATCAAAATAGAGTATTTAATGTGCACTAACTATATGTAAAATATAATTAGGAAAACCATATCAGAATCATTCTATTATATAAAATCACTATATATAGCCTTTTACAACCATATATCTCTTCGCATACCAACCTTTTGAGATAAAAGGAAAGACTCTTCACATACTTCTATTACCCAATTAGGATTATCAAGCTGGATACATACAAAAGTTTATACAAAAGACAAAATTATATACTTTACACATGTGTCCTATTATACTTCGTGATTTTAACATGTTCTATTTCATGCACAACACTTTCCCAAACTTAAATTTTTGTCTCATCCCGAGAAAAAGTCACAACCTAATCTAAACTAAACTAAAAAGATGATCCATAAACAAAAGTCACAGTAATCACTCCAAGTGTTGTTTTACCAGTTTTCACCCTTTGTGTACTACTTATCCACCCTATTAAGTGTTTAACTATGTAGTATACTATCCTATTGACATTTCAGGTTTTCAATAGAATATACTAACCAGGTGGCTACCCTTTATGTGTTTTTAACCAATTTGGCCTTGCTCCTAATGTTTAGGCTTATCTTATAAAAATTTCAAAATTTTTGAGGTCATAAAATTGGAATGTGCATTACCTAATATTGTAACGATGGGGAAATTTGATTGGGTTGTTATGCTAGTTGTTACATGTGCTCAGTTGTTGGCCTACTCAATTTTGGTGCACCCAATGTTTGAATTTGTTATTAAGATTACACCTTTGTATCAAACTTTTTATTTTGTAGAATTTGGTGGAGTTGCTATGGAGGAATGAATTGTGGCTCATTTAGTATTTCAATAATAGCTGAATCAACTTGAGATAGATCTTACTTAAGCATTTTCCAATCTGTGAGAACTTCATGGACTATGGAAGGTAGAATGCATAGAGGCATATGGATCATCATCATGTTTTTCACATCTCCATCCTCTACAATTGTGAGTAGTGATTTGGCATTAGATATCTTGAGATGGATATATAATATGAGCTCATCCAATATATTTATAGTACTTTTATCTTGAATGGATGAAAGGTATTATGCATTGTTTTAGTATGCCAAACATGTATGTTCTACATTGCAAAATCCCTAAAATTAATAAGTTGCTTGAGTGTCTTGCCCATTAATTCCATAGTATCCATTTGGTCATCCATTACTACTTTAACATTATCTATAGAGGCAAACTTAGGTTTCATAGTAGCCAAGGACTAACTGAGATGTTGTCTCCAATTTAGCATATATTGGGATATTTGTTGAGCCTTTTGCATAACTGTCTCTAAGCTCTGCTCATATTATTCAATGAGTTCACATATAATTTTTGTTTCATTCCTAATATCGTGCCCTTATGTGCGTAATGTGAGCACTTTCTGCATGGACACCCAATCCTTTGTAAGCTACATTAAAAGATCAGTGACTTACTTATCATCAAACATTACTTGATCACTTATCACTTATGCAACCAAGGTGGGACAAGTGTTATTTATTAACTGATGTTTCGTTTCTAGCTAATCTTCTACTTCAGTGTTATTTATTAAAACTTCATGCTCCAAGTCTCAGGCCTTATTTTGTAATCAAATCCTAAAATTCAATTAAGTTGGAAGCATAACCAATGAGAGGGGGGGTGAATAAGTTATCAAACTTTACATCCACTTATCATCCATTAACTTTTAAAACCAATATAGTGATCAAACAATGCATTTATAACCATTCATATGAGCATGAAGAAAGAACCTAACATATAGACACAAGAGCTATATGGGAAACCCTCATGGGTAATAAAAACCATTAAAAAATAGCTTGTACAACTTGTACCATAATACCATGTATCAATTTTAGTTCATCACTAACCCAATAAGGAGCACCAAACCCTAAGTTTATCAAACACCAAATTGAATTTAAAAAGTACCAACTTGTTAGGAGGCTACAACCCTATTGATAATCTAGCACCCAATCAATTGACACTATAAACCTATCCACCTTAATCTTTTTTCCCTCTCACAACTGATGATGGTATTCTATTTATCTATCACATTCAAATCTATCTCTCACATAGGCATAATTGTTCTTTACCTTCTTCACTCAATTAGCCCTTCTTTGACTTGATTAGGTCATATGATCTTGATAATCATCTTTAGAAACCATATCTAATCTTCATGATGGTTTATATATATTATCTTAATGGTATACAAGACCTCATTTAGATTGTCAAACATATATCTCATTCACTTTAGATACCTGTATATTCAATCTAGACAATTAAGCCTATTAGGCCTTATTCTTATATTTGACTCTTGCTTGTACATACTTTGGTCAGCCACAAACATATCCACACATGGATCACCCTTAAAATAGATTAAATAACATGTATCATACATGAAATAACCATTATATAGGTTATCCACCACTCATAAGAACTAAAACCACCATTAGTCCTAGAGGAGACCTAATGTAATTAGGCCTCTTTAAGAAACATGTTACACTTAGCCCTATTGAAACTTATTGAGACTCCAAACATGGATGAAACACTTCAAACACACCTAAAATAGACCCTTGATAATATCCATTTAGTCCATACCATATTTTAGTCTAATTCACAACTTGGACCACATCATTAGCACTACTTATAATTAGGTCTTTACACACCTAGAAGGTTTGTTTTGAACAACTGAAGCATACAACCAATTTCCCACATATATGATGCATTTTATGATTCATGATATTATGTATGATTTATTATACATTTGTTTATCTATGTGTTTGAATTAATACTTCATAAATGATAAGTGGAATTGAATGTATATTTTAAAGACACTGATTCACACCCCCCCCTCTCAGTGGTTGTGCTTCCAACAATTGGTATCAGACTAGAAGAAGGTTCAAGTCCAAGGAGTACTATACTACAAGAACCTTGGAGCTAATCCACACTAATATCTATGGGACTACAATAATTCAAAACATTTAAGGAGATAGTTACTTCATGTTACTCATTGATGATTATATAAGAATGACTTGGGTTGTATTCTTGAAAGAGAAATAAGAAACTCTTGACACATTCAAGGCACTTGTTGAGAATGAGAAGAATGGGAAAATCAAGTGTTTAAGGTCTGATAAAGGAGGAGAGTTTTGGTCCAATGAGTTTGATGACTTCTATGAGCAACATAGGTTTATGAGTGTGATTAATTAGTTTTAGTCATGTCAAGGACAAGGTGAGTAGTATTGTGTTTTGAGTTAATCTAAAAATGGTATGCATGGTGTTAGGGGGAGCATGTGTCTAAGATGATTCTTAGTTTCTTTGTTTTTATGTGCTGAGTTTTTGGTTATCATTACTAAAATGATGATTTTTCAAATGGGGAGTTCTTTATTCAATTGTTGATAGATATCAAGCAAGGAGAGTGTTGTTCATTTGTTTGAGGTATGCATAAGTTTAAGGGGATCATGGTTGAGTACTTTTGTGAGTTGAGATCCTATTGGTTGATTAGAGGAAGATTTATCTTATTTAGGGATAAAGTAGGTTTTGGGTCCAAGGATTATATAGTAGTATTGTCAAAGATGACGCTTTATCATTAATGTCAAAGGGGGAGAAAGACACATTTGGGGGAGATCCATCTTGGAGAGATGAGAATGATCTACCTTGTTAGAGTGTTTACCATCAATGACAAAGGGGGAGATTATTGAGATATGTTCCTATTGTTATATTGAGGTATTAATGTTATCATTGATGTTAAAGGAAATTGAGTGTCATTGATGTCTTAGAGGTTCTCTTGTGAAGATGCATGGTAAGTGATCATGATAAATTAAGTATGGTATAGTAAGTCCTTGAGTTTTGCATAAGGTCTTGGCACAATATTGTGATGTGACAAGCTTATGAACAGTGTTGCTTTGTATTAATTTGAGAGATCATCAGAAAGAGAGTGTTGATTATGTTGAAATACTTGTTGTGATAAGGTCATTATTGACCAAGTTAATAAGAAGCAAGTCTTTATGGAAAATGTGTAGAGTCAATCACATGACTCTCAGAGTGAGCCAAAGGGGTAAGTTCTTCATTGGTGGTCTTATCACAGACCTTATTATAAGACCTTAGGTGGCATGGTGATGAATCAAGATTATGTTTGGAGGCTTGTGAGATAATGTGAGCATGGTTTTAGGTTTGACATGTTGTTTTAAATGTGTTGGTGAAGTTTGAGGTCTTGAGTTGAAGAAGAAAGCATGAAAAGTGGTTTTAAGGCCTTGAGTGTTCTTAGAATGAAGAGATGAAGACTCGATAAGGACTTTCTCATGCTTGTTGGCTTGTCAATAATTTGCATGGGATCTTGAGTAGTTTATGGTATTTGGGGAAGGGTCTTAGGTATATTTTAAAAGCATTGGTTTTTGGATTAAGGGCCTAAGATTTATGAATGATCATTAACACTGTAACGTTAACCCTCTCTAAAACCCTAATAATGACCTGATATGGAAGATATTGATATAAATGGCTCAGAATGAATTAGATGACCTAGTTTGATGATTATAACATGTAGTAAACTCTCCCAAGTATCTTTATGTGGCATTAGTTTGTCATGAAAATGAGTTAACCCTACATGAAAATCCATGTTTCTCATAAGTTTTTTATAGTTGATAGAGTTGACCAAGTCAAAGTTACTAAATGGATGGATATTGAAGATTGAGACTTATATCTAATTATCATGGTGGTTTTTGAGTAGGTTCCAGACTTCAAATATTCTAAACTAGTCATGGAAGTTAACCTATCACTAAAAGACCCAATGAGGTAGATAGTGAGAAAAACTAGGCAAAAGTGGGAATGAGATTAGGGATATGTTGTCATGGATTAGGTATGTATCTAATTTCATTAGGTTTTTTTCAAGACATGTAACACATATAACTATTCGATAGAATATTTGGAGATGTTTATATATAAGCAAAAAATTATTCTCAAATTGACCTGTCTAACTCAATATGGTATGCATACAATGAAGTCATGAGATTGGTTTATAAGACCAATATTGATATTTGAGCCTATAATATATTTTTTGTAAGTTGATTTGAGGATGTTTTAATATCATATAAACCCATTATAATTTAATGAAATTGAATCTATAGGTGTTCTAAGTCATTATTTCCATGACTGTGTTTTGGAACATTAAGGCAATTCTGAGTAGTCATGTTGCAAAAGTGAGTTTGAGGATTTAAGCTCTATGTTGGAGTGTCTAATTAATTTGGTGATGACCATGAGGTCATGAAGGTTCTGAATATGTGATTTTTTTTATGGTTATGTGGTAAAATGTGGTATGGACCTAAATGGATATTAGCAAGGGTCTATTTAAGTTATGTGTGAAGTTTTTAATCCATGTGTGGAGGCTCAATAAGTTTCAATAGGGATAAGTGTAACGTGTTTATTTAAGAAGAATAATTTAATTAGGTATCCTATAGGCCTAATGGTGGTTTTGGTTCTTATGAGTGGTGGTCGACCTATAAATAAAACATGCAAAATAATGCATACAAGCAATGGATATAGATATGAGATCAAGAGCAAAGGCATACATGAAATCAATAAAAAATATACATGAGAAAACCTAAAAGAGGTAAGAAACCCATGAACAATATTCATATTATGAGAAACTAACAAGTACCCAATACAATTTTTCTTCCTCTCACTTCTTTTTTCCATTGCATATTACAATATAAACTCTTTTTTATATAAGCAAGGTAATTTGACCATTATAATGTGACCTTTTCCAACCACCACATTAATGGGTCCAACCTCTCCAAATGTCATTTAATATATTTTATTATTTATTTACATGAGGATAAAATCATGATAAATAATAAAATATATTATTATTTAACCAATTTTAATGTACTAAGGGTACATAAATAACAACACTTAACCATTAATTGTTCCAATACTCCCCATTTATGTTAAGTGGGGATACATTTCATAATCACCTTTATGGTAATGAAGTTATAATCCATTAACCATATACATGATGAGTTTTATGAGGTAATAACATAATGAACTTACACTCCATGAACCATCCACATGATGAGTTTTAGGAGGTAATAATTGAAAGAAACATCCTTCATCATGCCATAGTCACCTTCAAAGGAATTATACTATGTAAACATAGTAACCCAAAGGTATTAAACTATTTAACTATAGATACCCAAAGGTATTACACTATATAACCACAATCACATAGTCACCTTTAAAAGAATTACACTATACAACTATAGATACCCAAAGGTATTACACTATGTAACCACAGTCATATAGTCACATTTAAAAGAATTATACTATACAACTATAAATACTCAAAGGTATTGTACTATTTCCCCATAGGAACCTTTAAATTAATTACACTATGTTACCCTAAATTACTTAGAGTGAGTTTAGGCTAGCGTGATCGTGAGACTACATCCCACAGTGAGAATACATCCCATAATTTCTCATGAATAATCAACCAAGTATATTGGAGTATTTTATAACATAAGGATCTCCATACTAATATGCATTGGGTATAATGTAAACTTACATATGAAGTTTACCAAAATCACATAAAGTGATATATCACAATGCTTTAGAATGAGAAGAAGTATAGAGATATAGAAGGAAAAACATGATCCACATGGCTATTAAGAAGTGACATTGTCATGCACACTCCCCCTCAATGGCAACTTTGATAGGCCCAGGATTGAATAAACTTAATAGGCTTTAGTTTTTTTGTGTTGCATTCGATTTTTCACCAAAGCTATACAATTTTTAATATCACCAAGAAGGTTGATACAATGAGAAACCTCCACACAATGTTATTCTATCACCCTTCATAGCCACAAGGATTATTTAATAACTTTCACATGAATTGATTCAAGTGATATCACCTATATCAAACATAAAAACATATCTAGAAGTAAAATCATCATAGTATGGTTAAAATCACAATAACCAAATAAATTAGCATAATCAAAGGAAGAATAATATAAACCAAACTGTACAATTCCTTTTATATACTGAAGTATCCACTTTTCTAATTTTCAATGATCTAAATATGGATCCTACATGAATTTGGAATCAACACCCACAACTTATAAAATATATATCCTCGTAATGGTTAGATAAAACAAATTACCACCAAAATGTTTGTAACTAGGTGTTAGATTTATCACACATAGTTTTTAGATCAAACTTTAACACAACCTTCAATAAGAGTATATGTAAGCTTGAAATCAAGCATGTTAAATTTAACAAGCAGATTATGTGATGCATATACAATAGATTCACTAATAATATGATATTATATATCTTTATTAGGAATAATTCATATTTTAATTTGAGTCATGAATATTTCTTCTTCCTTTTAAAGTCGACAGTTTATATTTTATACTAAACTAACAAAAAAGGTTTAGAAAGCAAATTTTTTAACGTGTTTTATACTTGATTTTGCAATAAAAATAAATATTCTAGTGAATAAACAACACGATCCACTTAGTCTATTGCAAAACATTTCAAAAAACATAAATAATCATAATAAGGGTAAAAGTTACAAGTGTCATAAAAAGTGTCACAAATTACACTATTTGACCAAATTATTGTAAAATCAATAGTAGGAGGTTTCAAATAAAACAGGATACCTTCTTAATGTGTCTATATTGAGCCAAAACCTACAAAATGACTGGTTGGATGACATGGTTGATAAATAATTGATAGGTTTACGTGTCAAACAAAATTGTTGACTATAGGCACAAGTTCCCACATGAATGAACATGTAATTAATTTTTTTATAATATCAAAATACATTTGATCAAAAATAGAAGGAACAAGTGGATTTGAACACAAGACCTACTTCATATAAGTGTACTAACAAAGTTAGGCTAGCCAACTCACCACCAAACCTTGTTAACAAACTAAATTCACTAGTTTGAAATTAATCCTTTTTAAGCTCTATTTTTATTTTAATTAAAATAAATAAAATAAAAATTAAATAAATGCATTAAATTAATAATATGCAAGTAACTATTTAAAATTTGAGTAAAATAATTTTGAAAAACATAGGTGGGGTCCACAGACTTAGGTGGAAAAAGGCAAATAAATAAAAACTTTATTTTTTTAATACTTGCATAAAACATTGACATACCTATTATTTTCTAGCAGTAGATTAATGGAGTGCTCAAGAATTAGGTGGATGCACCATTGAAGCTACAAAAGTCCATTTTTGATAAAGTAAAGCTGTACTCTACCTTTAAAATGCCTTCTGATGCTTTTAGGGGAACTAGATCTAAGAGTTTTTGATTGGAAATTGAGTTTTTAATATTGTTGCTACTGCTATGGTGTATTATGGTGCCCATGCAAGATAGAAAAAATCAAAGGAACATGAAATGACCATCTTAAGGTCTGAAAATTTTTTAGTCTCCTTAAAATCTCAAAATTAATTGATTAGGATCTTCACAAATAATAAAAGATGGAAACTATATTTTTTTAAAATTTTTATTTCATCCACGAGCCATATAGGGATGTCAAAGGAGGATGAGAAAAGATAAAAAAAGCTTTGACAATATTTTACAGGGTTTAAAAAGGTTTTGAAGGCTTTAGATTGAAAATCTTACCTTTAAAGACTGAAAAATAGATGTAGAGGCTCTATTTTTTTTAAAAAATTCTACCTCTCATACGCTGTACAAAGATGTGTGGGAGGAGAGAGAAAAATAAAAATTAGCTATAGGGGTCCAAATTAGATGAAGTAAAGGTCAAAAATGCTTGGAAAAGGAAAAAATAACATATGGAGTGACCAAAACAAATATTTAATTCCCTAAAACAATTTTTTACTCATTTTTAGCTTTTTTATGCTAAAAAATGGCACCCCATGCTAACTTAAACTTTTAGATCTTCAATTGGTAGCTTCAAATACTTCTACAGGAGTGTTAGTAGGCTAAAAAAATAGAGATATAACATTTAAAAATATATTTAAATCTATAAAAATTTTAAAAATGAAATATTTACTAATTTTTATGATATTTAAGCCTTTAATAGACCCAAAAATGGTGCCAAAGACTGGTATTTGAAATGCTTTTATTTACTCAGATTTGCAACTAGAGAGCTTTAAACACCTTCAAAAAGATTGTTAGACAACATAGATATTTTTTTTAATGATTTCTAATGCTCAAAGAAGCATTTATAACATGTTCAAGACACCCTAGTAGATCTATGTTATGAAAAATAATCTTGAAATTTTATAAAATGCTCAGATCTAAAATATCTAGGCTCTAAGAGGAGAAATAAATGAATGAATTTAATTTTATTGAAGAATAATATTCAAATTATTTCATGAACATACCATGGATTGAAAAATGGATGAATCTAAGCTTGAACACAAGCCAAAACTCTGATCTACAATCTTGCCGCTTAATCATGCATCAACTAGCTTTGATACCATAATAAAACTGTAAAATAATGCATACGAACAATGGATCTAGATATGAGATCAAAAACAAAGATATACATGAAACCAACACAAGATATATGTGGGAAAACCTCCAAGAGGTAAAAAACCCACAAATATTATTTATATTATGAGAAACTAACAAGTACCCAATATAGTCTTTCTTCCTTTCACCTTTTTTTATTACATCTTACAATATAAACTCTTTTTTATATAGGCAAGGTAATTTGAGTATTATAATGTGACCTTTTCCAACCACCACTTTAATGGTTCCAACCTCTCTAAAGGTCATTTAATAAATTTTATTATTTATTAACATGAGGATAACCTCATGATAAATAATAAAATATATTATTATTTAACCAATGTAATTTAATGTATTAAAGATACATAAATAACACCACTTAACCATTAATTGTTACAATACCTATGTAGTGGCTATTTCATTTATGAAACATGTTATTTGACCCATTGTATAGGATATCCATGTGTGGAGAGGTTTGTGGCTGACCAAAGTATGTGCAAGCAAGAGTCAAGTATAAGAATAAGGCCTAATAGGCCTAATTGCCTAGATTGAATATACAAGTATCTGAAGCGAATGAGATAGAGTTTTGAAAAGCTGAAGGAGGTCATGTATACCATTAGGATAATATGAAAAACCATCATGAATATTAGACATGCTTACTAAATATGATTATCAAGGTCATATGACCTAATCAAGCCATAGAAGGGCTAATTGAGCAAATAAGGTAAAGAACAATTATGCTTATGTGAGGTAGATTTGAGTATCATAGAGAAATAGAAGACCATCATCAGTTGTGAGAGGGAAACAAGAGCAAGGTGGATAGGTTTAGAATGTTTATTGAGTAGGTGCTTGATCAACAAGGGGGTTGTAACCTCCTAGCAAGTTGTTACTTTTTAAAGTCAAATTGGTGTTTGATAAACTTTAGGGTTGGTACTCGTTGGGATGGTTCTCAACTAAAATTGATTAATGGTGTTATAGGATAAGTTATCAAAGTTATATTTTAATGGGTTTTATTCCCTATGAGGGTTTCCCACATAGCTATTATGTTCATATGTTAAGTTATTGCTTCATGATTATATGAATGGTTCTAAATGCATTGCTTAATCACTATATTGGTTTGAATGGTTAATGGATGTAAAATTTTATAATTGATTCAACCCCCCCTCTCAATGGTTGTGTTTCCAATAATTGGTATCAGAGCAGGTCTTTTAGAGAAGGCTTGATAGATTGAAGGTGATCCTAGAAGCACATAGAATAATGCAATTCTTTTCATGACTATAGAATTAGATAATGGATGTTGCTCAAAAGAGAAAAGTCTTATTGAAGAATGATCTAAGATTAGAATGGAAGTGGATTTATTGAAGGCAGATTTAGAACAAGTATCAATCAAATTTAAGACCTTTCAAAAGTTTGAAAATAGTACTAGAATGCTCAATGATATGTTGAATAATCAGATGTCTCTTTATGATAAGGCTAGTCTTGGTTTCAATGAAGATCAAAAGGAGAATTCTAAAGTGAGAAAGGAGGGTCAAATATCAAAGGATAAAGGACAATGTAGGTGTAATGGTACTAGAAAAGTGAAGACAATTCTAATCAGGTAGCCCAATACTATGAGCTATAATCAAAGAGGTCACATTGCAAGGTACTATAAGATGAGACCTATTAAAAAGACTAGTTAAGATAAGAAGGTTTTTAGTCACATCACTAAAAAGTGGGTAAAGAAGTTAGTTCTTATGAAGAAGATGAATGAGGATCAAAGGACTAAATAAGAAGATTCTATGTTAGCCCAGATTGTTGTTCACTCTCAAAATGAAGATATAGAGTGTGTTATAAAAAGTGGTTACTCAAGTCATATGAGACAAAGAGTCAAGATAGTCTATTTTCTAAAGTGGAGTAAGAATCAGAAATGAAGAACTTACCCCTTTGGATCACTTGAAGAGTTATGTGATTGACTCTACACCTTTTCCACAAAGACTTACTTCTTATAGACCTGGTCAATAATGACCTTATCACAACAAGAATTTCATCACAATCAACACTCTCTTTCTAATGATCTCTCATATCAATACAAAACAATATTGCTCATAATTTTATCGCATCACAACATTATGCCAAAACCTTATGCAAAAATCAAGGACCTACTAGACCATATTTAAGCCATCATGATCACTTAGCATGCATCTTCACAAGAGAACCTTTGGGACATCAATGACACTCAATTTCATTTAACATCAATGATAACATTAATGCCTCAAATCAATAATAGTAACATACCTCAAAAAATTGTGCCTTCAATCTACTTTGATAGTAATAGTTGAGTCACATCTAAATATGTTTCCATAATATTTATAGCAAGTGCCATAGATGTGGTTGCTAGTTTCAAAGGAGCTGGTGTAATTTGATCTAATAGAAGCAAGTAAGTGGTTCACCTAATTGATGTTGTAGGTACATCCCATAACCACTAGTAAAACTCTATGGTTTAGGCTATGACACTTCTTATGTGTCCTTGATCTGAGCTATGCTCTCTACTTACCTATTATTTGGCCTCCTATCCTTCTCAACCTGAATTATAGCTTCAACCTTAGTCTTAACATCTTCTCTAGCTTGTACTTTGGCATCTTCCTTAGCCTTAGCCTTAGTGTTATCTTAAGCCTTATCTTTAACATCTACTTTAGCCTTAACTATAGATTCAGATTCAATATTAGCATTATCTTGAGTTGCATGTGCTTCTATTATGGCTTGTATTATTCCTCAACATCCTTTGCCTACACTTATTATTCTACTTATTTCTATTATACAACTTACACCTTTTATTGTTCTTGGTGGGATTTCTCTTATTATTTCCTCTTTTCCTCTACTTATTCAACCATATTTTTCGTAGCCTCTATTTTCTCAACTTTCTTCCTTGTAGCTTTAGCTTCTGTAGCCTATTTATGCACAACCTCTACTTCTTAAAATTTATTTTATCTTTATTTCTCTTCAATTTTATGTTTTTTTATTTATCCTATGTAGTTTATTATTGTGTACACTATGCTTCCTATATAACCACTTATTTTATCACTTCTTTCTTATTTATTTTTTATTCTTCCTTTTCTTGCTTTATCTCCTCCTCCTTTTTTTCCTCCTTAGGATCTGGTGTATTCTATATAGTTTCCTATTATTATGATGACTCTAGCATAGTTGTGTCTTGGGGTTCCTCAACAATTTCCATGTTTACTAGTTTATTTTTTGATTCAGTATGTTCAGACGATTCTAATTTGACCATCTGACCTTTGTGTATGAGATTTTTATTCTTAAATCTATCTAGAATAGTGAGGGTCTCTTTTCACTTCTTTATAACATAATGTTGGGCCTGTTGCTATGTTTTTTGTGTCTCTTATGAACCACTTTCTCCTAAAGGTTAACCAAAAGACACCATTATTTCTGTAATATTTTATGATGGTTTAGTGGTGGGGTGTGTACATGGTCATCAAAACAAGGGCCATGTAGGATTACCCTATTTTGGTAGATCCACCACTTACGTAGCTAATGATCTTGTGACTAGATTGGTTATAAATATCTCTGCCTCTAGCTTATGCTAAGCTGCTTCCTACCCTATAGTATCCACAAGAATAGATTGAGGTGGTTGAGTAATGTCAATCTAGAGGTATTTTCATACCTTATTTTTCACATGACAAGTGCACACTACTTTCCAAAATAATAATTCTTTTTCCACCTCTTTGTTGTAAACCTCTTTCACAACATCTTCAAACCTAGATTTGAGAACTTCATGCTCATCGACTCCCATCTTTGGTAGGTCACACTAAATAGCTATCTTGGGAACCATAGGGTTATCTAACAAGGAATTTATTTACCTCATCCTTATCTTTGGTGGTGGTAGTGAAGCATGCCATGCATGTGCCTTCCTTTTGCCTTTATACTATGGTGGTGGATATTATGGCTATTTTAGTGGTTGTCATGGTGAGGCTTGATCCATATCTAATTCTTATTAATGTATATTAATATTTTGTAGAGGTGGCACTAACCTCATATCTAGGGATTTTTTATTATATAATTCACCCTATGCTTCTATCATTGAAATAAATAAGGGCATTAGAGTCATAGGTGGTGATTCTAACTCATGAATTTTGATTTGAGTGTCATTATGTAAACTGGTGATCAAAACATGTTTTACCAAATATCACATGACATCTTGTGGGATTATTCAGTGTGTTTTGATTAAAGCTAAGGCTTCCATCCACCATGTTTTAAACTAACCCAATTACTCATAGTATTACCTTACTTTCATTTATGTGATGTTTATGAGGGTAGTAGTGGGATAAAAATATATAGTCACATTGATTGGTCCAAGTCAAGATTTCCACTATGTGAAGCATAATAAAAACAAAAAATGGAACTAAAATATTTGCATGCTTATTTTAAGTACCTTCTTAGTGTTAGTGGTGAGATCAGGCACTAAAAACTTAGGCCAATTGAAGTCCTCTTACAACCATATCATCCGATATGCAATATCAATTACCTCTCTCATTACTTACTTTGATTACTTGGTAGTTTTACAAAACCTTTTTGTGATGCATTCTACCAGAGTGCACATAGAAACATATTCAATCAAATAAAATGGTGTTCCTTAGCCTAATCATGTGGTATATTTTTTCCATACATCTGAATAGATTGGTGTTGCCATATATTTATATTAAAGATGGGATTTACCTCGATTTAGAAGGCCTGTGGCTCATGCTATTATTTTCACAGTGATCCAAATTGTAATATCTTGGGATAAATGGATAATCTATTGATTTTAGAGACTCAACAAAATCATAATGACCTCATCTAGTTTCTCAAATGTAGATAACCTAATCAACCTTTATACATCAAAACCTCAAAGTGGATGTTGAAGTGTGAGGGCTCCTAATTATATAACTCCATGAGGATATTTTGAAAAAATAGTAGATTTTGCTATGTTAATGAAATCAAATGGATCCATGTCATTGTAATTGGTTTGTTGAAGACCTAACCCAATCCCCATCTCCTCTTTCTACACATCTGTGAGTGAGATCAATGACTAACCTTTGTTCATTGTTATATCGGTGATCTACGATGAATGATTACTATGATTGATCTGGATATGGTTCAAAATTAATTTATAAAAAGGTATTTTGAAAGTAGATCATAGAATTTTCTTATTAACTAGAGTTTGTAATGTTTTAACATTGTCCATACCTCACTCTTATATAGTTTTTGGTGCCCAATTTTGTCTTATTGACTACTTTGAATGCACTAATTATTTTCACATGTGTTTTCCACTTCCAATTAATATTACTTGATATAAGTTACCCCAATAATGAAATTTTGTGATTAAAATCTTTGATTTACCCCTTTGACAGTTATTTAATTTGACTGGTTATACTTATGTCTATCCAATTTGTTTTATGACTCCACCTATCCATTTACTACTTAATCTACCTTGGAAATGATGTAATCTTTTGAAATGTAGCATCATTAACAATCTAACATGATCTTTGGCCTTCCTCTCTCATACCTATCTTGTCACTACCTTCTTTGAGTTAATTGATATCTTCAATGTAGTTTTGGCCAGTTGTCTCCTATGAGCTATCTTTGGAATGTAATCTCACCTTGCAATTATAACTACTTTCTAGTTTTTGTGATGTATTGGATTGTAAAAAATTCATTGTATAAATATTCTAACCTAAAAAATTAAAATAGAAATAAATAAAATTAAATAAAATACTAACTACATCAGGCCACTCAACATCAACTTAATTTCTAGTAGAATGATAGAGATTAAAGTTGATAAGGCTGAAGCCTATAACCATTTATATGTCCTAGTAGTATGGTTCCCTATAAACATTTCAGCACTATAGTACCCTATTTTGAAATTTCATGAATAATATAGGTTCCTTTCCATCTAATGTGAAGCTTTCATAGGAATGATTTAACTATGCTATCATAAAGCAATACCATTTGTTCCAGGTAAAATTTCGTAGATCTCAAGTTGCAATTGTGTCATGCTTTTTGACTTTGCTTATTAATATACTATATCCATTTTTCCCTTTGTCTATTTTCTTCTATATTTGTTAAGTCTATAAACTGTGATTTTAGTGAATCTTGATCCCCTAATATCATAACCATCATAATGTGCATACTAGGAACAACATATTCCATAGGCATTATTGCTTCGAGGCCATATACCAGTTAAAAAGGAGTGAACCCTATAGCTATTTTATAATATGTTTTATAGGCCCACATAATTTTAGGAATGAAATCTTCCAAATCATCCCCTTACACATTAAAAATATTTGTGACCATTTTATGTAATAATTTATTAGATGCTGCAGCTTGTCTATTTGCCTATGGGTGATAAGTTTTGTTCTTATGGTGCGATATCATAAACTCCTTAGTGAGAGTCTTTATAGTATTATTTATAAAATACATGCCTTTATCACTGATTAGCTTAACCAAACATCCAAATATTTTAATAATGTTTTCATATAGAATTTTGACAACATATTTCACACTATAGCTTGGAGTGGTATTAGCTGCCACTCATTTAGTGAAGTACTCTATCGTAGTAATAATGTATCACACATGAATTTATTTGCTCAATGGAATTATAGGACCAATAAAGTTGATTCCCCATTTCTAAAAATGTTTTTTTGAAAGCATTGGAACCAAAGGCATCTCATCTCTTTAATTTTACTTTACCATTCTTTGACATACATCATAGTGTTTGGCACCTCTGTGCACATCCTAAAATAATATAGGCCACTAGAGCCCACTTTGTAAGATTTTACTTGTAGTAGCTTAACCTAGGAAATAACCTCCTATAATCCCTTAATGTGCTTCTTGTAATAACTGAGGTCATTCATACTTTAGAGCTACTCTACATAGTACATCATCTTTGTCGTGTTTGTATAAAAACCCATTAATTAGGCTATAAGGTATAACTGGATGACCATTTGATTTTTATCTCATTTTGCATAATGTACAGGGAAGGTTCCTTGCTCCAATTTTTTTTAATATATTCCATATTATCAAAAACTATAATAGTGATGAATAGATGTGCATCTAGAGATTTATCTTCAAGTTCTTCTAGCTCCTCCCCATTGTGAGGTCTGTTCAGGTGATCTAGCCCAACATTTTCATGATCTAGCTTGACATTAATATGAAATTAGAATTCCTAAAATATCATAAGCCACCTAGATATGTGTCCTCCCAAAATTGGCTTATTTACCAGGTATCACAATGCTTGGTGATTTGTAAAGAACTCAAATGGTGTAGCCAACAAGTAGTATCAAAAATTTTATAGTGTAAAAACCATGGCTAAATCCTCCCTTTTCATAACAGTATAATTATTCATAGCTAAAAATAACTTATTTCTAGAAAAATGTATAGGATGATCTCATCCAACTTCACTTGGATATACTAAAACAACTCCTACTACAATACCAAAAGCATCCACATGCACATGAAATGGCTTTTTTAGTCTAGAAAGATTAAAATTGGTACTATTATGAGCCTTAATTTTAGCTCAATGAATGTTGTTTGACATTATACTATCCATTTAAATTTTATATCTTTGCACAATAGTTTTTCCATGGGCACATATATAGCTACTTACCCTTTAATAAACTTCCCATAATATCCTGTATGACCAAGAAATGTGCGTAATTCAATAGATTTAGTAAGAGGTGGCATCCCTATGGTGACAAAAATCTTAGCTAGCTCAACCAAAATGTCATCTATGCATACGACATGGCCCAATAGAACACTAAAAGGTGTGAAAAAAAAACATTTATTTAAATTTAAATATATGGACAATGCTCAACCCCATTCTAGCATGAGTCATAGCTTTGATAGATGTTGTTTAAATAGAGAGAAAATAACCTAATCATCCAAATACACTTCTAGAAAATCATGAATGAAATATTTGAACGTAGTTACTATAGCTCCAAAAAAAGTACAGATGCATTCTTCAACTCAAAAGGCATTACCTTATATGCAAATGACTCTCATTTAGTTAAAAACATAGTTTTGGCTTGATCTTATGTTGTATTAGAATCTAGTGGTACCCACTGAATCCATCTATAAAGGAGTACACTTCATGTCTTATAACTGATTCAAGGACTTCATCCATGAATGGTATTAGAAAATGATCATTCATGTAGGCATCATTTAGTGTGTGGTAATCCCCACAAACTTGTATCTCTCTAGTTTTTTTTGGTTGCACCACTATGGGACTTACCCAATATGCTTTTTCTATTGGATATATGATTCTAGCTTCTTGCATTCGATCCAACTCAAATTTTACATTTATTTTCATGTTACGATTTAATCTATATCTCTGATTCTTAATGTGTTGAGTTCACTCTTTCAATTATATGTGCATTTATTTTAGAGATGGATCTACACATTTTACCTCTAAGAATTTGGATGGGAACACATCTTAGTAGTCCCTTAATAGTTGTAATACCTCCAAAATATGATCTTGTTCCCAATAGTCTCCCACCATCATGAGCTTAAAAAATAATTCTTTTCTAATGTTCCCTTCAATATTTCATAAGGGATATTGATATATCTTTCTTGATGTATTAGGCAAAGCATCTTATAGAATGCACTTACATTATCACTGCAGAATGTTTATATTATAGTCTTTTTTCTTCTAATTTATTTTTGCTTTGAATTGGGTTTGATACAATTTCCTATTCTATCTCAAATAAAACTTTGAGATCAATATCTTTGTCACTATCATTGGACTCTATTAGTTCATCCTTTATTCTATTTAATAACTTGATAAAAACTTGTTCTTATTGGCTAGATTTATAATTGTGTAGTGCTACATTTAAATCCTATACAATGTCTTATTGTGATGATGATTCAGATGTACTTGCTAAATATTTTGCACATCCATGACATAAATATATTGATTTTATATAAGGCCTTATGCACCAATGGATTATCATCTTCGAACATAAAGATCTAAATCAAATCTTACTGAACTTGCACTCAATGCTTGGTTTCTCTTCTTCTCTCTTGGTGGATATACCAAGATTTTGGCAAAGGTGCTAAGATGTGGCTAAAGATGTGCACCCAATATCTTAGCTATATTCCTTGCATGGTCTATATATCTACACACTGATAAATGTGCAACTTTAAACATTAACCTTTTTGGAAGAAAGACCATTTTGATTTGATAGTATTTCATAGTTATAACCTTGCACGTAAGAATTTGCATGCTTTCTCCCAATAAATTTATATATTTCTATGGACTTCCCACCAAGTCATAATAGTTCCTTTTAATGCATAGCTAAATGTGATGAATCATAGATACACCTCCAGTACATGGTGTTTGAGCCTCAATATAAATGGATTAAGACCCTCAATTGAAAAATATTGAGGTATCTAGCATTTTATAACAAACACCATGCAAAGAGGTTGTAGCTCATGATATATATAAGCCAATTCAACATGTGAGTGTCTAAGTCACCACTTATTGACAATGTAAATTCTAATGGTAGAACACACTTAGGAGTATGCTCCATATAATCCATCATTATGTCACCTATATTATATATGAATTTGACTTTAGACTTCATAAAAGAGTGCATTGTTAGAGAAAACATTATTCTATATGAACTTGTCTAACTAAAGACTTTGTTTAATAGTTTTATATATTAGCCACTCTTCTTGTTGTGTAGTGTGCAATTTCCCAACTTGATATTCTATAGGTTGTAAAGCATTTTGCCTTTCATCTACACCAAATTGAAACCAACTATTATCCCCATAGGAATAAGGGGACTCTAGATATTTTTGGATAATGTATGGATTTTGCTCAGAATTATTCAGAGGTATGACCACTATTTTATCCCCTTGATGTGATTATATCTAGTTGTGCATAGTATTGATGGTCATTTGGTCATCATAATCCCATTTATTTTTGATTAAAGTAGGATAATGAGTCTCTACTATCTTTATGTTTATGAATTAAAAATGTCCTTATAGGCTCAGTTTAACGACTTTGATTTTAACATTCTCTAACCTTATGATAGGCTCAAACCAACCATATGTTAAATTGAGAGTAATTAGACTGTAGCTTAAATTCAGTCAACCAATGGCTTCCCAAGTTGATCATGGAATCATATGGACCATGCTACCAAAATCAAATACTACATTTGGAATCTCATATCTAGCTAACTCAATATCCATTTGAGAATCAATATCCCAAGGTTTCTTGGTTTTAACATATGAGACTACCTAATTAGTCTATTGTTGACCTTGTTGTGCATACTCTAGAAGATTATGTAAGAGATTAGTGATGGTCTAGGATATATCCTCATTGTGTTGTATATTGAGTAACTTCATCAGGGTTATTAAATCAATCACAACACCCTTCTATCTCATGATTTTGAAAAATTTTCCATACATTTGGGCATCAATGGTTGTGTTATCACCTTTGGAAGTTGGTTGTTAGATATGTTGAAAGACATGCCCAACTTGATACATCAAATTATTTTCTATATCAGGATAGGGATATTTATCCTACTACACTTTTCTAATGCTCTGATCTAGAGGCATTTCCAAAGGTGGTAACCCTTGTTTGACTCTTTATTGCCAAGTGATTTCTTAAAAACAATCATTTTCCTTTGGCTACACATTGATAATATTTATGTTGTGCATTTTTTGCTCATTCCTTTGTTTATCTAGTACTAGATAATTATTTATTTGATGTTGGCCTTATAATCTACAATATATGAAGTAGACTTGTCTTTGTGGGTTGGTAAGGTAATTCCTGGTATAATGGTTATATGCACCACATAGATAACATTGCATAAGTGGTTCAGATTTTCAATTGTCATTGTTATGACTACCTTGATATCTTCCATAATATCCACCCTTGTATCCACCTCTATAGCCTATTCTATTTTGTTGCTATCCCCAACCTTATTGTTGTTGTCCAAAATACCCTCCTTATTGGCTTGAATTTGTATCATACCCTCCATATTGGTGCTGAGGGGAACTTAGAACCCAATTTGATTGTTGCTACTGAAGATTCATGATAGTCCATAGTTGTGTGTATTGACCAAAATATGGACATGATGGAGATGATATATTGTTCTATCCTACTAGGACCTATGGTTAATACTACTATGATGAAAGCATCCATCTTAGACTACCTTGAGTCCCATAGGTCATCTCCACTTCTAGTCCTAGAATCACCTACTGCATAGTTGGTAATTTCCATGCTACAACTATGAAGACATTATTAGTAATATCTTCCTTTAACTCCTACAATGCTTAGTAATTATTTTCATCATGGTTCATGGATTTACAAAAATTATGGAACAAACCCTAAAATTTTTGTATGGAGTGTTATAATATATGAAACTTAGAAGTCAGATTCCCTACTACCCTAAATATCTCATAGAATTCATGGTTAAGCTTAGGACAATCATTTCTATGATGTCATTCTATTTTGTACTCTATGCACCATATAATTAATTTAGGCTTATATTTTTCATGCATCTCATCGATTCTTCTCATGAATGTATCTATCTTTGTTTTAACCTTGGAACTAGTTATGGGGGTGTCCCCATAGTCCTCTATTTGCTTTACTCACAAGGAAACAAACCTAGAATTAGCTTTAGTTAGATACTGAGTTTTCACAATGGAAAATCTAATTATTGTTTGCAATCCTTATACAAACCAAGCAACCTTATCTTTGTCCAACAAAATGAATTCAATTTTTTTCATGATGTCAAAAAATCATTGATCATACTCTGCAACTAATTCTCTTGATCTCTTTCAAATCTATTTTAAATCTTGAATGGTTTATATTGTGCATCTATTTAATTTATTTTCTACTATTAACATACTTTTAACTTTCACAAGGTCAAGGGTGTTTACATCCATTTTAAAAATGAACTCTATAGCTCATCCTGACAAAGCCCCTACTAGTTGACATTTCTTAACGTTATCTACTATTATTCCTCTCACATTCCATTTCATGTCATAAGTCATTAGATATTGCTCTAGGATCATAGACCCATCATAGGGCATTAAATAATTAGACATTCCTATAATCAGCAACATAGAGGGAAAAATTGTAGTTGTTATGATAGGTTGTTGAATGGTAACAAATATGACTGAAGGTATCTACATAGTGGTGACTGCAACTTTATGTGAAGATGCATCACTGGTTGTGCACTATTGATTGTTTATTGTTAACTATGCACTAGAATTTTCAAGTGTCTTAAACATGAATTCTAATCCTATTTTTCTTCTATTTATTATTTACTTTATTTTTACACTTGAATTTCCAAATGTGTATATAAAATAATCAAACCAATCCGTATCTGCCTCTTCGCTTACACTTTTTATTTTATCAAGTAATAAATTGCACTTTGGGGATGCAAAATCTTGAAGTGAATGAATTATATTTTGAAATTATGCTAACTTTGAAGTTAAACCTACTAAATTTTTACATTTGAATTTGAATTCTTCCTAGGAATTTTTTGCTTTGGTTCCAAATAGAAACCCTTTCATTAACTATGATCTACCTCTACCTTCTAACTATTCTACTGCTAGCCTATGTTTTTCCTCCCGTTGTTCTACTTCCATATTTGCATAATTAATATTTTTATCCTCCTCTTCATAGGGTCCTTTTGGATGCTCTATACATCCTTTAATTCCAGTAATCTCCTTGTCTTTAGCATCTTCTTCCTACATTTTCTATCTCTAACACCCTATTATATATTTCTAATCTTAACTACAGTTACTTCTGGGTTTATTTCCTTATTTCACATTCTCTTCTATTGCACTTCCCTTTATAGTCCCAAAATTTTCTTCTCACTCTGAGTCTTTTTGCCTTCCATTTTATGGGATCAGGTTCATGTTTATTTTAATAAACTCATCATCATTCACTTCATCTTGCACTCACCTCCATGGTGCCCAAAGAAACTACTCCATGTTGGATAGATTATGCACATGGCCTTTTCCACAACCAATTTTTTTATCAACACAGGTAGTCTCTATAAAATTTTCCCCCTGATTCCTTGAATGAACCAATCTTGTGTAGTCTTAAAAGCTAATATCCTTGCACTACAAACTCGGTAATATAATTATCAATTATGGTCCTTGTCTAATAATTTAATGTTCATGACCAATATATATCTAGGTTTTGAAGTCTATCTAATTTTTATTTTGTCTAAACTATAATATTTTTCCTCCTTGGGATAAATCAATAGTATTCCAACCTAGCTAGCCATGTAGCTAATAATCCAAGAAACTCACACCCAAAGATTTTGTAGATTTCACCATAGATGTGCTCTTAGATAATATACTTTATAGTTGTTCCAACTCTCCTTGCTTCTTGTTTTATAAAATTTTGGATTCTATCATCCAACCATCTCTATATATCTCTTTGTCCTGGTATCCATCTCAACATATTTCATCAAAATGGTTCCATGCTCACTGCACCATTGTTAGCAGAGGTTCCTAGAATTAATTTAGAGCATGCTAATTATAGGGATAACTTTCATAGTGGAGAATTGAAAAAAAATATAATTAACATTAAAAACTTACAATTCATCATTTACATATAAAATTACACATACAGGTTAAGAAGAACACAATTATAATAAAAGGTAGAACATAAATGACAACATATGTTAAGATATTAAATCAAAATATAGTATTTACTATGTAATAACCATATGTAAAATATGATTAGGAAAAACATATCATAATGATTCTGTTAATCTCTATCAACACATCAAAACCATATTTTATTATAAAAAAGTGCTATATATAGCCTTTTACACTTAGCTGTCTCTTTGATTCAATCCTTTCAAGATACAAAATGAAAGACTCTTTTCATTCTCCTATTACCTAATTATGCTTATCAGGCTGAATACATACAAAATTTTATATAAAAGACAAAACTATATACTTCGCACATGTGTATTTATATTACACTTTATGATTTTACCATGCTCTATTCCATGCCCAATAATATGGAATTACATGATCCAAAAGTTTTCCCAATGGTGAAAAAGTCAAGAGGGCGAGAAACTTAAAGAGGTGGATTATATTCACCATTCCTTCCCCACCAACAAATGCTTATAGTGCTTTTGTTTTAAGTGAGTAATAACACCCTTGCCTTGTCATTATTACTAAAAACTCATGAGGAAAAAATGTCATTAGGGTAATTAATACTAAATTAAAATCAACATGAGATGAATTAAACACACACAAATAAAATCCAACAAAAAATAATAATCTAAATCAAATTTTCATGAAATCCTCCAATTAATTAACATAAATACATGATTTAGATCTAATTGGGTTAATCTTACATTGGTAAGAATTGCAATACAAGAGTAATTCATAATGCATTAAATGCTCTAAAATATTTTGCAATGGGGACATAGGATTGAAGGTAAGTTTAGACACTTCATTTATTTCACTTCATGTCATCACTATTCACTGAGTCACTTTCCTGTATTGTTACGTAGATTAACCCTAATTTTTTATATCTTCAAAATTCACCAAAACAGTCATAATTTTCATCTCAAATCATGACAACAGATCCCTAATCACATTTATTAACCATATCATATTCCTAAATTTTTCCTAACACATCCCCAACCTACTCATTTGCTTTACATCACCCCTTAGCTAATTAATTATTTCTCCAATAACCACATCCAATCCCAAAAAATCACATCACATCACACTAGTTAGTTATTCTATGTTAATTAGCTAATATCCTCATTAATATAAAATTATATAGAATATACATTTCCTATTTTCCATAAATCAAATAAATCTAGTTAACCCTCATATCACTCAAATCCTAATGAAATATTCACATTCTCCCACAAAATAAATTTTATATTCATTTCTAATCCCAAGGAAATCCTTTTTCCAACAAGCCACATCATAACCCATTCTTCATAAATAAAAATCCTTACACACTCCAACTCCCTTCATTTACTCCTCTCATTTATGATGATGAGTCATCCTTATCTATTGATTTTCAATCTCATCCAACAGTCCACATCAATTAGGAAAATCTATAAATATAGGGCTTCCTCTCCATTACAATAAGATTATTTATGAAATAAAGTGATGCTAGTTTGTGAATCAAAGCTTCAACTCACATTCTCACTTATCCAACCAAAATGTCCTTTTTTCAAGGGGAGGTGATATTGAATTGCCTACACATCTTGACAAACCTTTGCAACTACATCCATTTGAGCATAATATAATTGAAGTGAGGAGCATCATTTATCTTGGGTAATATCAAGGTATACATTTGTTTGATTTTACCTCTCTTTGACAACTCTTCTGAGGTATCTCATTTGTGAAGTTTGATTAGTATCTTGTATGTGATATTTCTTGGGTGTTGCTAAATATTGTATTTTAATAAGAAGTTTCCATTTGATATATACATATGGTACGCTCGATGGGACTCTTCACACCCCATAATCAAATTTGAAGTATTTTTAACTAAATTGCTCTAGAATTTACCAAAAAATATTAAAATCTTTATTCGTAATCTCCTAACATAATCTCTTTATATTAGATAAATAATGAATTAAATTAATGAAATAGCCCTTTTAATTGGTAGAATTATGCTCAATATACAATTATTTTTTCAAACTTTAGTGAAAAATAACTAGCTTTAACATAAGTGTACTATGTTTTAGTAGAAACACTGCTATTTATGTTTGCAAGGGATGTGGTAGAATTGACAAAAAATTAGTGAAATCACACATAATTTAGCAAAATCATTTTTGATTTTATTGATAGTATGTGTTTTTAGAGTGATAAAATTGATTTTTTTAGTGAAATTACACACAATTTAGTGAAACATATTAATATTTTTATGATAGTTTGTGTTTTTAGAGTGGTAAAATTGACCTAACTTCAATTAAATAACCTTGATTTTGGTGAAATAACCCTATTTTTGGTGAAATCATTTTCTATTTTTTGACTATGTTCTTTACAAAGTGACAAAATTGACCTAACTTCCATGAAATCACCCTGATATCAGTAAAATCATTTTATATTTTCTGATAGTGTGTTTTTAAAATTGGTGGAATAGATTATGTTTCAATGAAATCACTATGTTTTCAATGGAATTACTATTTTCTATATGTGACAGTTTTTATTTTTTCAAGGATTGATGGATTTGACCTATGTTTGGACAGAACTATTCTTTTTTGCATAATCATAAATAGTTTATGATCTAATACGTTTGTTCAAGATTTTATGCTTGAAAAAGATACATAAAATAAACTACTAATCCATATTTTACAGGTTTTCACCTATCAACGTCTTAAATCAAGCAAACAAACTCTTACATTTATTTTTGGGCTAGGAATTAAACACATATTTTTATTTGGGTATTGAAAAAAATTGTTTACTTTTTTGCTTTTGTTTGATTGTGTGTGTGTATTTACTCAATCTAAAACCACTTATGCTCTTCCATTACATAGTAAGGTAATTCTTGTGATTCAAAAATAACTTAGATTGATAGTTTTTATCCTAGAGAAATGCTACATTTTCTCTTCCCTCGTACCTTTGGGTGATCTTGAGTATCAAAAATAACATGAGTCTCTTTTATTTTGGCTATGTAACTAGGACCTTGATCCCCAAGTACAATTATTTAGGGTTCAATGATTAGGATTTCATCCCTCACATTAGGACCAACCCTATGTTCCAATCGGGAATAGAAATTGAGGGAAGAAATGTCATTATTGGTTGAGTGGTCTCATGTTTTATGTGCATTGTGAAGTGAGGGTTTTCATGCTCCAATACATAGACCTTAGACACCACCCCTCGAGGAATGATTTTTTGGTGACACTCCACTAAAATCCTATGGATGGAGTGGGCATAAGGGACTATAAACTTTCATAAAACCCATTCATAAACCTCTTCAATAGACTTTGGCCCCATCGTACTATGAGGTATATAGAGGATACACCTAAAAAGCCTTATTTAAACTTAGTTTAAGACCTATTGGCTGAAAAAGTTAGTAATGCAAGAGATACTAAACTATCACAAGATAGTCACATCATACATCCCTGGAGTGAAGGTTGAGAGACTAATCTATTCATTATTTCATGCAAGTATATTATGGTTACTAGTTGTGTTACACACCTTTTATATTAAGCATAGGGCTTATTACTTGCATGTTTTTTTTAATTATTATCAAGACCTATATTGTTGAAAACCTTAAACACTTCAAACAAAGTCAATCCATAAAAAATCAAACGTTAACATAAAAATTAAAAATTCAACATCAATTCAACATTCAAAGGTCAAATCAAGTCAACCTTCTAAATTCAAACATCAAGTCAACTTTCTAAAATCAAATAAAATCACAAGTCAAATATAATTAAAATTCAAAGTCAAATTTACAAGATAAAAAGTCAAAGGTCAAATCAAATTGACATTCCAAAGTCAAACATAAAGTCAACTTTCCAAATTCAAATGCCAAACATCAAATTCAGCATTTGAAATTCAATCATAAAGTAAGCCTTCCAAGATCAAAAGTTCAAAATTCAAAATATAAATTCAAACATCCACCTTTGACTAAGTCAAATCAAATTCACAAATCAAAGCTAATTGAAAGTTAAAGGTAAACTAAAGTTAAATGTTTAAAATCAAGTAAAACATCCAAGCATACCTTGAGTCAAACGTCTTAAAACACATCAATTTTTTTCAAAAACCAACTCAAAGATCACATCAAACCTAAGTTAACCATCTCAAAATCAAAAAATCAAGAAAACTTAGTTGATGAATTTCAAAGCATCCAAATTAAAAAAGCAAATCAAAATCAAGGCGTAAAAAAAAATCACTTCCAAGAAGCATACAAGTTATGATTAAACAAGGAAAATTAATTAAAATTTGATTATAATCCTAAAAGTTAACTTAAACCTAATTCAAAGGTAAATTAAAGTCAAGACCATCTAACATCAAGCAAAAAACTAAAATCTAACTTCAATTCAAATCCTACATCCAGTTAAACTCAATTCAAATTTTAATCTAATTTCAAAACAAAACAAAAAAAATTATAGCAACATGCTTCATTAAAATCAAATTAGAGCTAGTTATAAGCCTAACTTTGATGATGATTTTGGTGGTAACCTATTTTATTTTGATCATAACTTAAAATAATTTCATACTCAATCACATGCTAATAGGGAAATGGATGTAAGTGTTCATGAAAATGAAACCAACACTAATACACCCATAATGGATCTAAGAAGGGTCCAATTTGAAAAATAATTTTTTGAAAAAAAGTTGAAATCCTCTTATGATTATTAAATCTAGGTGCCAAATTTACAGTGGGATATGACCCCAAATTTTTGAAACACCTTATTCAAACACAAAAAGAGGATGTGCCAACATAAAACTAAGATAAAACTACTTATATTCATGAACAAAATCAAGATCACAATGATGTTGAAAATTAAAACCCAAACCTTGAGTCTACAAGTAAATATAATTTGACTCATATAGAGCCACCGCCTTAGGATATAAATCAAGTTGTGATTGGGTAATTACAAAATTTAATCTAAATACTTGTTACTTTGGCCTCTAAATTAAATTCAACTCAATCTAATGCACCACGAAAACAAATCCCATCCAATCAAAAAGTCCCATCCAATCAACAAGTCCCACTCAATCATTAATAAATTCCATCTAATCAACAATCTAACCAATAATATATTCCTACCAATAGGGTAATTATTCCCACCAAATCCACTAATTGAGTATTTATTCCCACCAAATCTAATTATAATCCACCATTCAATTAATCAACCTTTTTTCACACATCAACATGCATCACACTCATCTCAAATCACTCCAAATGCTTAAGAGTGGCAAGAGATGAAGGATGCTCTTCTAGGACTACAAATAGGAAATCAAAGTAAAAAGTTCAAATTTTAGGAACTACGTCCATACCCTTTTGACAAGAGCATTATACAAGTCCATTGCCCTCCTCAATTTTAGGTGCAAAAATTTGACAAGTATAAAGGGAAAGGGGACCCAAGGGAACACATTAAATAATTCTTCATGGATTTTCAATAAATATTTTTCAATGACACGTATTTGCTTAGATTGTTCTTGTGAAGCTTAGGCGACCAAGCCTTGGAATGGTTTCTTCATTTACCCAAAGGATCAACCACTACTTTTGTTGACCTATCAGAACTCTGTGTGAAGCATTTCTCATACAATATGGAGCATGAGTTGATAATTATGGACATTGAAACTAAAAATAATGAAATTGGGAGAGATTTTCATCCTTTTTAAATGATGGAGAATCTTGGCTAGTAAGTTTCCTCATTTTCTCCCCAAAAAACAACTAACTACCACATTTGATTCAAATCTAAATCTATAAATGTATTTTTTTAACTACATTTGATGAAATCATCAAAAGGGTGTGAAGATTGAAAAATCCCTTATGGAGAAAGGATTGATCAAAATATACTCTAAGGACTCTCTAAATTAACCCCAAGATAATATTCAATAACAAAAAAAGAAACTTAGAGTTTTCAATAAGAAAAAAATGTCATGGGTGATGGAGTCACAAAGTCCAATCATGTGTAAAATATTCAACCAAAACATGTCCAAAACATCCAATCTACACCAATAATTACTCTTCAAAGAGTACCACCTAAGACACAATATCATTGAAGGACATTATTCCCTCTTGGATAACCATTGAAAGTTGAATTTTAAAAGCTAGTTGCTACAAACATGTTTGTATGGCTTATTATCAATCCTTTTAAATAAGGTCATCCCAAACTAACATGGTAAAAATAAACAAGTATAGTGGTTATCACAAATTCAAAGGCCATGCAACATATATATGCATGCAACTTAAGCATTATGTTAAATATCTACTTGATTGTGGGGAAATTACGATTGATAACAATAAATTATAATCTAATTAGAATATGGTAATATTTAATGACCCATTCCCAAAGCACAATCAAAATGCTCAAAATAATTAGAGTAATCATGGTAATCAACAAAAATATCATCACAATCAAAATACCTAAACCAACTGGATTGGTTTTTACAATGTTCTCCACAACTATGATAACATTATGGGTAGGATCACAAATAATCGTATCACCACTATTAAAATCAACTCCCATCATCCTCCTAACATAGATCAACATGCTATGAACACTATCTCGAGACCTCCCCCATCACATTTTGTTAATCCTAACCAAACTTGAGAATGTGTTATTACTACTTGGCACTCAAATATTACCATCCAAGGTCCTTTCACATCTGAATCCAATAACCAAATCCAAGGTCGGGCTCCTTCCAAATCAAAATTGTGCATACCCTTAGCTAAAAATCCATATGACCTTATCGAATAATTGGAAAAAACCATAATATAAATATCCATCTTGGATCTTCTATGAACATACACTATCCATAAGGATATTTTATATAATATCATTCAATATTCAAAGTCCCCCACAAATATTGACCCCTCAAAGTTTCGAGTGCTTGTAGGACATGTATCCTTGGGTCAACAAATCACCTTTAACCCAAAGGACATTTCAACTTCCAATCCATCCCACAATAATACCCTCTATATTGAGGTAATTATTGCAAGGTATAAAATTAAAAGGGTACTCATAAAAAATGGATCTAGGCTAAATATTTGTATGCTCAAATTATTTAGACTCGTAGGGTACAAAAACTTATATTTTTATGCAAAAATCATTACGATGAAGGCCTATGATAATGTGGAGAGAGAATCAATAGGTACTATTTATTTTCCCATCATTTTTGGGCTTGACACTTATCAAACTCTTTTTCATGTTATTGGCATAGAACTAATAAATAACCTCCTCCTTGGATGTTCATGGATTCATGATATGTGTGCAGTTCCATCCACTTTTCATGAATGCTTTAAATTCTCACATATCAGTATGGAAGTCACAATCCCTGGTGACTCATAACCTTATGATTATTATAAGATGTTGGAAGCAAAATATTTAAACACTCATCATGGAGTATACCCCTATAAATGATTAAAATTTGATTCCTACAAGTCCCAAATCACCTAACATCCATCTTGACAACCATACATCCACATCCCATAATCCTAATCCAAAGGAATCAACACACTTCGTAATCAAAGATGAAATTTGAGGAGAATATGAAATTAAATATGGTTTCCACATCACAAAAATTCCCACATCCCCAAAAACCCATGGGAAGCACAACATGATATGAAAAAAAAAATTAGTCCTATAAGGTGGGAACTCTCTTGTTTTTACTTACACAACACGCTCTAATTTCACCTTAAGAATTTAGGGAACCTCTTCTTTTTTTTATTTAAAGCTCGATTCTTCTGAATTGATCTAGTTTGCTCTTTGGGTATGTTTCAATTGTTGACCTAATTTGAAAAAAGAGTCTTTGAAAAGATATATTGATGACATGGCATTGAATTTACTATGTAAACTAAGTCTAAATTTAAAAATGTCTTTTATAGGCACTTAGTCTAAATAATATACAATTGAGGGTTCATTGATATGGTCATTTGAGTTTACATAGATACGTTTTGATCCATTTTGACCAATGTTATGAAATATACCTAAATCTTCCATTTTATCCATTTCAGCTTACATTAAAGCAAATTTCCTAATTATTTCAAGGATTTTGTGGTATATTTTGTAGTAATTTGGTCCTTATTTACCCTTTTATCAAATTATAATGGTTGGGTATTACTATGGTTTCAATTTGAGTCTTAGTTGATTTTAAAATAATGGGTTGGGTTTAGCTTCAAGTTAAGACAAAGGATTGATTTTCATGTATGAATTTGTTTCCTTTAGTATTTTATTTTATTTAGCTTTAGTTTATTTTTCCCAAGGTTTGAATTTAAAAATAAATAGATAGTTCATTTTGTCCTGACTACTGGTTACCTATTTTCCCTAAAAGTCTATAGGTAAGCAAGGAGTAGACACTTTTTGTTCACTCACTTTTTGGGCCTTTTTTGCCTTAATCATTTTGTTGAATCCTTTGGGTAAGCAAGATCATGCCACATAACACAATCCTATGTCCTTTCTTCCCTTGGCATCAACCTTTGAGAAATAAATATTTAGACAAGTGTCATGATCCTTGTTACTCACTCCTTTCTGGCTTCTAGATCTGTGAGCTTAGCCCTTAAACCTCTTGAATGTAAGAGATCATGCCATGTGGCATGATATTATTTATCTAGTCCCCTAGGGTGGTAAATATACTTCTCAATAGAAATAAATCCTTTAGATTCTTGGGATCATTCCAAGTGGCATGATCCCATTTATCTAGGCCCCAAGGTGGTTTGATCTTTTTGAGTCTCCCATTGAGCCTTGGGTGAATGAGATATCAAGGCATGTCAACATCTCATTTCATTGAGACCACACAATTTATCAACCAAATTAAACACCCAAGCATGCCCTAAATGAGTGAATGGATGCACATGATATTGAATGCCAACTAGATAGTTTTCTAGTATCCATGTTAGTATTTCACTTGTATAAAATTGATGTTCATCTAGCCCATCAAGACTGTTATAGACCTAACATGATTTTTATTTTAGACTTATTTTTTCAAACTACTAAAATATATAGATTCCGAGTCTAATTTCATTACTTAAAAGGAATAAAAAGTCTAAAATTAACTATTTTCTATTATTTTGATCTAAATAGATTGATCATTTACTTGATTAAATAGATTAATATTTGTCTAAAAACTCATTTTCAATTAAAATATTTAATTATTTTATCATCTTTTATTTCAAGTCTCGTGCCTTAGTCAATTTTCATGAAATTTAAGATCTAACAACTAGTCTCTAAGTTTGAAATCTAATGAGAAGTATTTTTATTTGAAGTCTAATGGTTATTTCATATCCAATAGTATAGATTCATTAGGAAGTCACCACCTATCACAATCTCAAATCTTTTATTCTCTATGTGATCTTGGAATTTGACTCAAGAGAGGATGGTTAGTTTGGTGTTAGTTCCAAAATTACAAATAAAATGAAGTGAACACACTAATAGCATAATATCTCTAGGCCTAGACACTAGGGAGAGATTAGTTAACAAAATTAAATAAAAAATACAACTAAAAATTAAGGAATGAAAACAAAATAATTCCTTCACCTTCCTTGGATGCTCCAAATGCCTTTGTAGTGGTGGCTTGCTCAGCTTGTGCTCATGAAGTCCTTAGCAATGGAAGCTTGGGTACCTACATGTCTCCTTGGCACCTTTGGCTTGTGGCTTGGCTTGGCTTGGAATAAATTTGGCATGGTAACACTAATTGAAATGTATTTTGGAATCATTTGTGCATTATAACTTTTCACCAAAATAGCTTAGAAATGATGTTCATGGCCTCTCTATTTATAGATTTTTGAGAATGTTTAGAATCAACCTGAATCATCCATCCTGACATTGAGATGTGTGGTTGAGGATTAATTCAAAATTTGGAATTAATTTTGTAATTATCCTCATCATGGCATTGGAATAAGTGTAAATTAAGAGGCATGGAGGGTATCATGGAAGGCATTAATGAGGCATGGAGGGCATGAATCCTGATATTTATGGCATTTATGGCCTAAGGATATCTTCCAAAGAAATGAAGTCACCTGATGATGCAAATATTTAATATCCATATCCAAAAATAATTTTTCAACAAGTTTCCATGGAATTATTTATTAGGTCTTGATTTGGGTTAATTAGCTCTTAAGCATGTTTAAGCACTTTGTGCACAAATTACTCAGATTGATCAGAATGCCTTGTTATTGGTCCAAAATTTGATTGGATTAGAATTAAAAGGTGATTTCAGATGTGTTATACCTATTATCTCACTTAGGATGTTACCAATATCAAATAACAAAGGCACACATTTTTTTCAAGAGATTTGATAGGAAAGATCAATCCAGAGCACTTAGGTGCAAAATTGGCATTTTGACTCAGAATGATCTGATCAAAGTTAGCTAGCCCGTAAATTGCATTGCCCCATTTAGGGATACCCTAGCCAAAATTAACACTTGAATATGTTATTTTCACATCATTTAATGTGTTTTAGTGTTTTTAGGCCAAATTGTGCATTTTGGATGTAAATTAGCCAAAAACATGATTAGAGGTTATTGGTGGCCAAATTTAGGTGTCTACATTTTGCCCCTATTTGGGAAGATGTTGAAAACCATAGGCCAAGAAATGTCTTCTAAAATAATGAGAGATGGCATGTATGCCAAAAAGAAGATGATGGTTGAAGAACAAAGCTATAAATGGTTTTGGGAAGCCTATGATGATGCCCCCTTGAGGGAGTGGCTGTCACATTTGTTGATAGATGGTCCCTTGAAAAGAAATAAGAAGAAAGGTGAAATTAATCCATGGTTGAGATTAATCCAAATAAGAAAATGATTTCATGAATTGATGTAAAAAAGATGCTAATTTTCCCAAAGGTGGTTATAATCAGGTATAAAAGTCAAAATAATGATTTGCCCATAGGCATTTGTAATTATTAAGAGAACCTAGATTGGCTGATGATTATGCCCTAGTTAGGGCTGATTATCAAGCATAACTCAAGGATATATCCTAGAATATATATTAAATATGAGTAGGTGCAAAGTGATGGATCAAAGAATAATATTGATCAATGCGAATGATTTAGTTGTACTTGTTAATGAGGAGATGCTTATTTTGATTAACAATGATATAACTAGAATGGTTAATGGGTTAATTTAATCAAGGGTGGGATGGAAGGATTTGCCAAGGTACCAAGGAGAAAATTCTATAGATCCATTGATTATAGACCTTCTTGAAGCTAATTTTTTCTATAACATGTGATGGTAGGCCTCATGATAGAACACCATGAAGACTTGGAGAAAATATACGTAAGGATTGACTCTTGATCTAATAGACACTAAAAAACAATGCACCAATGATAAAAACCATGATGACAATGTTAGTTGATGAATATTGATGGACTCAAGAATAATGTGCTTGAGAAATCACCCAATGAACACATATAGACTGAGTCGAGGCAACAGTGTTGAAAGTAATCAAACAAGCAAGCAAACAAACAAACAAATAGAAAAAACAAACAAATAAAAAAACAACCTAAAATAAAAAAAACAAATAGAAATATTGAAAATAAAAGTAAAATAAATCATCCTAACAATGACAATGCCCCAGTAAGGTAGATCGAGGATAACTGACTAGGCTTAGATATGATAGATGTTTTTAGATTTTTAAAATGTTATGAATGTTTTTGGCATTTTGAGGTATCTTAACTCATTAGAGAATGACAAGATACCTGCTCACAAAATGGTGAGAGCATTTGGATTAGGTTGCTCACAAAATGGTGAGAGCATTTGGAAAGGGGGACTTAGGTGACCTCAACATGAATTGAGCATGACCCACATAGTCTTGAAATGACCTCAAGTCATAGTAGTTTTGTCCACCCAAAAGGTGAGGAAAAACCAACTAGGTCCCAACAACTTCTCAAATTCAGCAAATGGCTAGTCAAATGTAAACAATAATGGTAAGGTGATGTGGCAATAAATGATAAAAAAGTGTTTCCCTTAGTTTGCCCATAGGTGGTTATAACTAAGATACAACAAAATAGGTCAATGATACTAATTTTACCATATCCAATTATAATTAGTAGCAAGACTGATGAGACATTGATTTTCCCATAAGTGGTTATAATCAAGCTCACATAAACAAACCTGATATGATGAATGATATCTTTCCAGATAAACTATCACACTAATTTGAAAGACTATCATTGTAAACATGAATTGGATTTGTTGTTGAAACTTGATCAGAATCCCCTTACGAAAGGTGTGAGAAGAAACAAATGAACCAAGATCAAAATAGGATAAAGGGTTTCCCCCAAGTGATGGGGTGAATAGCTAGGATCTTTGATAATGGCAAATGGATATGTAATAATGATAATGGCATGACAATGTGAAATGGTATGGTACATGTTGTTGGTCTGGGTGTGGTTTTTGATTCTATTGTTCCTATTGATGGTGAGATGCATGTCCTAATCAACAAATGATACAAAAAAAATACTTGATCATGTTAATTGCTAGCCCACACCTCATCTGAATAGTTTCTATGTCAAAAATTGCTTGCAGATGTGGTTGTTAAGAATGCTTTTGTGATCTTCATTGGTCATTGATTTTTATTCCTTCAAGTGTTGAGACATGGTATCTTTGTAGCCTCTACAAAGGAAAGTGAAACCATGGATGGTAAATAGGGACAAATAATGGATGGTAAGCTTGTTTATGAAATGGAATGGTAGATGATAATGGAATGTGGAATGGTGGGGAAACAAATGAAGATCAAGAATTTTAGTCACATGTAATTTTGTTGATGTCAAATTTGACATAATTCTAGTTATGGCAAGGCCAAAGACTTGTTCTATCGATTAGACTACCAGAATTTTCTATTGTTTGATCTTGAGAGTAGCTACCATCTGATTAAGATATAGATAAGAAGCTATTTTGATTTTATATTCATCAAGAAGTGAAGAAATTTTGTGCTTAGCTATTGGGAAGTCAAAGATGTTTTCACCAATGAAGTTTTCTTGATTATGCCATAGTGCCTTCAAGAAGGTTTCACTAAGGAATGTTGAATTTTGACTTTGATTGTCTTCTAACACTTCTAAAAAAGTTTCACTAGAAGATGTTGATTTTTTACTTTGATTGTCCCCAAGAGCCTCTAAAAAGGTTTCACTAGGAGAGTGTTCTTCTGCTATATGAATGTGGTCTTGGCATCCTTGCTCTTCTTTAACTGTTATGTCACCAAGGATGTATTTTACTAAAGTATCATTCTATCAATCCTAATCGACACTTTTGGGAGATGGAATGCCAATGATATGGCTATTTTGGTTGATGGTTATGGCCTATGGAATGGTAGTGGAATGGAGAGAGGCTTCACAATCCTCATAGAAGATACTAGGATAACTTATGTTGAAGCTAAATTACTCCTCCTCAAAAACCTTAGAAGGATAAAAAATGTATTCAAATTAATCTATGAGACATGCATAACCAATATTGTAATAGTCATGAACATATTCTATATCTGAATCTGATTCTAACTCAAGGGACTCTAAATCTAAGCTTGAGATTGGTGTTGATTCTAATTTTGATGCTAAATTTGATGTTGGTTCAAGAATAGAACTTGAATCCAACTCTAATTATTCATCTGATGGGTACTCTATTACAATGATGTCTTGTTGAATATCTAGTATTGGATAAGTAATAGCCTATGATGGCATAATGGGCTCCATAAAAACTAGTTTTTCAAAGTGAGACTCCTATAAGATGGGGAAAATGTCAAGAGATGACTCATCAGAGATTGGCTTATCAATAAAAGGCTCTTGAAAAATAGGCACATGGTTGAGGTAATGATCTACCCAAAGGTGGTTATAATCATTAAGAAGTGACTCAGCAAAGACTAGCTCATTAGAGTGAGACTCCTTGATAACTGGTATAGAATCAATAGGCAATTTATCATAGGTTGACTTATCAAAAATGGTTGATTCGATAGAAACATCTTGGATTGGTTGGTTCTCTTGGCTTTAGTTTCTAATGAGTTGGAAAATACCAGTTTCAAACACAACTTAGTCTTTGAATGATTGGATTTGTTGAGGTTTAGTTGGGATTGGTACTAGATGAGGAATAACTTGTGGTTGGATAATGGTAATGATAGGATGTTGTGGGGATTTATTTCCCGCACAAGCTAAAGGAATAGGTCCTAGAATGATGAACATGCATTGTGGAGCTTTATTGCTCACATAAACTAAAGGATGAGGTCCTGATATAGAAATGGTTAGGCATTATGGATCTTGGTTGCTCGCATAAGCCAAAGGACTAGGTCTAAAAATGGTAATGGTATTCCTTGGATAGTGTAGAGCTTGATAGCTCATATAATCCAAAGGAGGGTTAGGGGTAGCTAATGATCGGATAATAAAAGGACATCATGAAACTTGATTGCTTGCACAAGCAAAAGCATCCAAGTCTTCCTCATAAACCATATCATCCTAGTCATGAGATTAATCCAAGTCTTCCTCATGGATGGTCCCTTGAAAAGAAAAAAGAAGAAAGGTGGAATTAATCTATGGTTGAGATTAATCCAAATAAGAAAATGCTTGCATGCATTGATGTAAAAAGGATGTTGATTTTCCCAAAGGTGGTTATAATTAGGGATAAAATTCAAAATAATGATTTGACCATAGGTGGTTATAATCATTAAGAGGACCTAGATTGGGTAAAGATGATTATGCCCCAGTTAGGGCTAATTAGCAAGCATAACTCAAGGATATATCCTAGAACATAGATTAAAGATGAGTGGGTGCAAAGTGATGAAAGAGATGGATAGAAGAATAAGATTGATCAATTTGAATGATTTAGTTGAACCTGCTAATGAGGAGATGCTCATCTTGATTAATAAAGATACAACTAGAATGGTTAATGGGTTAATTTGATCAAGGGTGGGATGGAAGGATTTACCAAGGTACCAAGGAGAAACTTCTGTGGCTCCATTGCTTATAGACCTTTCTAAATCTAATTTTTGCTATAGCATGTGATGGTAGGTCTCATGATAGAACACCATGAAGACTTGGCCAAAATATGCATAAAGACTGACTCTCAATCCAATAAACACTAAAAAACAATGCACCAATGATAAAAACCATGATGACAATGTTAATTGATGAAGATGGAAGGACTCAAGAATAATGTGCTTGTGAAATCACCCAATGAACAAATATAGACCAAGTCCAGGTGATAGTGCTGAAAGTAAACAAATAGGCAAGTGAACAAACAAACAGAAAAAATAAACAAATAAACAAACAACCTAAAATGAACAAACAAATAGAAATCCTAAACACAAAATCAAAATAAAGCATCCTAATAATGACAATTCCTTAGTAAGGTAGATCGAGGATAACTAACTAGGCTTAGATAGGATAGATGTTTTTTTTATTTTTGAAATGTTATGAATGTTTTTGGTATTTTGAGGTATCTTAACTCATTAGAGAATGACAAGATACATGCTTGAAAATTGGTGAGATCATTTAGCTTAGGTTGCTCAAAAAATGGTGAGAGAATTTGGAAAGGGGGACTAAGGTGACCTTAACATGAATTAAGCATGACCCACATAGTCTTGAAATGACCTCAAGTCCCAGTAATTTTGTCCACCCAAAAGGTGAGGAAAAACCAACTAGGTCCCAACAAGTTCTCAAATCTAGTAAATGGCCAATCAAATGTAAACAATAATGGCAAGGTGATGTGGCAATGCATGATAAATAAGTGTTGCCCCTATTTTTCCCATAGGAATTAATAACTAGGATACAATGACATAGGTCAATGATACTAATTTGCCCATAGGTGGTTATAATTAGTAGCAAGAGTGGTGAGACACTGATTCACCCATAGGTAGTTATAATTAGGCTCACATAAACAAACCTAATGAAAGATATCTTGCCAAATCAACTATCACACTACTTTCATAGACTATCATTGTAAACATGAATTGGATTGATTGTTGAAATAATCCCCTTACAAAAGGTGTGAGAAGAACCAAATGAAGTAAGATCAAAATAGGATTGGGTAGGATGACTAAAAATAGGCTTTGTTCTAGATAGGAATGGAATTATAGGATGGCATAGTATTGATACAAATAATGATGGTCTAGATAGATTAGATAAAATGGTTAGAGGGTTACCCCCAAGTGATGGGGTGAATGGCTGGGATCTTCGATAATGGTAAATGGATATGTAACAACGGTAATGGCATGGTAATGTGAAATGGTATGGTACATGTTGTTGGCTTGGGTGTGGTTGTTTATTCTATTGTTCTTGTCAATGGGGAGATGCACATCCTAATCAATAAAGTATACAAATAAAATACTTGATCATGTTAATTACTATCTCACACCTAATTTGAATAGTTGCTCTATCAAAAATGGCCTGCAGATGTGGTTGTCAAGAATGATTTTGTGATCTTTGTTGGTCATTGATTATGATTCCTTCAAGTGTCGAGATAAGGTATCTTTGTAGCCTCTATAAAGGAAAGTGAAACCATGAATGGTGAATAGGGAAAAATAATGGATGGTACACTTGTTTATGAAATGGAATGGTAGATGATAATGGAATGTGGAATGGTGGGGAAACAAATGAAGATCAAAACTTTTAGTCACATGTAATGTTGTTGATGCTAGATTTGACATAATTTTGGTTATGGTAGGGCTAAAGACTTGTTCTCTTGATAGGACCACCATAATTTTATGTTGTTTGATCTTGAGAGTAGCTATCATCTGCTTAGGTTGTAGATAGGAAGCTATTTTGATTTGATCTTTAATTTTATATTCATCAAGTAGTGAAGTAATTTTGTGCTTAGCTATTGGGAAGTCAAAGAGGTTTTCACCAATAAAGTTGTTTTGACTGTCCCATAGTGCCTTCGAGAATGTTTCACTAAGGAATGTTGAATTTTGAATTTGATTGTCTTCTAGTGCTTCTAAAAAAGTTTCACTAGAAGATGTTGAGTTCTGACTTTGTTTGTCCCCTATCACCTCTAAAAAGGTTTCACTAGGAGAGTGTTCTTCTACTTTATGAATGTGGTCTTGGCCTCCTTGCTCTTCTTCAACTATTATGTCACCATGGATGCAGTTCAAAAAATTGTGATTCTGTTGATCCTAATCAGCACTAGTGGGAGATGGAATGTCAATGATATGGCTATTTTGGTTGATGGTAATGGCATGTGGAATGGTAATGGAATGGGGAGAGGCTGCACAATCCTCATAGAAGATACTAAGATAACTTATGCTTAAGATGAAGTACTCATCCTCAAAAATAATATAAGAATCACAAATATATTCAAATTGATCTACAAGACATGCATAACCAATATTATAACAATCATGAACATATTTTTTATCTGAATCTAATTCTAACTCAAGGGACTCTAAATTTGAGGTCAAGATTGGTGTTGATTTTTATTTTGATGATAAATCTAATGTTGGTTCAAGAATAGAACCTGACTCTAACTCTAATTCTTCATCTGATGGGTACTCTATTATAATGATATCTTGCTGAATATCGGGTATTGGATAAGTAATAGCCTATGATGGCATAATGGGCTCTACAAAAACTAGTTTATCAAAGTGGGACTCCTCTAAGATAGGAAAAAGTTTAAGAGACAACTCCTCAGAGACTGGCTTGTCAATAAGAGGCTCTTGAAAAATAGGCACATGGTCAAAGTAATAATTTTCCCAAAGGTAGTTATAATCATTAAGAAGTGACTCAGTAAAGACTGGCTCATCAGAGTGAGACTCTTCAATAACTGGTATAGGATCAATAGACAATTTATCATAGGTTGACTTATCACAAATAGGTGATTCAATAGAAACATTTTGGATTGGTTGGTTCTCTTTTCCTTGGTTTTTAATGAGTTGAAAAATACAAGTTTTGAACATAGTTTGGTCTTCGAATGATTGGATCAGTTGAGGTTTGGTTTGGATTTGTACTCGATGAGGAATGACTTGCGGTTTGATAATGGTAGGGCTTTTGGAAGAATGATTGCTCGCATGAGCCAAAGGACAAAGTCCTAAGATGGTAACGATAAGGCATTGTGGGGATTAATTACCCACATAAGCCAAAGGACTAGGTCTTATAATGATGAAGGGGCATTGTGGATCTTTATTGCTTGCACAAACCAAAGGATGAGGTCCTAGTATAGAAATGGTTGGGCATTGTGGAGCTTGGTTGCTCACACAATCCAAAGGATTAGGTCTAAAAATGGTAATGATATTCTTTGAATAATGTAGAGTTTGATAGCTCATATAATCTAAAGGAGGGTTAGGGGTAGTTGATGATTAGATAACAAAAGGACATCATGAAACTTGATTACTTTCACAAGCAAAAGCATCCAAGTCTTTCCCATAAACCATATTATTCCAATCATGAGTTGGCTCATAAGCTGGTTCTTAAATGTGTTCCACATACTTATTATTGTAAAGAAGGTATGGATTCATATCCCAAATAACATTATCTATAGTTGGGTCTTCAAAGTCCTTTTCACAAGCCTCTTCATACCAATCAAGGTCTCAAGGTGGATCGTAAGTTGTTTTGTGAGATCGTTTCCATGAATGATTAATATGAGGCAGATAGAAATCTATCTCACAAACCATATTAGCATCATTGGGGTCTTCAATAAAGCTATATAATTCATTTTATGTGTCCATTCTTTCATAATTTAGATTGTAAGCGACTCCACCATAAGTGTAGCTAGAAATATCCACATAAATGATGAAAACTTCCAAAGAAAAAGGCTTAGAGTTCTATAAACTCTAAAAAACTATGTCTAAAATGAAAAATGGTTCAAGCTTAGTCTAACTTGGTCAAGAGGTGGAGCTATATTTCTAAAATGATTTGTGCTAATACTTGGCATAAAATATTATAACATCAAAATGTCTAATGTTATATGTTATATATACAAAAGGTCAAGCATCTGAATAAAAGCTGACATGTCAAAGGTCTAGGTCAAAGTGTTTAAACAATGTCTAAACTAGGAAAGGGAAAAGTTGAGTTGCTAGGTCTTTTATCCAAATGTGGAGTCAAAATCTAGGCTCAAACAAATAGGCATGCGCTAGGACTTTTGGCCAAATGACATCAAAATCTAGACTTGAAATAAAGGCTGATGTAATTTGATTAAATCTAACAAGTTTGGAAATAGCTTTGACATAAACCTGGCACATGGAATCAAACATAAACATGATTAGTTGGCATAAGGCATAAGACAAAAGGATATTTGAAGAAAGACTATGTTTTCCCAAATAAAGGCACAAAAAATGATAAGGATAGGTATTGAACAAATAAACCATCAATAGTTTTTAAATTTGGGTAATCAATTAATCAACGTTATGCAACCTAAAAAAAAATATTTGTGTATTATCCCCATGAATTGAGGCCTAAATAGAAATCAATAAATGTTTGAATCCAAACTTGACAAGGCTAATTGAAAACTCAATGTTAAAAACTAGGATTTGACCAAACAAACTAGACAAGATTGGATACCATGACAAAACAAGACAAAGATCTAAATGGTATACATGACATGGTTTGAAAAAAATGGTTTTTAGCACAAGGTGAAATAAGTCTTAAAAAAAATTGAGTGGCCTAACAGTGTAAGTATGATCGAATGATGTGATTAATGCTATGTTTCAAAAGACTCAAAGGGATAAATGGTTTGACATGATTTGGGCAACATAACACTACCCTCTTCAACTCAAATGACACACAGACAAACAAGTTTAAAAATTTTAAAGGCATAAATGTGGTGTAAAACAACTAGCATAACACCTCTTTAGATAAAAGTGTGACGTATAGATAAATTAGTTTTGACATGTCTTATACACAAACAAACAAGTTTTAGTCTCAAAAACATACCAAATGAGAAAATGATCAAAATACTCTAAGTATAACCATCTAAATCCTAGCAAGGGTATGGCATGTAGGGTTGTCTAAACTATCAAGTTTCAAACATCTCTAGGGGAATCAATTGTACAATGAATTTCATATTAAATAATGCAAAAGAAAAGCACAAAAATTGGGTGACTGTGACATTGGCTAGTTATAAAAAGGTCTAGTCCTTTTTACAACCACTACATCCTGCTATTCATTCAGTGTAGTGTGATGTCCAAATGCAAATACATCCCATATGCAACTCTAAAGGAGTAAGTGAGGTCAATGCTGGGAGGTGAAACCCTGGGTCAAAGCTTCCCTAAAGAACTTGAGGGAGGTAATGATGTCCTCTTCGCAAGCCAAGATGTAATGAAATGAAAGACATAAAAATAAAGACTTTAGGGTCATTTTCAAGGTCACCCAAATTTTAATGAGTTTTTGGAGAGTGATTTAGAAGACATTCTTTTTAAGACTTGGAATAGGCTATTTGAAATGGGAATGGTGCTTTTGATTCTAAGGGTTCCCTATAGAGGACAAATGGAAGAACATACATGCAACATTCCTCTTTTTGACAAACAAAGATTTGATTAAATAACTATTGTAAACAATAATTGACAAGTGTGTTCAATTTTAAACCCAAAATGAAAGATTTGGTGTTCATTTAACCCCTTGGTCTTAGTTGTAAACTTTGAAAACATTCACCAAAACATCTAAGTCCTTTGTTAAACACCAAAACAAGGTTCCTAATTGATTTTTAAGCATGCAACGGTGATTTAAACATGTTTTGAATAAATATCAAGCTTGGCCCTATAGCAAAAATGTTAGCATGTCCTTTAGCTTTGAAGCTCTTGTTGGTTTGAAACAATAAACTTTGGAAAAATAGCTCTCAGGTCTATGTTTTTAGAAAAATATAGTGGCCAATATTGATTATTACAACTGACGATGATTACTTTGGCTAACTGAGATCTAACCAATGTCCATTTTGCTAAATGACGTTGGTTAAGCCATGTAACCAATGTCGGTCTTACTTGCCGATGTTGATTATTGTGTAAAATTGTGGTAACCAAAAATGGCAAAATAAAGTTAGAAAATCAATTTGCAAAAGTTTTAAAGGTCTAAATAAATATTTTAGAGTTGAAAAATGATCTTATTTAGGTGCAAGATGCATCTAGTCCCACCAGGTGTGCCATAATGTGATCTAGAAATTTGACTCAAGAGAGGATGGTTAGTATGGTGTTAGTTCCAAAATGACAAACAAAATGAAATGAACACACTAATAGCATAACATCTCTAGGCCTAGACACTAGGGAAAGATTAGTTAAAAAAATCAAATGAAAAACACTACTAAAAAGTAATGAATTAAAAAACAAAAATTCATTCACTTTCTTTGGATTCTCCAAATGCCTTTGTAGTGGTGGCTTGCTCAGCTTGTGCTGATGAAGTCCTTGGCAATGGAAGCTTGGCTACCTCCATCTCTTATTGGCACCTTTGGCTTATGGCTTGGCTTAGATTGGAATCAATTTGGCATGGTAACACTAATTACAATGGATTTTGGAATAATTTTTGCACTATAACTTTGCACCAAAATAGCTTAAAAATGATGTTCATGGCCTCTCTATTTATAAATTTTTTAGAATGTTTAGAATCAACCTGAATCATCCATCTTGAGATTGAGATGTGTGGTTGAGAATTAATTCAATTTTTGGAATTAAGTTTATAATTATCCTCATCATGAAATTGGAATAAAGGGCAATTAAGAGGCATATAGGGCATCATGGAAGGCATTGATAAGGCATGGAGGGCATGAATCTTGATATTTATGGTATTTATGGCCTAGGGATGGCTTTCCAAGAAATGAGGTCACTTGATGATGCATATATTCAATATCTATTTCCAAAAATAAGTTTTCAACAAGTTTTCATGGAATTATTGATTAGGTCTTGATTTGGATTAATTAGCTCTTAAGCAAGTTTAAGCACTTTATGCACAAATTACTTAGATTGATTAGAATGCCTTATTATTGGTCAAAAATTTGACTAGATTGGAATTAAAAGGTGATGTCAGATGTGTTGGAACTATTATCCCATTTAGGATGTTACCAAAAACAAATAACAAATAAATGCATCTTGTGCAAGAGATTTGATAGGAAAGATCAATCCAGATCACCTAGGTGCAAAATTGACATTTTGACTCAGAATGATCTGATCAAAGTTAGCTAGCCCATAAATTGCATTGCCCCATTTAGGGATACCTTAGCCAAAATCAGCACTTGAATATGTCAGTTTCACATCATTTAGCATGTTTTAGTGTTTTTAGGCCAAATTATGCATTTTGGGTGTAAATTAGCCAAAAATTTGATTGGAGGTTATTGGTGGCTAGATTTAGGTGTCTACATTTTGCTCCTATTTGGGAAGATGTTGCAAATCATAGGCAAAACAATGTCTTCTCAAATAATGAGAGATGGCTTGTATGCCAAAAATAAGATGATGGTTGAAGAACAAAGCTCCAAATGGTTTTGGGAAGCCTATGATGATGCCCCCTCAAGGAGTGGCCATCACATTTGTTGATGGATGGTCCTTCAAAAAGAAACAAGAATAAAGCTAGAATTAATATGTGGTTGAGATTAATCCAAATAAGAAAATGCTTGCATGCATTGATGTAAAAAAGATGTTGATTTTCCCAAATGTAGTTATAATTAGGTATAAAAGTCAAATTAATGATTTGTCCATAGGTGGTTATAATCATTAAGAGGGCATATATTGGGTAAATATGATTATGCCCTAGTTAGGGCTGATTATCAAGCATAACTCAAGGATATATCCTATAATACAGATTAAAGATGAGTGGGTGCAAAGTGATGAAAGAGATGGATAGAAAAATAAGATTGATCAATGCGAATGATTTAGTTGTACCTACTAATGAGGAGATGCTCATCCTAATTAATAATGATACAACTAGAATGATTAATGTGTTAATTTGATCAAGGGTGGGATGGAAGGATTTGCCAAAGTACCAAAGAGAAACTTATGTGGCTCCGTTGATTATAGACCTTCCTGAAGCTAATTTTTGCTATAGCATGTGATGGTAGGCCTCATGATAGAACACCATGAAGACTTGGCCAAAATATGCATAAAAACTGACTCATGATCCAATAAACACTCAAAAACAATGCACCAATGATAAAAACCATGATGACAATGTTAATTGATGAATATAGATGGAATCAAGAATAATGTGCTTGAGGAATCACCCAATGAACACATATAGACTAAGTTGAGGCAACAATGCTAAAATAAAACAAATAGGCAAGTAAATAAATAAAATAAAATAAACAAACAAACAAATAACTTGAAATAAAAAAAATAAACAAAAAGTCTGAAAACAAAAGCAAAAGAAAGCATCCTAATAATGACAATGCCCCAGTAAGGTAGATCAAGGATAACTGACTAGGTTTAGATATGATAGATGTTTTTAGATTTTTGAAATGTTGTGAATATTTTTGGCATTTTTAGGTATCTTAACTCGTTAGAGAATGATAAGATACCTATTCATAAAATGGTGAGAGCATTTGGCTTAGGTTGTTCATAAAATGGTGAGAGCATTTGGAAAGGGGGACTGAGGTGACCTTAACACGAATTGAGCATGACCCACATAGTCCTGAAATCACCTCAAATCATAGTAATTATGTCCACCCAAAAGGTGATGAAAAACCCACTAGGTCCCAACAAGTTTTTAGATTTGGCAAATGGCTAATTAAATGTAAATAGTAATGGCAAGGTGATGCAACAATGTATGATAAATAAGTGTTACCCCTAGTTTAACCATAGGTTGTTATAAATAGGATACAATGGCATAGGTCAATGATACTAATTTTCCCATAGGTGGTTATAATTAGTAGCAAGACTAGTGAGACACTAATTTGCCCATAGGTGGTTATAATCAGGTTCACATAAACAAATCTGATAGGATGAAAGATATCTTCCCAAATCAACTATCAAAATACTTTCATAGACTATCATTGTAAATATGAATTGGATTGATGGTTGAAACTTGATTGGAATCCCCTTATGAAAGGTTTGAGAAGAACTTGTTAGAAATATTATCATTGATGTCAAAGGTCTAACATAATTGGTGATAAAGGCCCCATTGCATTTAATGGTGTTTTTAATATTCATATCTTGGCTAATATGTGTTAATATTTATTTAATATTAATGAATATATATTTGGTGGCATATAAGTCAAAAGAGGGCCCATGGAGAAGTCAAAGAGTCACGGGGTAAAAGATGAAAAAGTAATGGGATGCATTTTCTCATGAAGAGTCATCTTGAGGAATTCCAAGAGTCACCATGTGAAGAAAAAAGAGGTATGACACATTTTTCCATGAAGGGACACTTTGAGGAATACAAAAAGTCACCAAGATAAAGACAAAAGAGAAAAGGATGCTTTTGCTTATGAAGGGTCACCACATGACTTTTCAAATATAAGGATATGAAGGGTCATGCAAGTTTGGTGCCATTTTCCATGAGGATTGAAGGGTCACAAAGGGTGAATGTCAAAGGTCATTTGGAAAGCTATAAATAAAGGCTTGAGAAGCCATTTGTTATATGAAAGAGAGTGCATGGTTTGTATCTATTTTAAAAGAGAGAAAAGTAGGAGATATTGTATAGTTCTATCATTTGTTGAGTAAGCAACATTGAGAGATAGTTGTGTTTTATACACAAGAGGGGTTAGTGCTCCTATGGGTTGGTGTTTTTATGGGTTGGTGGTCACAAATAGTTGTTATGTTGGTGCTCAGCAAAGGGGTTGGTGCTCCTATAAGTTGGTTCTTGAAAACTTTGTATTTTGAGTTGGTTCTCATTCATATACTTGAGATTGTTTTCCATGGTTTTTACCACTTTGGGTTTTCACGTAAAAATTTGGTATGTCTATCTCTCTTGTGTGGTGCAAATTATTATTTCAGTTTTATTGCATATCTTGAATGTGTGATTAAGTGGTTAAAGAAAAGAATTCAGATTAAGTAAAAAGATTTATAATATAATAATTCACACCCCCCCCTCTCAGTATATTTTGTGTTTAACAAAACTAAATGAACCAAGATCAAAATAGGATTGGGTAGGATGACTAAAAATAGGATTTAGTCTAGATAGGAATGGAATGATAGGATGGAATGGTATTACTAAAGATAATGATGGTCTTGATATATTGGATAAAATGGTTATAGGGTGACCCCCATGTGTGGGGTGAATGGCTGGGATCTTCGATAATGGAAAATGGATATGTAACAATGGTAATGGCATGGCGTTGTGAAATGGTATGGTACATATTATTGGCCTAGGTGTGGTTTTTGATTCTACTATTCCTATTGATGGGGAGATACACATCCTAATCAACAAATGATACAAACAAAATACTTGATCTTGTTAATTGCTATCCCACACATCTAAATAGTTGCTCTATCAAAAATGGCATGTAGATGTGGTTGTCAATAATACTTTTGTGATATTCATTGGTCATTGATTCTAATTATTTCAAGTGTCGAGACAAGGTATCTTTGTAGCATCTACAAAGTAAAACCATGGATGGTAAATAGGGAAAAATAATGGATGGTAGGCTTGTTTATGAAATGGAATGGCAGATGATAATGGAATGTGGAATGGTGGGGAAATAAATGAAGAACAACACTTTCAGTCACATGTAATGTTGTTGATGCTAGGTTTGACATAATTTTGGTTTTGGTAGGGATGGAGACTTGTTCTCTTGATAGGACCACCAATTTTTTTTGTTATTTGATCTTGAGAGTAGCTACCATCTAATTAGGCTGTAGATAGGAAGCTATTTTGATTTTATCTTCATCAAGTAGTGAAGAAATTTTGTGCTCAGATATTGGGAAGTCAAATAGGGTTTCACCATTGAAGTTTTCTTAATTGTGTTGTAGCACCTTCAAGAAGGTTTCACTAAAGAATATTGAATTTTTAGCTTTGATTGTCTTCTAGCACTTCTAAAAAAGTTTCACTAGAAGATGTTGAGCTCTAATTTTGATTATCTACTAGCACCTCCAAAAAAATTTCACTAGGAGAGTGTTCTTCTTCTATATGAATGTGGTCTTGGCTTCCTTGCTCTACTTCAATTGTTATGTCACCATGGATGTAGTTTAACAAAGTGTGATTCTGTCGATCCTAATCGACACTGGTGGGAGATCGAATGCCAATGATATGGCTATTTTAGTTGATGGTAATGGCCTGTGGAATGGTAATGGAATGGGGAGAGGTTGAATAATCCTTATAGAAGATACTAGGATAAATTACATCAAAGCTAAAGTACTCATCCTAAAAAATCATAGAAGGATCATAAATGTATTAAAATTTATTTATAAGACATGTGTTACTAATATTGTAATAGTCATGAACATATTTTGTATTTGAATCTGATTCTAACTCAAGGGACTCTGGATTCGAGGTTGAGATTCATGTTGATTCTACTTCTGATGCTAAATCTGATGTTGGTTTAAGAAAAGAACCTGACTCTAACTTTAATTCTTCATCTGATGAGTAGTCTATTACAATGACATCTTGTTGAATATTTGATATTGGGCAAGTAATAGCTTATGATGGCATAATGGGCTCCACAAAAATTGGTTTGTCAAAGTGAGACTCCTCTAAGATGGGAAAAAGGTCAAGAGAAAACTCAGAGACTAGCTTGTTAATAGGAGGCTCTTAAAAAATAAGCACATGGTTGAGGTAATGATTTGCCCAAAGGTGGTTATAATCATTAAGAAGTGACTCAACAAAGACTAGCTTGTCAGAGTGAGACTCCTCAACAATTAGTATAGAATCAATAGGCAATTTATCACAGGTTGAATTATCACAAATGGTTAATTTAATAGAAACATCTTGAATTGGTTGGTTCTCTTGGCCTTAGTTTCTCATGAGTTAGAAAATACCAGTTTTGAACACAGCTTGGCCTTTGAATGATTGGATCGATTGAGGTTTGGTTCAGATTGGTACTGGATGAGGAATGAATTGTGGTTGGATAATGGTAGGGCCTTAAGGAGCATGATTACTTACATGAGCCAAAGGACAAAGTCTTGAGATGATAACAATAGGGCATTGTGGTGATTGATTGCTCGCACAATCCAAAGGACTAGGTCCTGGAATGATGAAGGGGCATTATGGAGCTTTATTACTTGCACAAACCAAAGAATGAGGCCATGGTATATAAATGGTTGGGCATTGTGGATCTTGGTTGCTCGCACAAGCCAAAGGACTAGGTCTAAGAATGGTAATGATATTCCTTAGATAGTACAGAGCTTGATAACTCATATAATCCAAAGGAGGGTTAGGGGTAGCTGATGATTAGATAAAAAAGGATGTCATGAAAATGATTGCTTACACAAGAAAAAGCATCCAAGTCTTCCTCATAAACCATATCATCCCAGTTATGAAATTAATCCAAGTCTTCCTCATGGACGGTCCCTTAAAAAAAACAAGAAGAGAGGTGGAATTAATCCATGGTACCAAGGAGAAACTTCTGTGGCTCCATTGCTTATAGACCTTTCTAAATCTAATTTTTGCTATAGCATGTGATGGTAGGTCTCATGATAGAACACCATGAAGACTTGGCCAAAATATGCATAAGGACTGACTCTCAATCCAATAAACACTAAAAAACAATGCACCAATGATAAAAACCATTATGACAATGTTAATTGATGAAGATGGAAGGACTCAAGAATAATGTGCTTGTGAAATCACCCAATGAACAAATATAGACCAAGTCCAGGTGATAGTGCTGAAAGTAAACAAATAGGCAAGTGAACAAACAAACAGAAAAAATAAACAAATTAACAAACAACCTAAAATGAACAAACAAATAGAAATCCTAAACACAAAATCAAAATAAAGCATCCTAATAATGACAATTCCTTAGTAAGGTAGATCGAGGATAACTAACTAGGCTTAGATAGGATAGATGTTTTTTTTATTTTTGAAATGTTATGAATGTTTTTGGTATTTTGAGGTATCTTAACTCGTTAGAGAATGACAAGATACATGCTTGAAAATTGGTGAGATCATTTAGCTTAGGTTGCTCAAAAAATGGTGAGAGAATTTGGAAAGGGGGACTAAGGTGACCTTAACATGAATTAAGCATGACCCACATAGTCTTGAAATGACCTCAAGTCCCAGTAATTTTGTCCACCCAAAAGGTGAGGAAAAACCAACTAGGTCCCAACAAGTTCTCAAATCTAGCAAATGGCCAGTCAAATGCAAATAATAATGGCAAGGTGATGTGACAAGGCATGATAAACAAGTGTTGCCCCTAGTTTACCCATAGGTGGCTATAACTAGGATACAATGACATAGGTCAATAATACTAATTTTCCCATAGGTGGTTATAATTAGTAGCAATACTGGTGAGACACTAATTTTCCCATAGGCAGTTATAATCAGGCTCACATAAACAAACCTGATAGGATGAAAGATGTCTTTCCATATCAACTATCACACTACTTTCATAGACTATCATTGTAAACATGAATTGGATTGATTATTGAAACTTGATTGAAATCCCCTTATGAAAGGTGTGAGAAGAACCAAATGAACCAAGATCAAAATAGGATTGGGTAGGATGTCTAAAAATAGGCTTTGGTCTAGATAGGAATAGAATGATAGGATGGCATAGTATTGCTATAGATAATGATGGTCTAGATAGATTGGATAAAATGGCTAGAGGGTTTCCCCCAAGTGATGGGGTGAATGGCTGGGATCTTAAATAATGGAAAATGGATATGTAATAATGGTAATGGCATGGCAATGTGAAATGATAAGGTACATGTTGTTGCCCTAGGTGTAGTTTTTTATTCTGTTGTTCCTATTGATGGGGAGATGCACATCCTAATCAATAAATGATACACACAAAATACTTGATCATGTTAATTGCTAGTCCACACCTCATTTGAATAGTTTCTCTGTCAAAAATGGCTTACAAATGTGGTTTTCAAGAATGCTTTTGTGATCTTTGTTGGTAATTGATTCTTATTCTTTCAAGTGTCGAGATAAGGTATCTTTGTAGCCTCTACAAAGGAAAGTGCAACCATGGATGGTAAATAGGGACAAATAATGCATGGTAGCCTTGTTTATGAAATGGATCATATACTTGTGAACATCTGGGTGAGTGAGATATTACCACATGTTGATATCTCATTATACCAAAATCTAAAGAAAAGTCAAGGCTCAATAAGATGTGACATATCAAGAAGTTGACATGTTGTAAAATCCTTACATATCAATTATACATTGGCTTGTTTCAAGAAGTGATAAGTGGACACATAGGCTAACCTTCCCAATGTTGATACATGGATCTCCACAAATAAAATTTAGAAGATAAAAAAGGTTCTCATTTTTCCTATCTAATCCTACCAAAATTTGGGAGTTAGACTAAGAGTCTTATTATATTTTGTGCAATCATTGAAAATCTCTTTAAAAAATGTAAAAACGAAGATGGTAACAAATTCCAAAGTAGACCAGATAGTGGATTGAATCAAATAGATCTTGGATAATAAAGATCAAACATGTGAGGATCATAAAAATATAAAACTGCCTTAACCAAGCATGATCCTCACGTTAAAGTGTTTGATCAAAGAGAAGTATTCATAATTGGAAGATAAAACTTGCTAAAACTTTTAATACATTGGGAATTGACTAAAAGAACTAAATTCATTTGTTCTCATGTGGCCTGAAATGATGCATTGGTCCAATACTATCATTTTACCAATATTTAATGGAAAATTATATACTCAAAAATAAGTTTTGTTACTATAAAGATAAGCACACATTTAATTTTTGCCTTAGTCAAGACCTTTGACTTAGTATATATAAATATAGTAGTAGAGAATAGTTAGGGGTTGATTGATTAGTGTTATATAAGTTAGTAGAGGATCAAATACTTTCATATTGCAATTTACTATTTTTCTAAGTTATTTTTTTGTGTGAGCAATGCTATTGTAAACCATTTTCTATATTTCTCCTAACTAAGGTGGATCCAAACACTATTTTCAAGTAAATATCCAACTAATTTAAAGGCATTGAAGACTATTATTGAATATATGCACATGTATATGGTGATTTTGTTCATATTTACTCACAATTTAATACCTCAGACTCTTATATCATCTTTGTTCATGGTTATGTGCATACTTTCCAAGTATTAGATTGGTTTCATGGATCACATCTCAATCAAATGAATTATAATTGTTATAGATATAAAAGAGGCTTACATTTTATTCTTTACCCTCATCTTTTACTCTTTTTTATACATCTATTAGAGTAGGTAGAATAGCTCTGAAGTTGTAATCCATATTTATAAGATTTATCTTGATTGCATATTATGTCATTGTTGAATCTCTATATGTAATGAATAACTATCAAATTAGATAGATATTAATGATAAATTAATTTTGTTGATGTATAAGCAATTGATCCTCATAATCATGTCAGAGTGAGCCATAATCAATGATCTATTTGGATAGGATCAAATGCATGAAGCACAAACTATATAGAGTAGTGAAATTTGATGAACAACTCGAAAGGGAAGAAGGTTGTCTTCATAACAAAAATGTGTATTAACATTAATTATCCAAATAGTATATAGGACGATGCATTATGTAGTGAGGAGTCAGGTCACCAAAAAGGTAATTAATTCAACTCACAATTAGAAAATGACTTAAAGTACATTTTCCCTAATGACCTATTATTTACTTAAGCAATCTAATTAGACTGCATAGGTAAAACCACATAGTGGGAAAAAACCTACACTAAAACCCCCCTTGAAGCATAGATTAGGTGGGTAGAAGAATTGGGTCCCAAAATAAATGCCTAAAAAGGTACCCAAGTACAAAGAGATGATCCCCCAAAGGAGGAAGAAGTCAGAGCTACCCAAACCCAAACAAGAGCCCATGAATGATGATACTTGTTTTGAGTGAAATATTTGTTGAATATATAATTAGTTTGCTCCATTGTTTATATGTAGCAAAGATAAATTAATTTCTCATGGATGAGGTACCAAAAAAAATATTTGTGAATCTTGATATGCTTGGTCTGTTGATGGAGGATCAGATTATGATAGACCTAGATTGTACATTGGTTATTGTAGAAGATGACTACTGGTCATCAAAATGTCATGCCCCTTTTTCTATTAATTTATTCTTATCAAAAAAATTCTCATTATAATATTATATTTAGGTTTAGATAATGAGAAAGGAAAATAATTTTATTTAATATTGATTATTTAGACCAAAAATATTAATTATTTCCTATTTTTGATAAAAAGGGCCACATAATTAATAAAATGTTATTATTTTTGAGTATTTTCCAAAGAATGGGCATGGGAATTATTATGAGGAAGTTTTTAAACTATAGGATTAGTTGGTAGTAAATTATTAGTGGATTATTTAGCAGTTTTTATGACAACTTTCATATGGGTGAGTTATAATCACTGATTTTGGAAAGAGCATATTTAATGTAAAAACTTTATGACAAAATATATGATGATTGTAAGAGATTGTAAGTGGATAATATTTATGGAAAAAAATTATAAATGTGCACTGAGGAAAATTTCTATTTTATTATTTCATTCTTATCCTCAATATAAGTGGGTCAAATTTGGGAAAGTTTGGGAATTAAAATAAAAGAGGAAAAAGGCAGGATCTAAGTGAATTATGGCAAGCGAACATAGATGGAAACTAGTTAATTTTTCCATCTCATATCATCTCCCCAAATCAAGGAGTTGGGATTTTTGTGCCCATCTTGGGACCTCTTATGTATTAATATGCTATGATTTCATTTTGGGCTATCTTTTAACCATTTCAACAAATTATTGAACTTTACAGTTCAATTTTGCATCCGAGGACAAAAAGCTTTAGGTGAGGATATTTTTGGATGAAAACATGTTTATTTAAAGAGACATAGGACACATTACATTTGATTCAGGAAGGTGATCTCATCTAGAGATTGCATTGGGGCTGATTAGTATTGTGTATGCATATTTTGATGAGTTTGCATATTTTTAGGTGTCTTTTGGCGTGGTTTGATTTACATATTTTTCTCATTATGTTGGTTGAATTTATAATTTATATATATAAATATTTTTCAACTATATAAATTTTTAATATGCCACCTTTTAGATATGTGGGAAGTTTGAAGTAATTCAAAGCCAAATTTGCCAAATCTGGGGCATTGTGAGCAACTTATTTGTTGTAATTATGTGGAGATTTGATTTTAAGATTTGAAGAGGTGTGTGGCTGGATATTTTTATGTTTTAATATAATATCAAATTTTTATAAATCATAATTGAATAATAGGAAAATATTCAAAAGTTACTATGTTAAATTTATCAAATCCAGGATCTAGTTTGTGAAGGAAATTATTAATTTTATGCAAGTGTCTCTTTCTATTTTTCCATAGTATTTGGAGAGGGTTTGAAAATTAATGTTGAGATTAATATTTTATGTTTAAATATATATTTTTAATAATTTTTCAAAATATATCATTCAGGGACATGTCAGTGGTGTCAGAGCCTTAATTTTGCCAGCCTACGGGAATATTTTTGTTGATGATTCTTAGTGAAAGAGAATTTAGATACCATAGGAGAGAGGAAGAAGAATTGAAAAAATAAAAAGATACAAATAAGAAGGAAGACATGGAATAATATTGAGGAAAGTTTAAATGGATAGAGGGAGATAAAGATGAATAATTCTTCAGGACTATGGGTAAACTTAATCAGGGACAAGATAACCTAGTGAATCTCTTGGCAAAATTATTGCAATGTTAAAGTTGAAAAATCTAGAGCCCAAAAATGTATATCGAGGCTAATGGATTAAATATAAAAAAAAAATTATATGTGATCAATTACATACCCAAGCTATCTATGCCTATGTTTTTAACAAAAGAGGAAAAGGAACCTAAGGCCCCTCCCATTAAGGTTATTAACATGTTTTTTTTAAGAATACCAAGGTAAATTTGAAACTTTCAAAAATATAGTTACCTTTATAAATTAAATATATATACTTGGAATAATAAATCATGGATGAATAAGCTACAATGAAAATAGAAATGATGAGAAAGGAGGGTAACAATAGAAGGTAAAAAATTAAATGTGCCAACCTTTGATGGCAGTAATAAGATATCTGCTTGGGCTTGGATACAAAAATTGTAAAATTTATTTATTCTCAAAAATATGAAGGAGGATGATACCAAAAATTAACTTAGGGGAAATAAAATTCCCTTATATCACAAAGAACCTTGGGAAACAAGTCATAGATGTTGGAGCAAAGATGAGATGAAGCTATAAATAGAATCCAAAGATATAGAAAATAAGACCATAGAACTAGAAGAGGTGTTGGATACACCAAAACCATAAAAGGTCATGGAAGTTATTATGATGGTGGATTATAAATAAAAATCATATTACAAGAAAGTGAAATGAAGAAAAACTTGGATGAATCTATCATGCAGTTAGGATGTATGAAAGTTGATAACTTAATGACTTATGAGATTATAGTTCAACAAAATAATCATCTTAATAAAGTTAAGGATGAAGTATCACTTGTTGAATGTGTAAGCGATAAATTTGTTCTTGTTCATAACTCACCCACTAATATTCAAAATATTGAATCCATGCTACATAAGGGTGATTTTCAAGATAATTTTACACTTTAAGGTGATAAAAATATTTTGTGTCATCAGCTTGATGGTGATTTTGTATCAAAAGTATCAACAAAGGAAGATATGCATTTAGATCATTCCTATGAAAATGAAAGGAATGTCTTGAATAAAGTAGTTTATGAGGAAGAGTTTTAGAATGACCTTATTGGGAGACATGTGCATGAGAAAAGTGCCTCACGAGATACTAATGTTGGTTTTCAGCTTACAAAAACTTGTAAATCAACAATTAATGGTAATTAAGTTGATTATCTTCATGATTATATCTTATGTCATGAAAGTAATAATACTAGTAGAAATTTGATGCTTGACACTTTATTATTGAATTATTTTTTATCATAATGGAAAGCACCATAATAAGGATGGAAAAGTTTAAAATTATGGGATCTAGGTGTTTTTTTGAGACACTTTTTATTGAAATATGAAGTGGATCCTACTATTGAAATGAAACTTACCACATTGCAGAGAAGTGTAGAGGATGTAATGAGGACTCTAAATTTTTCTGATGATTGGTCAAGAAGGGATATTAGGAAGATAATATTATAATTACTCAATCAAAGCAACACCTACATAAAATTAAAGAAAATATTTATTTCATAGGTCATAAAAAATAAGTTTTTAGGAGACAACTAGGCGTAAATCTACATCATGTTTGGTAACTTCATAAGGATATGTTAATGAAAATAGTTCTTAGGTTGAAAATTAAAGTGATTGATTATTTAATCCACCAAGGACTTGAAAAGGTTAATTTGTTTGACCTCATCAATGAAGAAAGTAATAAGCATTTTGAACACTCTCATAATTACAATTTAAAATATGAAAGAGATGGTAATAACATAGATTTACTTTACACTGTGTCCTTTCAATATTTTGGTCATCATGGAAAGTACTATAAGTACGGGAAAAATGTGAAATTTATGATTTTTAGTGAAAGACACATAGACCCTTTCCCTCAAGTTGAATATTGTTTGTACAAAAGGGTGTGGGATCCTAGTGATGTTTTGAGATCTATAAAAGGTGGAGTCTTTAGGACCAATACCGTTATTGTAAATAATTTCATCATCTCATGCAATTGGACAAGAAGGAAGTCCAAATTGACTACACATGAGCATAAGGTAAATATTGTGATTGATAACAAGGATAAGTGTTTTCAACTTATGAGTAAAATTAAATAAGTAGAATGATGTCACCTCATATTTTATAATGGTAAGGGAACATATCATAAATGTGGCAAACAAACTCATATCATTCTAGTTGGATTCAAATTTGATATGTGGATAGAGAGAATAATTATTCAAGCTATGGTCTCAAATTAAAATTCATGCGATAATCTTCCATGTGGACTAAATGGTATGCTTAATAGGGAAACAATAGTTCCTTTATTTTATTTTTCAATTCCTATCATTAGTATGATGTATTCCATATGTGATGGGTTCTATTCACATGGAAATAATACCACTTTGAGGAAATAATTGCTTATTAAATTCAAGGGGGGAGAAGTTTATTTCCATCATGGGAAGCATTTTGATATAAGACAACCCATAGACCATATTTCCAAAAGATGCTTACACATTCAAACATGGGATCCAAGTGATATTTCTATGCATAAAAAAGGTAAACATCATGTTATATTTCAAATTTTTTTGAATGTGTATTATTATTTTTAGTAATTTACTCTTAGGATCGTAGAAAGATATTTAAATTTTTGAATATCAAACATTTGGAATCAAGTTACATGATTTTTTTACTTCCTAGGATGCATAGAGGAGAATTTACACAAGTCAAAAATAATTTTGATTGGAACCTCATTATTTCTTTAGAGGTATTTCATTACAACATTGTACACACTTTGGAGAAAATAAAAAATATATATTTGAAATTAAGTTGGAAAAGGTTTGGTTTTGCATATCAATTCATGAAAAAATAAATTATTGCAATGAATCAAGCTGATTTTATCATTTGTAGCTCATATCTAAAGTTTAAAAGAAACAATGGGTCTTACATAAATTATGCAACTTGTACCCTTCTGAGAGAGTTTGGGATACTTTCCATTGGTACTAAGATTAGTAACAAGATTGTTTCTATAGTTGATTGGTTTCAACAAAATATAGAAGGAAAAAAGATAAAGAATATTTGAACCAGGGTGAAGCATCAAGAAGGTGGTCAAGTTTTAGTAATAGAAACATTTGAGTTCCAATTTTTAAAAGCAAAATTTAGGCAAGAGGGTTGCAACAAGGGCCAAGAAAAACTTCCAATGTTTATCCCTATTAGAGTGGTGTAATGAAAGCATGGCAAAGAGTTATTGAGATTGATTTAGGATTATGATAACATTCAAAATAGAGGAGTTATTATAATTATATTTTAATTGTTTGATCCATGTAAAATATGGAAAAATATAATCTTGTACTACATCATGGGTCTTATGAATTTTTTCATTTATGATGTTGTGAGTCATGCCCATTTAGTTGATAATTATTCTCATGAGGTCAAACTATTTTTGAAAAAGGTGATCAAATTAAATGAGTTGTACAAGGATGTTTTGGATGTTAGGGAAAGTATATCTTTCTATTCTATTTGGTGGGTGTTGTCACACTTGACAGGTACACGATTCATATTACATGGGCTTTACAATTTGATTCATCGCATTGACATGATAATTCTTGAGCATCGTGGTTTACAATTGCTTATGGGAAAATAATTTTGGGAAGGATGGACTGTCATGTCCCTTTTTCATTTAATTTATTTTTATGGAAAAAATGTTCATTCTAATATTATCTTTGGGTTTAGAGAATGATAAATGAAAATAATTTTATTTAATATTGATTATTTGGACCCAAAATATTCATTATTTCTTATTTTTGATTAAAAAAAGGACAAATAATTAATAAAATATTATTATTTTTGAGTATTTTCCCAAGGAGGGCCATGGGAATTATTATGAGGAGGTTTTTAACCTCCATTATTAGTTGGAAATCAATTATTAGAGGATTCTTTGGTAGTTTTTATGATAATTTGCATATGGGAGAGTTACAATCACTGATTTTGGAAAGAATATATTTAATATAGAAACTTTACGATGAAATATATGATGGTTGTAAGAGATTGGAAGTGGAGAATATTTATGGTAAAAATTATGAATGTATAATAATTAAAATTTCTATTTTAGTTTTGCATTCTTATCCTCAAGATAAGTGGGTCAAATTTGGGAGTAGAAACAAAAGAGGAAAAAAGCATGATCAAAGTGAATTATGGGAAGTGGATAAATATAGAAACTAGTTGATTTTTATAACTCATATCATCTCCCAAAAGAAAGGAGTTGGGATTTTGGCAACCATATTGGGTCCTCTCATGTACTAATATGCTATGATTTTATTTTGAACTATCTTTTAGCCATGTCAACAAATTTTTGGACTTTGCAATTCAATTTTACATCTAAGGATGAAAATTTTTAGGTTGGAAGATATTTGGATGAAAACACATTTATTTAAAGAGTCATAGGATGTTTACCCTTTGATTTATGAAGGTGATCTCATCTAGATATTTCATTGGAGTTGATTGGTATTGTGTATGCAGATTTTAGTGAGTTATTTGCATATTTTAGGTGTTTTTTTGGTGTGGTTTGATTTATATATATATTTTTGTATTAATTATGTTTATAAATTATATATATAAATACTTTTATACTATATAAATTTACAAGATTCCACTTTTCAAATATGGGAAGTTTGACGTAATGCAGTGCCAAAATTGCCAAATATGGGGCATTGGGAGTAACCCATATGTTACAGTTATGTGGAGATTTGAATTTAAGATTTGTAGGGGTGTGTCTAGATATTTTTATTTTGTAACATAATATCGCATGTTTATAAATCAAATTTAAATAATAGGAAAATAATTAGAATTTATTGTGTAAAAATGTCAAATCTGGGTTTTAATTTGTGAAGGAAATTGTTAATTTTGCACAAGTATCTCTTTTTATTTTTCCAAAGTATTTGTAGAGGGATTGAAAATTAATGTTATGATTGATATTTTATGTTTATTTATGTATTTTTAATAATTTTTCAAAATAAATATTTTGGGGACATGTCAAGAAATTAGATGCCAAACTCAGTGAGAAGCCCCTAAAGCCAAATAACCTCAGTGGAAGCATTAACAACTCCTCTATATTATACCTTGGTAGAAGACAAAGTAATAACATTATGATTATTTATTGACCAACTAATTTTATTTGAACCAAGGTAGAAAATATATCCTAAAGTAAACTTATGATTATGAATATCATCAACCTAATCTGAATCTATATAACCAATCAAGTTGATGTTGATGCATACTCCATAGTGAATCTTAAAATTATGAGTACCCTAAATTTAGTGGAGAATACACTTAGATTATTTCTAGTGTATCTCATGAAGTTTATACATAAATATAGAGACCATGCCCACTACATATGAAATGTTAGGTATAGTGTGCATAAGGTATATGATATTCCCAATAAGTTGTTGATATGAGGTAACATAAACCAAAAGAGATGGACAATCAGCCTCAAGATTCACACTAGATAAAAAGGAGTCAGATTTGGATAAAAATCATCCATCCTAAATTATGAAAGAAAATAAAGATCATACTTGGATTGGATAATAAGACTAATAAATTTCAATCCCAAGGAAGTAGTGTAACAAGCCCAAGTTAGTCATTGATAACCTATCAGACAAAGTTGTTTTCACTACTATGATGGTGGATGAAAAACTCCCTATGATCAATATGTCATCCATGTCGAGAACCAAAATAAACAGTGAATCATCTTGTTTCAATATGTAGACATTTATATTACAATGGTATTTGGTGAACCCAATTAAAAGAATAAAGGAGTCGATCTTGGCATACCAATATTGAAGAGCTTGTTTGAGGACATAAATAGATTTTTAAAATTTAAAAACTAAGAAATAATATTCTACAAATCATTATGGTTGATCCATTTATATTTCCTCTTTGAGGTCACTGTGAAGAAAATAACTTCTCACATCCATCTGATGAACATCCTCATGATGTGTTGTAGCAATGGTGAGAATGAGTCAAATTGAGTTCATTTTAGAAATTAGGGTGAACATCTCGGTATAGTCAATGCCAAGTACATGAGAAAAAAAAATTTCTACCAAATGTGCTTTGAAATTTTCTACAAATCCATTTATTACAAATTTTGTTTGGTAGATTCACTTACAATAAATAAGTTTTCTTCTCTTAGAAAGAGGGACAAAATTTTGAGTGTTGTTCCTCAACAAGGAACCATATTCCTCTTCCAAAATAGTATCCCACTCAAGAGTGCCTAATGCCTTATGAAATAATTTCAGATAAAAAACAAATGTAATGAAATCATGTGGGACATCCTAGAATTGAGAATAGGTTCACTTGGTGTCTAATGGATCTCTAAACCATTGGTCGACACTTTGTAATGTTTATTTATCCTAGAGAGGACCAATGCTCAGAGAGTCAGAAAGAGATTACACTTATTCTAAAGATATTCTAAGAGAAGAAGGTGAATCATCATCACTACTCTCTTCATTAGAAATAAAAGAAGAATTTGAATCATCAAGAAATTACTCAGGTGAATCTAAATCATCAAAAATATCATCAAATCCCAGTGCATCCAAAGAATAAGAAGAGCTTTCTAATGTGGAGTCTAAAGGACCCTCTTGAAAAATGAACAATTATCTTAATGAATAATTCATGAGGGGTGGGATCAAGGAGCCTGTATCCCTTAACATCATTAGGATATCCAAAAAATATGTAAGGCTGATTCTAAGGTTACATTGCTTTACATTTATTTTTTAGAAGACAGGCCATAACAAGAGATCTAAACACTTGAAAGTGTTTCACTATGGTTTATGACCATTCTAATATTTAAAATGAGTGACTCCATTTAATTATTTATGAGGAACTTAGTTTTGGATATAACAAGCATAATTGATTGCCTCGACCCAATATTGAGGTACAAGAGACTTGGAGTGTAACATATAGTTGGCCATTTCCTTCAAGGATCCATTCTTAAACTTTGAAAAACTATTCTGTTGAGGACTATATGGAACTATAAACTATAGTTTAGTCCCCTCTAATGTGAAAAATTTCTCAAAATAGTCATTGACATACTCAACATCATTGTCAGTGCACAAAATCTTGATGGCTTTACTTGACTTTTTTTATACAAGCACCATGGAATCCTAAAAATGACCAAAAAGTTCAGATTTATACTTAAGAAAGTACACCTAAGTATACCTAAAAAATTCATCAATGAAATTAAGCATGTATTTAGTCCCTTTTAATGAAATTTTTGGGAATGGACCAATAATGTCACTATGGACAAGCTCCAATATATGGGTAGCTCTCCATGATTTTCCTTTGTCATATGTTTCTTCAAGATGTTTACCAAGTATTCAAACTTATCAAACACCATAAAAAATGAACATGTGGCAACCTTAAAACCATATCATGATGATTTAGTTGATCTAGGTATCGATAGTTGATTTGGATGAATCGCACATGCCATAATTTAATCACCCCATCTGAATGAGTGAGTAGTGTAGTAGAGGTTTGATCAGAAGCAAAATGTGAGAAATTATACAATCATGACTGGTGATATACTATCCAAAATAAAAAAATGGAGTCACTATCTTCTTCTCTAATAACCATTAAATTAGGTGTGAACTCAACTCTCTTGCCTAAACCAATATGAGTGATTTGATAAATAAATAGGGGATTGGTGGATAATGAGGGAAGACATAGAACATCATGAAATGTCCCATCATTTACTTTAACAAATCCTCTCCCACTGGATTCAATGGAATTATATGGATAGAATGGAATAAGCCTCCAAGGATGAGAACATGTCCTGTGATGAAGCCATGTGGTGCAAGGCACCAGAGTTAATTACCCATGTGGAAGGCTAAGACACAACTATAAGTGTTTTTCCCTTATCATTTTTTCTTTTCACTATCTTTGGCCTTATAATACTCCTATACTAATTAACTCTAATTGGAATAATTAAAGACACTAATATTGTGTTTTTCATGCATTTTAGTTAGTTGTTCAATATATTTCTTTATGCATTTAGATTCATCATGCCCAGATTTCTTGTAGTAGGCACATGTGAGTTGTTTTTTCTTAGGTTTCTCATCTAAAGAGGAGTACTATTTTGGTGCTTTTGACTTAGCATTATATTTTTGAACCTTTCTTTGCTCTAGGTCCTTTCTATCCTATTTATTCTCCTTATTATTGGAAACATTCTATTTGTCAAGACTCATAATTAAGACATGTGATTTAGATGACTTTAGTGTGCCCATTTGAATAATCTTGTCTTACTCCTGAATCAAGTTAGTAACAAATTCATCCAAGGATGACATGGTCAATGTAGCTCCAAGGGCACACTTGGTGTCATGGAAGGTAAAATGAAGACAACATATTCATATCCTAACTTGGCAAGGATGGAAATAATCAATTGATCATCCCTTTTGTCAATGTTGCATAATTTTAAATATAACTTGAGTGATTTAAATTTTGTGAATAATTATTATATAGTTTTAAATTTTTTTAGGCCCAAAATAATGAGTTCATGATCCAAATCATGACCCCTCATTACATCCTACTTCCTAAAGATTTTTTATAATATGGTCTAGACTTCATTAGGAGTAGTTATAGATTCAATATGAAAGAGTAGGTCAGGTGACATAGACATGCATTGAAGATTGTAGGCTTTTAAACTTATGTTAAACCACTTTGCCTTCCTACATCAAGTGTTAGTTATTTTTCTATACCCATCATGATTTGGTGTAAGCCTTTACTCCTCAAGAGGATTTTCACTTTGAATTTCCACTCATGATAGTTGAATACTGTAAGAAGTGGAACTTGACTCTGATCCATGGTGTAAAAGGAAGTACATGATAAACTACATGTGATTGGAAAAAAATTATGTGCAACCCCTTGAATATATAGAGGTTTAATTTTATAAGGCATGAGAATATCACCAATGCATAGAGCTCAAAAAATTCACACTTTCAAAAAATAGTGCCTGAAAAGGAACTATTGGCTAAAATTTATGAAAGTTTGAATATTTATTGCACACAAAAAATAATTTTCTCCATTTTGGAAAAAAAAATTGGGTGTGCAAAATTTTGTCCAAATTTTGTGAGGAAAAGTTAAGCCCCCTTGGGTCGGTTGTGACCAAGGGCTTAAATTTTCATGTAACCAATGTGCTAAGGGTTAGGATGAGGGTGCCCCACTTGATTGATTTTATTGATGTGGGAGTGATGTCACCTAAGAAATGGCTTCACTTTGAAATGAATAGTGTCACTTTCCACTCAATTAAATGTGCAAAGAGGGTGGTTGGATTTTGCATGATGATTTGTAAGGGTCAAAGTCTATCTAGGTTATTTTTAGGGCTGACAAAATCTAAGGCATGTAAATAGAGGTTATGGGTTCTGAAAAGCATGAAAATAGGGTGTTGGAGTTTTAAAATTAAGCAAGCATGGGTAAAAATCCATTGAATTTTGAAACAACCAAAATTACTTGTGATGATGGAAAATATATCAAGTTGAAGAATCCTCCAAAACTATAGATTATGTATTAGTCCTCCAAAAACCAATAAAGACCCACTTTATTTCTTGACAATCCAAAAAATGGTTTTTCTCAAAGTCACCAGATGTATATATTTTAAAATGGTCTATAACCCTAAATAATGGCTAAAAATTGATTGTCACAAAACTAGGTCATGTTTACAACCATTCCTAGGGTTTTTTCACCTTACAAATTCAATGAAACTATATAATTTTCACTTTGAAAATCTAGATATATAGATTTTCATGGATTTTATAGAACCCCACCAAACCCTATAAAATCAAAATCAATGAAAAATCCTAAATGAGCTATAATGCAATATCTCACAACATAATTGATGGCATTCATCTACCATCTTAACTTTGATACCATGTCAAAATGGGCCACAATCAAGGATCTATCTGGATAAGATCAAATTCATGAAGCACAACCTATAAGGAGTAGTGAAATATGAAGAACAACTCAAAATGGAAGAAGTTCATCTTCACAACAAAAAGTTGCATTAACATTCATTAGCCAAAAATTACATAAGAAGATACATTATATAGTGCAGAATTAGGTCACCCAAAAAGATATTTAACACAACTCATAATTAGATAATAACTTAAAGAACATTTCCCTTAATGACCTACTATTAACCTAAGCAAGCTAATTAGATCATGTAGATAAAACCACATAGTGGGAAAAATCCTACACTAACAAAACAAACTTATTATTTATTTGAGTTTATTCTAGATATTCCCCTTGAAATGAAATTATTTTACATCAATTACTAAACTACCCTGCAAGTCAAGACTTGGAATTAGTATACATTAGAGAGATTTTGTCTCCTTTCAGGAAAGGTTGGGTGGATTTCTACCCTACTTAAGTTGGTGTGCTAAATAACCCATCAATATATTGATGTTAGAAGGAGGATCTGATCTTAAATATTCCTAAGATCTATGATTAGTTTTTCTTTGAACTAAGGTTTTTTAGTGCAAGCATTGGTAAAAAATTACCAACACTATGACATTCTATGTTTCAAATCTAGAAAATAGAAATATTATCACTAGGTCAAATTCCATTGAGGGTGACTTTTAACTATAATATCTCACTAAGCATAAAAAACCCAAATCTAACAAAGGGAAACTAAAAACTATAAATACTCACTCAACCAATAGTTGTCTTAAGTCTATAGTTTCCTTTATAAATCCTTTGTTGTCTATATAAATTCACCAATGGTTGTTTCTTTTCTTAGTATTGGTAATTGCACTATGAACATTATAGGGGCTTCCCATGATTTACCAAAGAATCTTGAAAAGTTATATCTTAAATATGTGTAAGGTGTGATTATAAATACTAAAGAGCAAATTCAAGCCTTTAAAGATTCTATCATAATAAATCATATCCAACATAAGGATGTGGATTTTTATTTATTCCTTAATTCTTTAGATGAGGCTACTTATGGTTGGTATCTTAGCCTGCCAGATGGGTCTATTACTTCTTACAATGATCTAGTAACTGTGTTTGTTAATCACTTTAGGGTACCTATTGATCCTTCCATCTTATATCATCACTTTTCTTCTGAGACTAATGAATATGTTTAACACTCATTTCTATAAGTTGTACAAGATATTGAAAGATCCTTATACCCAAACAGAGGTGGATGTTATTCAAACTTACCTAGTATCATTATAACTAATGACATCCATGTTCCTAAAATAACCCAAGCTGATCTTGAATCTTTGTATTTATCCTATTATTATAACCAAATTTTTCAGCCTTAGAGGAGGTTTTTCATGACTCTCCAAATTTGGCTAACATGGGATTACCTCTAGGCTTATGGGTTGCCTATAGTAGAGGTAAACCTCTAGGTTAAAGGGCTAACTCCCTTGATCTATATTTTAGGTTCACACACTACACTAGGTCAATCACTATCAGGGGTGGAAAGAAAGGGAATAAGGAAAAATAAATAAACCTAAATTAATGAAGGTGATACACCAAAGATAAGTCCACAAAACACACTTGCATCTGTACTAAGAAAGAAGACTACTAAAACTGACCTCAACTTAATGCCCTTCTAGCATAAGTATTTCTCATAGAGGTATGTTTCCATACATATTTAGAGGTGGGTAAAAAGGGTGTCTGATATTAGACACTAATAATACCTCTCACACTTTAAAAACATAATTAACAAACATATACACTTTATGAAACCTGTTAAAAGAGATATCACTCACATAAAACATACAAGAGCAGAATGAAAGCAAGGATAATATATTCATCACTTAACATACAAGTACACTACTTGACATACTTAGGCAAGAGTTGAAAATAAAAAATAAACTTTATTATTTTTATTCAAATTCAAATCAAGATGTCAAACCAATAGGGATTTGCCATACCAATTGTGGATCCCTTACAAATGCCAAAAAAACTTTCATATATAGAACATAGGAGAGGAAAGAGAAGAAATGAAGTTAAGGAGTCATAAATCCAAGTGTCAAGACTTGGAAACTAGTTAAATTTCAAGAGAATGAGTTGGAAAAGAGGTTAGGAATTTGTCTTGAACATGTGTCAATTTAAAACATAACATCTTCCTCAAGTTGGCATAGAACTCTTCATTGTCTTTTTGGAAACTACCCTCATGATGGAGAGTTCACTTGATTGTCCAAAACTACCATAGAAGTCATTGCCACATGTATTCGAATCTAATATGATGAAAAAATATTCTGATAGTCCTTATACCTTCCATACCTGATATCCTCCCCTTTGTAACTTGTCATTCACTCTCTAACAACCACCTATTAGCCTTCTAGGCCTAAAAGCTTACACTTGTAACTTAGGTGGCCTAAATTTGTTAAAATAAACTCATTTTATAATTTTTATATAACTAATTTATGTCTATTTTTCCTTTGGTCTATCAAATAGACCTCAAAATATTCAACACACACACTTTTCATCTTCACAATAGGTAGTCACTTTGCTTTCTCACTTTCTGTTTAAGACTACCTACAATGAATAGTGTATCAAAGGGGTTTCTATACATAAATGTGATGATAATTGAGTATTAATATCTTTAATAAGTCTATACACACCTCCCTAAATGTATTTCATTCACCTATTCCCTTTTGTACCTATGAAACACATCAAAACTTGCAAAAAACCCCAGAATTAGGTATGTTTACAGAAGTGCTAGTACAAAAAAACTGGATGTCAAGGAGTCTGAAAGAGTGATAAACATGTAAAAAAAATTTCATGGATATTTTAACCCTCATAGATGCATTTTAATTCATATTTATCCATTGGGTTCATACAAGGGCTTTAGGAGGGTTTTAAGTCATCTAGATTCTTCGCAATGATTCATTAAATCTATCTGCTTACCCTTCAAAAAAAATCCACTATGATAAATTTAATGACCCCCCTCAAGTATCCATAGCTTATTTAGGAACCATTAACACCATACCTATAGATATTAGCAAATCAAGATGGATCTTGAGCTCTTACACTACATTTTGGATAGGCCTGAGAGAGAATTAGGCTAAAATGACCCCTCTTGTGTTTTTCCTTGAAAACCAATGATTCCTACCAGCCTTATACTCTCCCATGAAATATATTAAATATTTTTTAAGGATCTCATGGTCATATGAATTGAATTATAGGCCATGAGGGTTGAGGCCTAGTAGACCTAGACTGTATTTCCTATGTATACAACAACCTTTAGGGAATCACAATAGGAAATACCGTATCAGGCAATAGGAAGATCTATGGCATTGTATCAGGCAAGAACCGTATTTGGAGAAAATAAGGTAAATGTTCCCACTTTACATATTTTTTGACTCTACACCTTTGTATGTTGCTTGAAATGGTCTTGAATTTACTTGTTTGTGGTCAAGGCTTCTATACCTTCAAGCCAATTTTGAAAACTTGTCAAAGGCTCTATCTTGGAGTCCAACTCCCTCATCAACCCATTGTCTAAGCACTTCTACATAGTCCTATAGGTGACTATTTTAGGGTTATCTGAATGTAATTCTATCTTAGGCCTATCACTCCATCAATGACACTCTTCGATATAAAATTTCAATTGAGAAACAAATAAATGTGATCTGAGGGGTTTGAAACAAGTGCATTACCTTGGTTTGAATCCATTTCATAGGAGACAAAATCTACAAGTGATGAAACATTATTTTTTAAACTAATTAGTATTCATTTATAGCATAATGGGATGTTTATACCTCTCTTTCTATGTTTAAACATGAAAATTATACTAAAATCCATATGAGAAGGATTGTCATACTCTATAAGATCACATACATCACCTAGTTTACTTAGATCAATGCAAACAGAGAAGGAAAAATGAGGTGTTGGGGATGTGTAAGTAGTTTTAAGTCATAAAAAATCTTAAATATTATTCATATAGAATATATCACCAATCTTAAAACTATTTCCATGAAATAAAAGTACAAATGGAGTACTAACATCCACCAAGTGCATTTCCTTCAACTCTGCTTACCCTGTTCGTACTGAAGGAAAACCATTGGACTTCTTTGACTTGCCCAAGAGAGTGATGAGAAAGAGATTGGTTTTAACTATTTTTGGAAATTTAAAATCCACCTGAGCTTGGAAATGTACTGTGGGGATCTAAAGATACTTCCTTGAAGTAGTTACACATGCCAAAATTGTTATGTAGCCTATATAACAACTAGAGCTCCCATTCTTTTTAGATAAACTTATTTGTACATTGAACCTACATCATATCATTTTAAAAATAGTTACTATAACATTTTTTGACATTTTGGATGTTTTATATTAAGGTAAAATCAGGTTTTGAAGGGGCCCCGAAACCCTTTAACAGATCAAGAAAGATAAAACATTACAAACCACCAGGAAAGGCAATCCTGAAACCTATTGAAGAACAGTAACTAAACCAAGTTTTACAGGGACCTAAAACCACCAATATAAACCAGTAAAATCTCTCCATCTTCTTGACACACTTTTCCTTGGTGGAGAACCATACAATTTCATTATAAAATGACCCAAAAGGACATAAAATGACATAAGATAAACTTAGACAAATGTGACCAAGGTTGAGACATATTTTATGAACTTCATAATGTGAATATACCTCTCTTAAAACCATATTAACCATGTTAAAACTTATAATACCTCATGAAAAGTTTAAATATGTAGGGGGTTGACCTAATTTGACCTAGGGGTAGCAAGCTTGTTATGCTAAGGACCAGTTTCCTTCTACTATCCTTAGGCAAGGGAGTCGTGCATATAATACACTTGACACTAAAATGCCTCTAAATAGATACCAAACCACACCCAAAACAATAGAAAAAAAACATTCAAATAAAGACACAAAATCAAACACATTTGTGCTCTCATGAACACTTAGGGAAAACACACACCAAATTAAGCAAACTGGGCTATGTATAGACTAACCTAAAGAAAATTTATCCTCCTGGATCAAAGGGGAAATTTTAACCATATATGTATCCATAATATTAAGTAATGCATGAGTCAATATACCTTTTGAGCATTGGCCTTAATAGATTCAACTCCTTCATGTTTGCCACTCTCTTTGGCATGATCTTCAATGCAATCATAGTAGTTACAAACATATCACCTATGAAGGTGAAATATTATTTAACTTCAAAAACCTCAATATTCTCATGAGACCCCTAATATTAAAATTGACTCAATTATATCTAAATAAAGCATGTTTCTTTGACTTCCATGGTACTCTTAATGAGTTCAGATTTCTTACCAGTTACAAGTTCCTCAAGCTCTTCAAGGAGCTTTACATAGTCAATCCAATCTTCTTAATTATCCTCCATAAATACATCTTATTCTATATTGTTTTTTTATTAAATTTAAAACTTGAAAAGGTCTTCAAGTTCTTGGATAAGTTCAATATGTTGCTACCAATCATCTCTATCTTATTTCTCATTAAGAACCATAACTTGTTCAAACTTATCCTCTTGAACATGCCCATAAATGCCACAATCATCATAGATTTCTCCATGATGATCCTAAATACATATTTTTTCAAAATTAATCTTACATTCCTCTTTAAAAATCTCATTTTTCTCTCCTTAAAGAACTAGATTCTCAAGATCTTCATATTCATTGAACATGTGCAAATAGGTTTACCACAAACCTTGATCAAGCTCTTTGTAAACAAATTTAAATATATATATATATATATATATATATATTATCTTTCTTGAATTGGTAAGGTTTAATTTTACTTTTACTTACCAATGGGATTGCCTATGATGAACTCTTCTGCATATACACTTGTGTCATCTTCTTGATCAATTGCAAATTGAGCTTATTCCTCTTTGTTTGCCTCCCATAGGATGGGTTTTGCTTCGTGGTGAACAAGTTGATGGGTTGGAGAGGGATAATTAGGTGTGATTGAGTGATAAACTTGGAATAATTCTTGGAGAGAGAGAATTTTATATTGGTATATCGATATTTCATTTTTTTCATCAAACTCATCATCCTTCTCATTATTTTCTTGAAGTTCATTATCAACTGCAACCTTGTCTTCCACTTTCTCAACCAAGGCATCTTTTTCATGTTGAAATTATTCTTGGATATACCTAAATGATGGAAAATATATAGTTTCTTAAGGATAAGGTAGTGGGGTTTGAACACACACAAGGTTTTCTCCCTTGACATCAACTTCTTGGTTTTTACTCTCTTCTTGTTTCTTTTCCCAAGACTTCACTACTTGGTTCCAAGTTAAAAATTTGAGGCTATTATGATATTTTGTAATGTCCTCTTGAGGATGGTAAATGTTTTAATAATGGTAAGGATCATGAGAAAATTGATTTTAAATATAGGTAGATTCTTGAGGATGGGAGGGAGAGACTTATTCTTCAAATATATTTCCACCTTCTCCATTGTCTTCTTGAGGCCCTTCCATAGCTACAAGTTGATTCTCAATTTCTTGGTTTTACCACCTTTAAATCCTATCAACCCACCATTATATATATCATATAATTTTATGAAAATATTCATTGATGACATATTTAGATTTTTCCTCAACCAATCTCCTCTTATTAATAAGGAATTGAACCACCTTTCTCATCTTCTCTATGAAATGAATAGGGAACACATCAATATCTTTATCCCATTTATTCATAAACCTTTCTAATTTTATAAAATCTATCATGAGTGCCAAAAATGATTTATATTAAGTTATAATTGAAGTAGGAGGAGGAGAGGATTATGAGTTTTGGTATTGACCTTGAAAAGGTTGTCTAGGAGCTTGATAGGATGAATAGGGCTATTGGGGGAACCTACCTCCAAGAAGCTACCTCTTAAGAGCTTGGTATTATTATTCAAGAGTCTTAACCTTATCTTCTTGATATACTTATTCATAGGCTTCTTCACAAGGCTATTTAACCACTTCATGACCATATGGGGAAGGAATAGATTAACCATAAGGCTACCATGGCTCATAATATTGATAACAACCTTGATATTGCTATTGAGGATCATAGTATGGGTCATGTCAAGGTTTATAGGGAGGTGTATAGTAGGAACACTCAACATATCCATACTAAATAAAACACAAGACTTGAACAAAATCTTTTATACAAAGTACTTGGGCTATTTACAACCAAATGATATCATTAAAAGTCACCATTGGTGTTTGCTTGAATGATTATAAAAGATGATAGTAGGAATAACACACCAAAAATTATTCAAATCTATTAGACCTTGGTCTCACCAGGCATGCCATTCTATTATGACCAAATTTTTAACCCTTGGAGGAGGTTGTTCATGCCTCTCCAAATTTGGCTAACATGGGATTTACCTCTAGGCATATGGGTTTCCTATAGTAGAGGTAAACCTCTAGGTTAAAGGGATAGCTCCCTTGACCTATATTTTAGTTTCACACACTACACTAGGACAATCACTATTGGGGGTGAAAATTAAATAAGGAAACGTAAATAAACCTAAACTAATGAAGATAATACACCAAATATAAGTCAAAATAACACACTTGCATCTGTACTAAGAAAGAAGACTACTAAAACTGACCTCAACTCAATGTCCTTATAGCATAAGTGTTTCTCATAAAGTCAAATTGCCATGCATATTCAAAGGTGGGTGAAAAAGAGGTATGAGCCTAGACACTACTAATCCCTCTCACACTTCAAAAATATACCTAATAAACATATATATTTTATGAGACCTATTAGAAGAGATATCACTCACATAAAATATGCAAGATCAGAATGAAACCAAGGATAAGATGTTCATCAATTAACATCAAAATACACTACTTGACATACTTAGGTCAGAGTTGCAGATATAAAATTAACTCTAAAATATTTATTCAAATGAAAATCAAGATGTAAAAACCTTTAGGGATTTGCCATACCAATTGTGTATCCCTTAAAAATGCTAAAAAGGTTAGCATATATAGAACATAGGAGAGGAGAGAGAAGAAGTGAAGTTCAAGATTCACAAGGCCAAGAGTCAAGACTTGGAAACTGGTTAAATTTTAATATAATGAGTTAGAAAAGAGGTCAAGAAGTTATCTTGAACATGTGTCAATCTGAAACATAACATCTTCCTCAAGTTGGCATAAAACTCTTCATTGTCTTTCTTGAAACTACCCTCATGATGGAGAGTTCACTTTATTATCCAAAACCAACACAAAATTTAGTACCACATGTATTCTAATCTAAGAATATGAAACAATATTTTGAAAGTACTTGTACCTTCCATAATTTATAGCCTCCCCTTTGTCACTTGTCATTCATTCTTTAGCAACCACTCATTAGCCTTGCAGGCCTCAAATCTTACACTTATCACTTAGGTGGCTTATACATATTCAAGGAAACTCATTTTAGAAGTTTTATACAACTCATACAAGTATCTTTGTCCTTTGGTCTATCAAATAGGCCTTAAAATATTTAACACACACACTTCTCATCTTCACACTAGGTAGTCACTTTTCTTTCTCACTTTCTATCTAAGACTGCCTGCAATGAATAATGTAACATAGGGGTTCTCATGCATAAATGTGATGATAAATGAGTATTAATAGTTGGAATAAGTATCTACACACCTCCCTTAATGGTTTTCATTCACCTATTCCCTTCTATACATATGAAACACATCAAAACCTATATAAAACATAGAATTAAAGTTAAACATGTCCAAAACACTTTCATGTCCATTTGATCCCTCCTATATGCATTTTCATTGATATTTTCTCCATCAGGTTCATAAAAGGGTTTTAGGAGGGTTTTAAGTCATCTAGCTTCTTGATAATGATTTATAAAATCTAGATGCTTAACCTTCAAAAAAATTACACTAAGATTAATTTTAAGACCCCCACCAACTATCAATAGATGATTTAGGCACCATTCACATTGTCCATATAGATATGAGTAAATGAAAATGTCTCTCGATCTCTTACACTACACTCTAGATAGGCCTGTGAGAGAATTAGGATAAAATGACCCCTCTTATGTTGTTCCTTTCAAACCAATTATTATTACTAGACTTATACTCTCCCATGAAAGCTATTAAATTTTTTTAAGGTTCTCATGGTCATATGAATCAAGTTAGAGGCCATGAGGGTTTAGGCCTAGTTCTAGGACTATTAGACCTAGATTGTATTTCCTATGTATATGACACCTATAGGTGATCAAAGTGAATGTAAGTGTTCCTAAAAAAATATCATCTAAAACTCAACCCTCTACATCTTTCCACAGTCATTCAAGGATCCATCATTCATCTTCTCACCATCTATGCATAGGTCTGTAGGTTTTATTATTTAGGGAGTGCCTCTAGTTTGAGATAGAATAGAGGGTACTTTACCTATTTGTATGACTAAAGTGATACCATGGAGAGATTATTTAGGTCATTATAACCATTTGTATCAAGTATCAAATATTTATCACACCTTTAGGTCCCTTAACATCATATATTCCTAAGACTAGCTTTCTAGACCTAAGACTATGTGCAGGGTCTTAGTTGACTGAGTGTGAGGTTAGAACCCTCTTTGATCAAATTTATACCCTATTTATTTCCCTCTAAGAATCACATGAGATTTTAGTGTCATCAATATGAAATATATTGATACTTGATCATTGTATATCTCTTCTCACCAACCAAACTACATCTCTCATGAGCTTAGGCTAGTATGTAGGTAATAGTTAGGGAAATCAAAGGACTCTTGTAGGTGATGATTCTTGTGAAAGCAATATACTTCATCTTTTTTAGTTTTCCTTTGAGGTCAATAGGGCCATCTCACACTTTAATGAATCCATATCTACTTTGATAATATGCAATCACCTTACCACCAATGCACTATAGATCTACATGTCATAGGTTCTCTTTTGGCTTCAAAGTATTGTGTTTATTGAGTGTGTCTAGTGAAAACTTATTTGAGTTTAAACCATTCAAAAATTATTCTCTCTTGACCTAGAAAATTCCTCTTTTTATTCAAATGCTATCTCTAGGTCTAAGCTATAAGAGAGAAATAATCAAACCTATCTATTCCTCATAGATCTTCACCATAAGATGGTATTGTATTAGGTAGGAACCTTCTTCATAGAAAATAAGGTAAATGTTCATGCTTTCCATCTTTTCTAACTCTACACCTCTATATGTTTCTTGAAATGGTTGTGAATGTGATTGGATGTGGTTTAGGCTTTTTAAAATTTAAGCCAACTTTGAAAACTTGTCAAAGGTTGTGTCTTAGAGTCCAACTCCCTCATCAACCCACTATCTAAGCACTTACACATCCTATAGGTGACTATTTCAGGGTTACTAGACTTTACTTGTACCTTAAGACCATCACTCCATCAATGACACTCTTGAATACAAGATTTAAATAGAGAAACCAATAACCATGCTTTGATGGGTTTGGAAAAAGTACATTACCTTGGTTTTAAGCCATTTTATAGGAGATAAACTCTACAACTAATGAAACATTATTATGCAAACCAATTAGTAGTCATTACTAGCACAATGGTATGTTTCTACCTATCTTACCATGTTCACATGTGAAAATTATATTGAAATCTATATGAGAAGGATGGTCGTACTCTTAAAGATCACATACATCACCTAGTTTACTCAGATCAATGCAAACAGAGAAGGAAAAGTGAGGTGTTGGGGATGTGTAAGTAGTTTGAAGTCATCAACAATCTTAAAGATTATTCATAAAGCACATATCACCAATCCTAAAACTATTACCATGAAATGTAATTACAAAGGGAGTACTAACATATACCAAGTGCATTCCTTTCAACTTTGCATACCCTATCTATACTGAAGGAAAACCATTTGACTTCTTTGATTACCCAAGAGAGTGATGAGAGAGAGAGATTGGTTTTCATGATTTTTAGAACTATCAAAGCCACCTGATCCTAGAAATAGATGTGGGGATCTCAAAAGACTTCCATGAAGTATTCTAACATGCCAAAATTGTTATGTAACTTATACAATTGAAACTCCCTTTATTTTTAGATAAAATTCTTATTTATATGTTGAACCTACATCATATTAGTTTCAAAATAGTTCCTCTGACATTT